>OX352296.1:41725980-41959394 GCA_947086415.1 Pammene aurita | reverse complement strand
AACCTAACCTAACCTAACCTAACCTAACCTAACCTAACCTAACCTAACCTAACCTAACCTAACCTAACCTAACCTAACCTAACCTAACCTAACCTAACCTAACCTAACCTAACCTAACCTAACCTAACCTAACCTAACCTAACCTAACCTAACCTAACCTAACCTAACCTAACCTAACCTAACCTAACCTAACCTAACCTAACCTAACCTAACCTAACCTAACCTAACCTAACCTAACCTAACCTAACCTAACCTAACCTAACCTAACCTAACCTAACCTAACCTAACCTAACCTAACCTAACCTAACCTAACCTAACCTAACCTAACCTAACCTAACCTAACCTAACCTAACCTAACCTAACCTAACCTAACCTAACCTAACCTAACCTAACCTAACCTAACCTAACCTAACCTAACCTAACCTAACCTAACCTAACCTAACCTAACCTAACCTAACCTAACCTAACCTAACCTAACCTAACCTAACCTAACCTAACCTAACCTAACCTAACCTAACCTAACCTAACCTAACCTAACCTAACCTAACCTAACCTAACCTAACCTAACCTAACCTAACCTAACCTAACCTAACCTAACCTAACCTAACCTAACCTAACCTAACCTAACCTAACCTAACCTAACCTAACCTAACCTAACCTAACCTAACCTAACCTAACCTAACCTAACCTAACCTAACCTAACCTAACCTAACCTAACCTAACCTAACCTAACCTAACCTAACCTAACCTAACCTAACCTAACCTAACCTAACCTAACCTAACCTAACCTAACCTAACCTAACCTAACCTAACCTAACCTAACCTAACCTAACCTAACCTAACCTAACCTAACCTAACCTAACCTAACCTAACCTAACCTAACCTAACCTAACCTAACCTAACCTAACCTAACCTAACCTAACCTAACCTAACCTAACCTAACCTAACCTAACCTAACCTAACCTAACCTAACCTAACCTAACCTAACCTAACCTAACCTAACCTAACCTAACCTAACCTAACCTAACCTAACCTAACCTAACCTAACCTAACCTAACCTAACCTAACCTAACCTAACCTAACCTAACCTAACCTAACCTAACCTAACCTAACCTAACCTAACCTAACCTAACCTAACCTAACCTAACCTAACCTAACCTAACCTAACCTAACCTAACCTAACCTTTTTTTTTTTTTTTTTTTTTTTTTTTTTTTTTTTTTTTTTTTTTTTTTTGTCGGTGTGAAAATGCATTACGCATACCCTCCGGCCCGGGGTGGCCATTTGGAGGGTTATGTGGGACTCTCTCCTCCAGCCGCCATCCGAGTGATGGTGACAGGAGGAGCATACCCACTAAAAACACACCGGCGTTTCCCGCTATGCCGTTAAAGGGAGCGTCATGGGATGGCTGACATGTCACCGTGACGCCCCCCGGCGTTCCTGGCTGTTCTGTGCCAGGACACCCGCGCCAATGGAGGGTGAGGTCAGAAACGCTTGACCCCACCCTCAGACGTCTAGGGCCGTCTGCTGTGGGTCCCCAACCCACCGGCCCTACGGGGGTAGGACGCGGCCTGCGGTAGCAAGCCGTGCGCGTCCTCGACCCCTCCGTCTGCGCCGAAGTGGGAGCGCGTCCTCGTTATCCTCACGCTCCCTCTCCGCAGCCTCCTTCTTTGAAATGACAGTTTCGCAGAAGGTGGCCACCGCGTCCCACGATCTGTCGCGGCGCAGCATAGCTGTCACGACGCTGTGTAGCGAGAGATCATTCACTCTGATGGCCGCTACCATGGTGCGGCGCTCCTCGGCCCAGTGATTGCATACCTCTAAGGTATGCTGGGCCGTGTCATCCTCGGCACCGCACTCGTGGCAGGTGGCGTTCGCCTCTCGTCCTATTTTGTGCAGGTAATGCCCGAAGCACCCGTGTCCGGACATCACCTGCGCCAACCTGAACCCCATTTTTCCATGGGCCCTATCCAACCAGGAGTCTAAAGACCCGAGGAGTGCCCCTATCGTACGTACTCCATAGGGGGAGTCCTCCAAGTCACTCTTCCACCTATCTCTAAGTCGCCGCTCCGTCTGACGTCGAGCCTCCCTAACCTCCTCGGGAGCGGGATACTCCCCAGTGGCTTTCCACCTCAACCGCTCCCTATGTGCTTCAGCGAGCTTCTCTGCATCTAATTCCCATGGAGGGGTACCCGCTAACGCACACGCCGCCGCCCATCCGACCGTGACATAGGCCCTACAGATTCGTCGGGCTACCACTCTTTGCGGCCTTCGCAGCAAAGCCTTATTTTTCGCACTCAGTTTGTCCACCCAAATCGGGGCCCCATACAGGGCCATGCTACGAGTGACACCAGCGTATAAGCGGCGGCAGGTCACAGATGGGCCTCCCACATTGGGCAATAGTCGGCCCAGGGCAGAGGCCGCCGCTACTATTCGGGGACTAAGTTGGCGGAAATGCTCGCCAAAATCCCACCTACAGTCCAGTGTGAGACCCAGGTACTTAATGAACGGTTTCACTGGGACCACTTCCGCATCGACCCTGATCGAAGCCGCGGCGGGCGGCCTCCACCCCCTCCCCCCGAAGATAATAGCCTCGGTCTTCGGGAGTGACACTTTCAAACCAAGCAGCCGAATCCGGGTAATTATCAGTTCTGCCGCCACTTCAGCCCTTCGTAATACCTCTGCTATCGCGGCGCCCCGGACAGCCACCATCGTGTCATCTGCATAGCAAATGACTGCCATCCGGGGTAGGAGGACCCCCCTGATTGCCCAGTCATACCCCACGTTCCACAGTAGGGGACCTAGCACGGAACCCTGGGGCACGCCGCAGGCCATGGGCCTCGTCCTCCTTTGTCCTCCTTTTTCTTCGTAGAGCACTACTCGCTGCGTGAGGTAGTGCTCCACGATACGCCTCAAATAGAGAGGCACTTCATGGAATTTGAGTGCCTCACCTATAACGGAGTAGGGGAGGGAGCCAAATGCATTGGCAATGTCCAGAGACACTGCTACCACCCCCTCCCCTTTCCCCTCCGCCTCCTCACAGAACCCTCTGAGGGTACCCAATGCATCCATAGTTGAGAGGCCAGTTCTAAAGCCGAACTGGCGATCGGAAACATTAGGGCCCGTTCTATTCAGATGGTTGACGATCCGGGAAGCCAGAATTCGCTCCAGCATCTTCCCGGTCTCGTCAAGCAGAACAATGGGCCTCCATCCAGAAGGGGAGTCCACTGGACGGCTTTCCTTCCTGAGTAGACACAGCTTCCCCTCCTTCCAACATCCCGGAAAGCGCCCCGCCTTCAGGCAGTCATTAAAGAGTTCCCTCAAACGGTCCCCGAGATGGCTCAAAGCTATGGGCAGGATTTTGCCCGGTACACCGTCTGGTCCTGGGGCCTTTTTGCAGGCCCTCAGGCGGTGCACCGCCCACGTTACGTCCGCCTCCGTAATGGGCTCGACCTCCAACGGCTCCGCCGACTCTTCCTGTGGTTCTGACATGGCAGGCGGGATGAAGCCATCAGAAGCGGGCGGAAATAGACCTTCTACCACTCGCGTGAGGAGCTCCGGCTCTAGGGAATCCATGGTGGGACCGTTTCGCATTTTGTTGCGCACGATCTTGTAGGGCCGCCCCCATGGATCCCTATCCAGCGAAGCCAAGAACTCATCATGAGCCGTGTCCTTAGCCTTGGCAATGGCTACGCATAGGGCCTCTTTTGCTTCTTTTAAGGCCATGTGCCGGAGCTCCTCCTCTTCCCGGGTGTGCCTTCGCCGTCGACAACGGGTGTATTCCCTACGTGCCCTGTTACAAGTGAGGCGGAGGGTCGCCACTTCCTCCGTCCACCAATAGACCTGCTTTTTTGCCAACGGCTTTCCCGCCCTTTTCATACCCGCGTCACAGATAACCACCAGTGCCTCTCGGAACTCTCTGGCCCTCTCCTCCACATCCTGTAGACGTCCTGGTTTGATGCCCCACCTTGCTTCGATCATGGCGGCCTCATCAGCTGCATCCAGATCCAGACTACCAAGACACCATTTACGGAAGGCGCCTCTTACATCTCGTTCGTTAGCAACCGGGGGCTGGATCTGCCTCGCCTTCGAGATCCTCATTCGGATGTAAAGATGATCGGAGAGGGTCTCTACATCCCCCAGGACGCGCCAATCTGAAGCGCGCACCGCCACGGCAGGGGTCGCGAATGTTACATCCACGATGGACCCCCCCTGCTGGCGCACGCAGGTATGATTGGTGCCCCGGTTTAGGACCTCGAGTCCTAGTCCAGCCACCCAATCCCACAGAACCTCCCCTCTCGTGTCTGTTCTGGGTGAACCCCACTCGGTGCATTTTGCGTTGAGGTCCCCCATCAGCAGGACCGGTGCCGGTGCGGCCCCTCCAATGACCCTTTCTAGCTCTTCCAAAAATTGCTCGAAAGCAAATAGTGGTCGATTGGGTGAAAAGTATACACCAATGAGCACTATACCCCCCCAATCGACCGCCACGTATCCAGGGCCGGTTCTCAACCTACTCATAGATGGGTGATTACCCATTGGCGGGACAACTATCGCCACCAGGCCATTAGTGTCCCCTACCCAATTGGGTTGGGGAGAGACAAAGTGCGGTTCCGCCACAACTGCAACACTGATGCCCCACTCCGCCATGTGTTGGATCAAAAGATCCTGGGCGCGGGCGCAGTGGTTGGCGTTGCACTGCAATACCTCGAAATGCGATGTAGGTTGTACTGGCATCAGTGTTCCATATTACGTCCCTCCTCAGGTGCACCGCTGTTTGCAGGAGTCGTCGGGGTCCGGACGGGGGTCTCCTTTCCTCTTACATGTGGAGGGGTACACGATGGTCCCCCCATGACATGTTTTGCTGTCAGTTTGGCCTGGTTGCACACAGCACACCACGGATCGGTAGCCGTGCAATCCTTGGCGCTGTGGCCAGACTTGCTGCACCGGAAGCAGCAACCGCTCCTATCGATTGGGGACGGACACATTGCCCTGGTGTGGCCAGTCCCCATGCACCTATAGCAACGCATAGGCAAGGCCTGCATTGCCTCAACTTTCGCTGCCGACCAGCCCAGCAACAAGCGTCCCGCTGCAACTACCGCCTTAGCCGTTACAACCGGACACCTCACAATTACGGCACCAGACCCGTTGCGCTCCCATCTCACACGTCCCACTTCCACCTGCACCTCTGGGCATTTGCCCTTAGTAGCCACTTCAGCCTTTATTTTCTCTGATGTCACCGACTCGTCGAACCCATGGATCCGTATCTCAGCCTTCTTTACTGGCCTGGTGACGTCAGCTACATCACCTATGAGTGTGCGGAGTTTCTCGGCCATGTCGTCTGCTATCTGGCCACTCTGTGTGCCTGGGATCTCAATGATGCGAGCCCCAGTTGCGGTCTTCCGAACTCGTACATGTTCAATCCCCAGCTCGTCCAGTTTGAGGGTCGTTGCTCTCGCCATCACCGTTTTGTAGTCGGTCTCTGCCTCCGGTTTTAAAGCTATCACGACTGCCGCTGATGTTGGCACCACCAGTTTGGGCACTACCGTGCGTTTGGGCGGGACCGGCGCAGTCAGTGGTTGCGGCGGTGACGGCTTTGTCATCTTCTTTGTCTTGCCGCCTTTAGCAACTTCTGACCAGGTCTCCTTCTCCACCGACCGTTCTAGGGGAGCAGTCGACGACATCTGAGATGGTCCCGGGGTTGCCGAAGCGGTCGCGGCTGGAGACAGCGATGATCGTGGGACTGATCGCGGAGCAATCACTGATTTCTGAACTTTTGGTACTCTCCTTAGCTCAGGTTCCTCATTCCTGGTTTTTGGGTCCGTTCCCTTCTCGGGCTCCGACAACTTTTTTGTTGATTCTGCTACTTTAGATGCAGCTCTCTTATCTGCAGCCAATGGAGGCCGCAGAGTAGGTTCCGGTAGAAGCCTGTCCTTGATGTTTTCCATATGAGCATTTATCCTTCCTCCTAGTGACACGTCCATGTCCCTCTTAAATTTACCAAGGCGGGCATCCATCATAGTGTCCAGCTCTTGGAGAAGATGTGTCATATTTACACCCTCAACAGCTCTCCTATTTTCCTTCCTTTCCGCGAACGCTGTGCGCAAGGCTTTGACCTCATCTTTGAACTGCCCAAGCTGTTCCCTCATGCGCTTGTTGTCCGCTCTCAATGCACGGATCACCTCCGTTTCCTCAAAAGTGTCCCCAAGCTCCATGAGGTCACGACAAATGTTATTTAAAATTCCCCTTATGTCGCCCTTAATATTTCCGCACCTGGAAATCTCTGTAAGTAGAGTCTGGGCACTCTGCTTGATTTTGTCTCCAGTGGCCTGATTTAGGGCTGCACCTCCAGTCTCGGGCTGTGACAGAGCCCGCCTTGCTCGATTCGCCTTCCTTGGCGCCGGTTTGACGGGAACGTCGGCGTTTATACTTTCCTCCCAGTTTTGTGCTTCTTGGAGCTTCTCTTTAGCCTTATGCAGGCCAGTATAAGCTCCCTTGGGGCGCCCTCTGCCGGCTGTCGTTATTTTTCGGTCCGGTCCGAATTCCTCCTCATCACTACCATTATCCTCGTGGGCCCTCTTTATGGAAGCGTCTTGACTCTCCATCCTCTCTGGAGACTTCGAGCCTTCATTCTCAGGAGAGGTCTCATCATTATCTAGATCCCTTTGGACTTGTTGCCAGAATCGTCCTCCTCCAGCAGAAAAACCTGACCAGTCCGATGCGTCATCCCCTACCCCTATGTACCCTCGGGCGTTATCCTCCGTTTCACTTTCGCCATTTACGGATGTATCACAACTGCCATACTCCTCTACGGGATCATTTTTGTCAGGTTTGCCCGGCTCAACTTTATCTCCCTCTTTTACCCCCTCCTTTGAAACCTTCTTCCCACCTTTTCCCTTGTTTTTGGCCATGACTAACGACTAAAAACGTAAAAAAACAACTTTGATGAAAATTATGGTCAAGTGTGAGACTGACCTGACTTTGACAAAGTTATTTTTTGCCACTTTGCCGATTTTTCATTCAGTTCCAGTGAAAGCTAGAAACTTTCTGAAAACGGATTTATAAAGCCCCAACAACGCCTAAGTAAAGGCTTTGATAGTTAAACATCTACCTATGCACATAAAAAAATAATAGCCTTCAAAAGACAAAAACCAACTTATTTAAAAAGTCGGCGGTGCCTGATCGACCTCGCGAGCAATTTACAAAATTATTAATAACTCCTACACTACTTAGTCTAAAATTATAAATTGAACGCCAAATGATTCCTTACAACTAGCTTAATCTAAATAATCTTACAGAAAAAATGTATTTACAATAGAAACTAAAATATGAATTTTTAAGACAGAAAACGTAGAAAGAAGAAAACTGCAAATGCGATTACACTTTTTCTCCACGAACAAACTTTCAACCCCAATATCTTCCGAACTATAAGTCCGAAAAATATGGGGCAAAAAGCGGCGAAAAGGAAAAAGCGCACTCGATTTTTAGAGTCAAGAAAAATAGAAAACTAAACGAAGGAAGATAGAAAAAAATAATTTTGAAAGTGAAAAAACGCCTAACGAAAAAACTGTATTTTTGAAAATATAGAAAAAAAATTAAAAGTGAATAGAAAATTTAGAGATAGCAGAGAAATAACAACACCAAAAATAACAACTCAATTTCCTGCACGTAATAGCCAAATTTCAGCAAAATCCCTCTTTTCCATCACCAAATTTTTCCTCAACCTAACCTAACCTAACCTAACCTAACCTAACCTAACCTAACCTAACCTAACCTAACCTAACCTAACCTAACCTAACCTAACCTAACCTAACCTAACCTAACCTAACCTAACCTAACCTAACCTAACCTAACCTAACCTAACCTAACCTAACCTAACCAGTCGCGCACCCTCCGGCGTCAAAACAGCAGCGTTCCTGTAGCGCTCCGCAGTCAAAAATTCATAAAAGTGGCAATTTTGGTCGTATCACTGTGAAAAAAGTGTCATTCTGTGCGGGATCACAAGTGCAATAAAGTGAAATAAAGTGAAAAACCCCTGGATTACAGTGACAAAAACAAGGAACCAAAAACACCAAAGTTTGAGGTTATAAACTCCTTAAACTTTGAATACTGCGCGCTAGAGCGCTGCAATCTGTACGTGCGATACGGCGTTGAAAGCGTCTTACTAAGGCCTATACGCCGACACCTTTGGCGCCTCGCTGTGACACACCACTGAGGAAATATCCACAGAAAAACAAGTACCACTTGGTGGCGTGGTCGAAGATCCAGCTGTTTCCGGCCAAAAGTGACATCACCATCAGACGCAGGACCTCTCTCCGAGTACAACGCAGCTTAGAACAAAATTTTTGGACACATAGTTTGTGAGTAATAGATTATTAAAAATTCAAAATTTAAAGTGAAATAGTGAAGAAACTTCAGTCAGACTATATATTTTTCTCTACGGATATTGTTGCGCGCTAGGACGAAGAAGAGGCTTAAAAATTTTGGACAAATTTTTGACAGTTTTTCATACTGAAAAACCAGTTTTTGTGAAAATTTTGAAAATTGTATTTTTTGGAAATTTTTTGTATGAAAGTAGCTAGTGTTCTTATTTTATAGTATAGGTGTTAGGATACCATAAATTTTACCGTTTTTTGTATAATTTTATGTCCAGTGGTTCCGGAGATATCGATTTTTAACCTATTTTTAGTTATAAATACTAAAATAATAATAAAATTAGTTTTTTCTTAGTATAATTAGTTTTGGAACAGTTATCCCACCCTGGGAAAGTGAAAACGCGGACCCCGTAACGTTTAAATTGACGGGATACCGGAAATTCCGCCATTTTTCTTTTTGGTACCGATTTCTAAAATAGGAATTTCTCAGGAACCATCAGACATAGAGAGCCCGGATTTTCGCCTTAGTTAGTGAAATTTGATAGAGAACCAATTGTTATCGGTTTTTGGCGGATATCTTGTAATTAAATTTTTAGGGCTGAAACCTCCTGTAAAGCATAAAAGAGGTCAAGCAATCAACAACGGAGGAAACCCGAAGTCTCTGCGACCACGGGTTCACGAGATATTAGCATTCTAACCTTAGGTTTGACAGTTCGGCGGCCATCTTGGCTTTCTTCAAACACCAATATCTCGGGACCCGAGGGGCCTGGAGACTCGCGGTTTTCTTCGTAAAAGTCACAGCGGTAAGGCCTATCACCCAAGGCACTTTTCAGGAACAGGCAACAAAAACCTAAGTTTCAAAATCCTGAAAATTTTAAAGGCCTGAAAGTGACCTAAATTGAAAATAGAGGTGAAGGGCATACTACCGCCGCAAGTCCGGGATCTCTGCGACCCCTAGAACGGGAGATATCGGCAGTCAAAGTTTGACTTTGACAGTTCGAGCCGCCATATTGGAAAAGTTTAAGTTGAGATATCTCCCGAACGAAAAGTCGTAGAGACCTCGGACTTTTTCCGGGAATATTGGCAAGAGGCCCACTGTACAAATTCCTACTTTTCAGGAAACTCTTACGAGTTTCAGACACTGAAACTTTCAAAAAATTTTCAGCCCTGAAAAAGGGCCCAAAAGGTAGAGCTCACCGAGACCTGAAAAACGAGCCCAGGCACGAGCTCGTAGGACCAGCGGTTCCGGAGCTACGAGCAATACCGGTTCTATAATACCGGTATTGGGACAAATACCGAAAACTTTAAGATCCAATAGCTCCGAAACCCGTGGGAGTATCCGGGCGTGCTTGGTGTCGTTGGAAAGGGCTCGAGGAGAGCTATCTTCTGACGTGGAATAAACGACTCTACCGTAGAGTCGAAATTGGACACCCGTTTTTCGGGCTGGAAATTAGTTAAGCGACAATTAGGGAGTGCAACGGACATAAATCATAGCCCCTACTAGCTTTTAGTGATAATAGAGTCAGCGACTCTATAAATTTTTTATTGTTAATTTACTGTATTAAGTGTATATCCGATTTATTGCCTATTCTGCAATATTTTTGCATCCCATTGTGTAGTTCCCCATTCTTGTGATTGTCCCAATTATACAACTTTTACAAATTTATTTTAAAGACACTATTTACCTCAATTTTGATTCTTATTGACGCTACCACCAACAATGTTTGGAATCAGGACCCCCGACGCAAAGCAGGTGGTTGACAAATCGCCGTCAGAATTGAAGTCCCCAGAGAACAGTGTGAGGAAAAGTATAGGGGAGTGGGAAGCGACGACATTTGGGTGCCATGACGGCACTCCGCCGCCTGTACTTACACCACTGACAACGCAGGCAGGCCCTGCTACCGCCCCAAATACAAAGACGGCACCGGCAAAGACCGGCAAGACAGCTACTGCACAAAAGGCCCACAGCCCAACCGTGAAAAAGCTCGCAAACAAGACGGCGGAGGCAAGGGCAATTCACGATAAGGCCAAAAGCAGTATAAATGCGGGTCGGAATATACGAACTGACATCAAGAATGACGTCATTGACGCACTTGACAGTCTGTACCGAATGGTAAAGGAGCTGGACAACCAGCCAACAAAACAAAAGTCAAAAACAGGTACAGAATTATCATCGTTGGCACTTATGACAGATACCACCTTTGTTTTGAACAAAGGGCCTGATCCAATCTTGACAAAAATCGAGGAGCAGACTAAGCTTATTTTAGAAAACAGTCGGAAGTTGGAAAAACTCCAAACCACGCTAGACTCACATAAAGAGACCCTCGAGAAGGTATCATCAACAACGATGACATACGCAAGCGTAGCGGCGGGACCCAGGGCAGAGACCCAGAACCCAAAGCCCGCGGACAGAAGAAACACGCTTCACTCAGTCGTTGTCACCTCAAGTGATGAATCAGAGACTGGAGAACAAGTCCTGGATAAAATAAGGAAGGCTGTAGATGCAAAGGAAGGATGGGTGAAAGTGGAGAAAGTGAGAAAAGCGAAAGATAGGAAAATAATAATGGGCCTGAAAACAAGAGAAGAAAGGGAAAAGGTCAAGGAGAGGCTTCAAAAACAAGGAGGCAACCTTGTCGTCGAGGACGTGAAAAACAAAGACCCACTTCTGGTCCTCAGAAATGTACTTAATATTAACACCAACGAGGACATAGAAAAAGCACTTAAAAACCAGAATCAGAGGGTTTTCCACGGCCTCGACGAGGAGGAAAGCCGAATCTTAATTAAATATAGGAAAAGAAACAGAAATCCCCATACTAGCCACGTAGTGATCTCCGTGTCCCCTATAGTCTGGCAAAGAGCGACGGAAACCGGAACGGTACACATTGACCTGCAACGCATAAGGGTCGAAGACCAATCGCCGCTGGTTCAGTGCACGCGCTGCCTGGGCCTCGGCCATGGAAAGCGATACTGCACTGAACCGGCGGACTTATGCAGCCACTGCGGAGATCCACACCTACGATCGGAGTGTGATGCCAGACTGGCAGACGAACCGCCGAAGTGCCGCAACTGTGTAAAAGCAGGACTCGAGGACACGGGACACAACGCGTTCAGCCTCACTTGCCCTACAAGGAAAAGATGGGACGAAATAGCGAGATCTAGCGTAGCCTACTGCTAAAGGCGCCCAAGTGGAACTCACCAAGTATATAATTCTGCAAGCCAACCTCCAGAGGAAAAAACTGGCAACATACGAACTCCTGTTGGAGGCGGTGAACCGTAAAGTCGCTATAGCCCTGCTGCAGGAGCCGTATGTTGGCAGAGAAAACCTCATGAGGAGCCACAAAGGGGTCCGAATCTTTCAGGGCACCGGTGCAGACAATGGAACAGTCAAGGCTGCGATAGCAGTCTTTGACAACGATCTAAAAATTATCCAACACCCTAAGCTTACAACAAACAATATCGTAGTTGTAAGCGTCAGCACTGGAGCCTGGGAGATTACGTTGGCGTCCATCTATTTCGAACCGGACCAGCCTATAGAACCCTACCTCGAACACTTGGTCAAAGTCGATGCGGAATTAGAGCCAAAGAAATGGGTCGTTGGAGGTGATGCCAACGCAAAAAGCACATGGTGGGGTAGCCCAGTTGTCGACCATAGGGGTGAAGATCTGCTCGGTACATTAGGCCAATTAAACCTGGAAATACTTAACAGAGGGGAAATACCAACATTCGACACCATTAGGGGCGGCAGACACATCACCAGTTATGTCGATGTGACTGCCTGTTCGATAGAAATGCTGGACCTGGTGGAAGATTGGAAAGTGGAAGAAAGCCTTATAAACTCGGACCATAATAGCATAAGCTTCAGTATAAGATCTCAGAAATCCCAAGGAATAAAAATACAACGTACTACAAGAAAATACAACACAAAAAAAGCGAATTGGGAAGAATTTAATAGTAAATTCGAACAATTGCTACTGGACAAACAAATAACAAAACAGCAGATAGACCAAATAACAAGGACAGAAGACTTAGACACAACAATAACCAAACTTAACACCATAATAGATGAAACTTGCAATACAACCATTCCAAAACGAAAAAATAACGAGAAGCCTACTCTGCCGTGGTGGTCCCAAGAATTGGAAGCGCTAAAAAAGGAAGTCGCCACCAGGAAACGCAGGATTCGATGCGCCGCCCCGATACGAAAACAAATGGTCGTTGAAGAGTACCTGAAACACAAAGAAACGTACGAGTTAGAAGCAACAAAAGCACAGGTCAGCAGCTGGAAAGAATTTTGTAAAAAGCAGGACAAAGAGGGACTCTGGGAAGGGATATATAGAGTGATAGGTAGGGTCACTAAGAGGGAGGAAGATCTGCCACTGGAGAGAGACGGAATGACACTGAACGCAAGCGAATCAGCAAAGTTTTTGGCCGAGACCTTCTATCCGAAGGATATCGCCGAAAATGATAACGAAACCCACAAATTTATTAGGACTAAAGCAGAAAAAGTGATCACTGACGAACAAAATAACACTTGCGAGCCAGGGTTCACGATGCAAGAACTCCAGTGGGCAACCAGGTCATTCAATCCTAAAAAAGCTCCAGGAGCGGACGGGTTCACCGCCGATATATGCCAACAGGCTGTAGCATGTCAACCTGAGCTTTTCCTCGTGCTCATGAACAAATGCTTAGAGTGCCATCACTTCCCCAAAGAGTGGAAAAAAGCAACGGTCATAGCACTAAGGAAGCCAGGAAAAGAGGACTATATGAAGCCTAAATCCTATAGGCCAATCGGCCTGTTACCCGTACTAGGCAAAATCCTCGAAAAAATGATAGTGGCGCGCCTGAAACACCATCTAGTGCCCAGGACCAGCCCGAACCAATATGGGTTCATGCCACAGAGGAGTACCGAGGACGCCCTCTACACCTTAGTGCAGCACATCAAGCATAAAATCAAGGCCAAAAAGATAGTTACAATGATCTCACTCGATATAGAGGGCGCCTTCGATTCCGCGTGGTGGCCTGCAATCCGGGTCAGGCTGGCCGAAGAGGATTGCCCGATAGACATAAGAAGGATCATAGATAGCTATCTGAGAGATAGAGAGGTCCAAGTCAGATACGCGGGGGAGGAATTCAGTACGATAACCGAGAAGGGATGTGTACAGGGCTCCATAGGTGGACCAATCCTCTGGAACTTGCTGCTGGATCCGTTGCTTAGAGATCTCGAGTCGCAAAATGTCTATTGCCAGGCGTTCGCAGATGATGTGGTGCTCGTCTTCGATGGTGACACAGCACTCGAGATAGAAAGAAGGGCAAACGCCGTACTCACACATGTTCAGGAGTGGGGTGCATCAAACAAACTTAAATTCGCTCCGCACAAAACAAATGCAATGGTATTAACTAAAAAGCTGAAATACGACGAACCACGACTGAACATGGGAGGGATCGACGTTGCTCTATCCAGTGAAATCAAAGTGCTCGGTGTCATCATCGACGACAAATTAACATTCAATACCCACGTAGCGAATGTATGCAGAAAAGCCATTGGAATCCACAAACGGCTGGCAGGAGCGGCAAAGGCAAGCTGGGGCCTACACCCGGAGGTCATTAAAACCATATATGTGGCAACGGTTGAGCCAATAATACTTTATGCAGCCAGTGTCTGGGAACCAGCGGCCAAAAAATTAGGGATCATAAAACAACTGGGTACAGTACAGCGAGGCATTGCCATAAAAGTGTGCAAAGCATACCGCACTGTCTCGCTCCACGCGGCCCTCGTATTGGCCGGGATGCTTCCCCTCGACTTACGAGTCCGAGAGGCGGCCGCACTATATGAGGCCAGGAGAGGAGTACACCGGCCCGAGCTACTAGACCGAGAGGTCGAGCGAATGTCCCCTGCTGCAGAAGCCCCACACCCCGCATTACGCGACAGCCCAGAAGTTATCTGCCTGGTTGACCAGCGGCAAGTCGACGACCACAGTGGTTACGATGTCCGCATATTCACAGACGGCAGTAAGATTGCGGGCGGAGTTGGAGCAGCACTATCTATATGGAATAGTGAAACTGAGACAAAAACCCGCAAGCTTACCTTGTCGGACTACTGCACAGTGTACCAGGCGGAACTTCTGGCGCTGAATGAGGCGACAAAAGAAATTAAAAATAGAAGTGCGAGAACGTTTGGAATATATAGTGACTCTATGGCAGCTCTCCAAACCATCCAAAACTACGAATGCCTACACCCGCTAGCGGTCTCAGCAAGGGATAATATAAGATCCTCATCCCTCCAGGGCAAAATAGTTACCTTGCACTGGATTAAAGCCCATGCGGGCCTAGTAGGAAACGAGAGGGCGGATGAGTTAGCTAAGGAGGCTGCCACGGGTTCAAAGCGAAAACCAAACTACGACCTGTGTCCGGTTTCATTTGTCACGCGAACCATTCGAATGGCCACGATTGACGAATGGAACCAAAGATACACGGGCGGTGAACAAGCGGCAGGTACAAAACTTTTCTTCCCGGATGCAGCGGTAGCATATAAAACAATTAGAAAAACTGAACTCACCGGAATAAAGACACAGGTGTTGACAGGGCACGGTGGATTCTCAGGATACCTGCATCGATTTAAGTGCAAGGAGAGCCCATCGTGCATCTGTGACCCGGCAGCTTCCGAAACGATTCCACATATTTTGGTAGAGTGTCCAGCAAACGCGAAAGAAAAATATGACCTAGAGCAACTAACAAATGTAAAGTTAACAATTGACACAATTAAAGAATTTATAACATCGGAACACAAAAACACATTTTTAAAATACTGCACTAATATAGCAGAAAAGGCAATAAAAAGAAACAAATAGTTATTAGTTTATGTTTACATAATATAATGAATATATTAGAGTTAAGCATAAGTACAACCAAGATGTAAAACAATGTAGAGAATGGAAGCAGTAAAAATGTTAAAAGCAATGTTATAAAGTATTAGTGTATAAGAAATTGAAACAGGAAAAACAACCAACCTGTAAAATATGTAGCAAATATAAGAAAGAAAATGTCAAAATGTAAAATAAAATAAATAAATGTGTGTAAAATTGTAAATGTAAATAGATATAAGAAACTAAGAAGAAGCAAACAAAATACCTGTAATAAACAGGACGTGTAAAATCATTTCCCCGCTGTTGAATCCCTATAAATAAAAATAAAAATAAAAAGAGTAGACTAGATAGAAAATATAGGTGGGAATCCCACCCACAGAAAGCAATGAAAGATATGATGAATGACAGAAAGAAATGTATGAAGCATGCAAGTACGAGAAGCAAAATAGCGAGAACTGGTATGTAAGAGAATCCCGACTAGCACAGGCTCCGATTATGTTGGAGGTAGAATAGGAAAAAAAAAAAAAAAAAAAAAAAAAAAAAAACCTAACCTAACCTAACCTAACCTAACCTAACCTAACCTAACCTAACCTAACCTAACCTAACCTAACCTAACCTAACCTAACCTAAGGCTCGGCTCCATAGTGTCTGCGGGAGCTGCTCGCCGGAGTTTCTTCCTGACGAGCTTGTAAGGCCGTCCCCATGGGTCCTTATCTAAGGAGGCCAAGAATGCCTCATGTGCCATATCCTTAGCCGAGGCTATGGCAACATTGAGGGCCGTCTTGGCATCCTTGAGGGCGGCGTACAGTTCGTCGTTCTCCTCCTGAGTGTGCCTCCTCCTTCTACACCGCGTGTATCTCCGCCGGGCCGCATTGCAAGTGCCCCGCAACGCGGCTACCTCCGGGGTCCACCAGTATGTGGCCATTTTTGCTTTGGCCGGCCCTGCTCTCTTCATCGAGGCATCACACGTCCTCGTCAGGGATGCTCGGAATGACAGGGCCAGGTCCTCCGCACTGGCCTCTGGCACTACTCTTAGACCCCATCTGGCTTCTATCAGCGCCGCCTCCACTGCTGCCTCCCTGTCTAGGGAGGACAGGCTCCACCTCGGTCGACCCGCATTGTTGTCCGGCCTTGGCTGCTGAATTTGCCGGGATCTAGAGACTCTCATTCTGATGTACAGATGGTCTGAGAGGGTCTCCGTGTCTTCCAGGACTCGCCATTCTGCAATCCTTGCTGCCGCCATCGGGGAGGCGAATGTGATGTCCACAATTGATCCTCCCTGGCGGCGGACGCAGGTATTGGCTGTGCCCTTGTTGACAACCTCCAATCCTACCCCGGCCACCCAGTCCAGCAGAGTATCGCCTCTCGGGTCTGTCCAAGGGGAGCCCCAGGCAGCGCATTTGGCATTCAGGTCTCCCATGACCATTATGGGAGACGGGAACGCCCCAGCCACCATCCGTCCTACCCTCTCCAGGAAGTCCTCAAATTCCCTTAACGGTCTGTTGGGGGAGAAGTAGACCCCTACGACTACCGTATCCCCCATTTTGGCCGCCACATAACCGGAGCCAGAGGAGACCCTAGAGAGGGGAAGCCCTCCATAAGCCGGCACCACAATCGCTACTGTCCCGTCCCTGTCACCCACCCAGTTAGGTTGATGGGGGACGTAATACGGTTCCGCCACAATCGCCACTGCAATACCCCACTCCGCCATGTGCTGGATCATTAGATCTTGGGCACGGGCGGAGTGGTTTAGGTTGCATTGGAGCACCTCTGCCTTTTGTGGTGTATTACGCGTATTAGGCATCAATGCTCCATTTGTTCGCGGTCCGCCCGGTTCTCTTCGACTCCTGGAGGAGTGGCTGGAGGAGCGGTCCGAGGACCAGCTGCGCCCATCAGTTTTCCTCTCACTGGGGGAGGGGAGCAAGCCTGCCCGCCCATCACATGCTCTGCGTTGCGGCCGATTTGGTGGCAGACAGCGCACCATGGGGTCTTCGCCATGCAGTTCATACTCATATGACCGGGCCTGCTACACCTGTAGCACCAACTCCCCCCTGTCCACCGGCGACGGGCACAGCGGCCTTGTGTGACCCGTCCCCATGCAGCGGTAGCACCGCAGCGGCAGCTGTTCGAGGACCTCCACTTTTGCCGCCGACCATCCCAGAATTATTCTGCCCGCCGTACTGATGGTTATAGCCGTCGATATAGGGCACCTCAAAATGACAGATCCAGTCCCGTTGGCCGCCATTCTGATGGCGCCCACCGAAATCTGGTCTTCGCCGCATCTGCCTCTGGCGGCGACCTCCTTCTTCAGGATCTCCGCCGTGACTGATTCGTCAAAGTCAGAGATCCTGACCTCGGCCTTTTTTATCGGCCGGTACACCTCCGCGACATCCCCGACCAGGCCGCGAAGCCGCTCTGCCAGCAAGTCCGCCGCCGTGCTACTTTGTGCCCCAGGGACCTCGATTATTCGCGCCCCTGTGGCAGACCTTCTCACCCTGAGGTGGTCCACACCCACCTCCGCCAGCTTGATCGTGGTGGCCCTCTCCATGACAGACTTATAGTCAGTCTGTGCGTCCGGCTTGAGAGCCACCACAACTGCCGCCATTGTTGGGACCACTAATTTCGGGGCCGCCGTCCTGTTTTGGGCATTGCCCTTTGCCACGTTCTGACGTTGGGGGGTCTGGGCTGGAGGAGCAGCGCCCTTGCTCTTACCCTTCCCCTTCCTTACCACCTCCGTCCATGCCATCCCCGGGGGCTCAGGTGGCGGCTCCATTGGGCGAGCTACCCCTTTCCCTCGCCTGGGCACAGGTTGGCTCCTTGGCGCAGGCTTGGCCCGTTGAGCTGGTGTGAGCGGCAGTTGGGACGGTGCAGTCACCTGGGGGGCTGGCTGGGAGGCCCCTCCTTTCTTCTTGGTTTTAGCAGAAGAGGGGAGAGGGCTGGGCTCGCCTCCCCTCTCTAAACCGCCTCGGCTTACGTTGGCCACCCCTTCCTGCGCCAGTGGCGCCCTACTTGTCGATGCCAGGGATGGCCGGAGAATGGGCTCCGGCGGCAGCCGGTCCACGACTCCCTGCAGGCGGACATTCACCATATTGCCCAGGGAAATGAACACTTTGTGTTCAAAGTCCCCTAGGCGACTGTCGATCCGTTGCATCACCTCCTCGAGCAGGGTGGACGTGTTACCGTCACTTTCTGGCCTTGGTTCCGCCACTTGGTTGTTCCGCTCCGAGAAGGCTGTGCGTAGCGCCTTCGTTTCAGCTCGCAGGTGTGCCAGCTCCTCCCTCATCCGTTTGTTGTCCGCTCTAAGCGAGCGGACAATCTGTGCCTCCCCCAGTGAGTCTGCGAGGCTAAGCAGCTCTTTGCAGGCTGCATTCATGTGTCCCCAGACCTCCCCCTTTAGGTTCTTGCTCTTGGAAGCCTGCTCTAAGATCGTTTCCGCGCAGCGCCTGATGCCCTCACCAGGGGCCTCCATTTCCGCGTCCGCGCTCTCCGATAAAGGACTGCGGGACCGCGCGCCCACATCCCTCCTCAGCACGGTTGGACGTATGTCCTCCAGCTCCCCGTAGTCCCAGTCTAGGTCCACCAGGTCCGCCTTCCGCAATTTGGCCTTAGCGGCGCTGATCCCCGTGTAATGGCCCTTGCCATGGCTGCGTTGGGAAGCGTTCCGTAGGCGCTCTGAGGCGTCCTCGTTACTTATCTGACCCTCCAGATGCCTTTTCTCCCCTTTTTTTTTAAGTCGTTCCTTGCTCAACTCTACCTTTTTCCTACCCTCCCCAACGACTTCCCGACCGTCACCTTCCTCATCGCTCGACATGTCAAACACGTCCAGATTCTCCCTTGCTTCCGCCCATAATCTCCCCCTAGGTGGACTGGGGGAGATATCTCCCCCTCCAATATACCCCCTAGAGGATTCACCCCTATTACGGCCATCCTCCAGCCTCCCACAATGGCTCCTCCTATGGGTCACTAAACCGGCCCCCACGCCCAAATTTCCCGGGTTACCCCCCGGTAAAACCACCTCCCTGGCATCCCCCCCGGGATTCCAACCCGAATCCAAATTTTCCCCCTCCATAACTATGGAGGGGGCGACCACAGAATTAATTTCCCGAAAATTGGTCAAGTGTGATCTGCGTCACACTCGACAAACTTAAGAAAATTAGTTTTGACGATTTTTTCCCCCCCCTTAGACTCGTCCAAAAAATTTTTTCCAAACGTTGTTATTTGGAAAAAAGTTTTCCCCTCTTAGCCCCGAAAACGAGGTCCCTCTCCGCCCCTGGGATCAGACGCTATCCCTTTTCTCACTTTTACAAACTTAAGTAAGAAAAGTTTTAGCGCCTGATAAACAGGAATAGCACCGCCCGTTCCCTTAATAACTTCCGACCCGTAAGTCGGAAAATTATTTTGAGAACGGCAACGGGTAGCTAAAGCTAATGCCCTATTTATCAATTTACCAGAAAAGAAGAATTAAGAAGGAAGAAGAAGATACGAATTTTTTCCCGAAGTTGGCGACAAGTTTCGAATCTTCAAAACAAACACTTGTCACCCCCGTATCTCCGGAACTATAAGTCCTAGATTTACGGGACCAACGGGAAAAGATAGGTATTAGAAAGAAAGATTTTTAAGGTTAGAACGAAGACAGAAAAAACGAAAGAAAAAAAAGATATTATTTTTTTGGCCGAAACCAAGAACTACGCCAAAAAACCTTTCGAAAAAAAATCACCAAAAGTCCAATTGCAAGCCAAGTCGTCAAGTAAATGCAGAATCAATAACCGGAAAAATAAGCCAAAGTTCGTTACTATATCGTCTCCAAAAATCACTCAATTCTCTCTTTAACACCTGCTCGAAAAACCTCAACCTAACCTAACCTTTTTTTTTTTTTTTTTTTTGACGGTGTGAAAATGCATTACGCATACCCTCCGGCCCGGGGAGGCCATTTGGAGGGTTATGTGGGACTCTCTCCTCCGGCCGCCATCCTAGTGATGGTGACGGGAGGAGCATACCCACTAAAAACACACCGGCGTTACCCGCTCTGCCGTTATCGGGGGACGCCCTGGGATCATATTTATTCTACCAGTACGTCCCCCCGGCTGCCCCGGCTTACACCGGGCGCACCCTCGCGCCAAAGGAGGGGAGGGTCGGCAACGCAGCGACCCCTCCCCCAGACGTGTAAGGCTTTAAGTTGTGGGTCTCCATCCCACCGGCCCTACTGGGGGAGTAGGCGGTTGATATACTGCAACCGCCTTCTCCCCACCCGTCTGCGCCGGAGCGGGTGCGCATCGGCACTGTCTTCGCGCACTCGCTCCGCTTCCTCCTTCTGCGACATGACTTTGTCGCAGAAATCTACGACAGCCTTCCACAACCTCTCGCTGCTTAGCATACGGGACACTAAATTATGCAACGAGAGGTCGTCTGTCCTCAAAATAGCTCTCAGGTTAGCACGCTCTACGACCCAGCTTGGACATTCCTCTACTGTGTGCCGGGCCGTGTCGTCCTCACAGTCACAGTGGTGACAGCTTTGTGTTGGCTCCCGCCCTATTCGGTACAGGTAATGACCAAAACAGCCATGCCCAGTCATTACCTGTACCAGCCTGTAGTCTAAAGTGCCCTTCTTCCTCACGAGCCAACCCTCAAACGATGGGAGGAGTGCCCCTATTGTCTCAGTACCATAGGGGGACTCCTCTAGCATTCCTTTCCACCTATCTCTTTCCCTCTCAACTGCCGCTCTTCGTCTCGCGGCTACCTCCCGTGGGGCCAGGCGTTCATCCTCCTTTGTTCTGGCCTCCACTCTCACTCTATATCTATCTGCCAGCAACCTGGCGTCTAATTCCCACGGCAGGGTACCGGCGAGAGCGCAGGCAGCCGCAAACGAAACCGTTCGGAAACTTCTACATATCCTCTGGGCTATCACCCGCTGTGGTCTTCGGAGGAGGGCCTTCGTCTTCTCCGAAAGCCTCCCTGCCCAAATCGGCGCCCCATATGTCGCCATACTTCTGATGACATTTGAAAAGAGGCGCCGACACGGGGCTCCAGGGCCTCCCACATTTGGAAGAAGGCGGCCTAACGCCGCCGCAGCACCGACGAGTCGGGGAGCCAGTTGTTTAAAATGCTCCCCGAAATCCCACTTTCGGTCCAGGATTAGGCCCAAGTATTTTATATGGGCCTTGACCTGGATCGCCTCACCCCCTACAGGGATGGTCTCGTCGGCCCGCAGGTGCCAGCCCCTTCCTCCGAACACCACAGCGTCTGTTTTGTCCATTGACACCTTCAACCCCAGAGGACTGATTCTCCGAATCGTAACTTCCGTCGCAACTGCGGCTCTCCTCATCGTCTCCGTGTACTCCCTCCCCCTTACGGCCACCATTGTATCATCTGCATAGCAGATGGTGACCATTTGGGGGAGTTGAGCCCCGCGGATCGCCCAGTCGAAACCGATGTTCCAAAGCAGGGGTCCCAAAACCGACCCCTGTGGAACTCCGCACTCCATCCTCCTTTCCTGGCGACCCGCCGCTCCTTCGTAGAGCACTACCCTATCCGTGAGGTAGTGTCCCACAATATCCCTCAAATAGGGAGGCACATTATGGTATTTGAGTGCCTCCCTGATGACCTCATATGGGAGGGAGCCGAAAGCGTTAGCGATATCAAGTGATACCGCTATGGCCCCCTCACCCTCTGCTTTAGAACCTAACCTTTTTTTTTTTTTTTTTTTTTTTTTAAGAGGGGAAAATGCGTTACGCATACCACTGAGGCGCGGGGATGGGCCCCAGTGGTTATGTGGGACTCCCATTTAGGCTAATGAGACCCATGGTGTACCCACTAAAAACCCCTCTGTTTGCCGCCTCAACGCTATAAGGCGAGGCCACAGGGACGCCGAAGCACAACTTCCGCAACCTCGCCAGCGGCTGTCCGGGACTCCGGACTCGTCTCCGGGGGATATTTGCCCCCTCCACCTCAGTTGGCACGTCGATCACCCGACGTACCCGCCCACGCAGGGACCTTTGTGTAGGCGACAGACGTCCCCGAGCCTGCCACCCACAGGTCTCTTTATGGAGGGATTCGGCGGTCGTATGCCAACCGCCGCCGCCCCACGCGTTTGCGGCGCATTGGCTGGGAGGACGGATCCTCCTCCCTGTTACGCTCCCTTCTCTCCTTCTGCGCCATCACATCCTCGCAGAAGGAGGCCACCGCCTTCCACGGCCTCTCACCGCCAACCATGGCTTCCACCACGGCTTGCAGGGAGAGGTCGTTTCCTACTACGGCCACGAGTGCGGCTCGCTGTTCCGCCCACGCTGGGCATACTGCCAGTGTGTGTAGCGCCGTGTCTTCGGCGTCTCCGCACTCGTGGCATTCCGTCGTCGGTTCTCGTCCCGCCACCCTACACAGGTATCTCCCGAAGCAGCCATGCCCCGAGAGGACCTGGGTAAGATGGAAGGAGAGGAACCCCCCTTTCCTACCGACCCATCTTTCCAGGACGGGCCGGATGGCTCCGATGGTCCAGTGGCCGGCAGTCGGCGCCTCCAATCGTTCTTTCCACTTCTGGATGAGCACTTGATGGGAGTCGAGTCTCCACCTTCTGACCTCCTCCAGAAGTGGTTGGAACCCCCTGGCCCGAGCCTCGGTGACACGCCGGTACACCTCGGCCAGCACCGCTGCGTCGAGATCCCAGGGCGGAGTCCCCGCCATCAGGCACGCTGCCTCGTACGAGACGGTGCGGTATGCCCTCGCCATCCTGACCGCCATGACCCGTTGCGGCCTCCGCAGTTGGGCCTTGTTTTGGGCGCTCAGGGAGTCGGCCCAAATAGGCGCGCCGTACAGGGCCATCGACCGCACCACTCCCGCGTACAGCCTCCGGCAGCTTACGTTGGGCCCGCCAACGTTGGGTAGGAGCCGGCTAAGTGCCGACGCCGCCCCGATGAGTTTGGGAGCAAGGCACTTAAAGTGCTCCCTGAACGACCAGCGGCTGTCAAGGACTATGCCTAGGTACCGCATTGTCGACTTGACGCCGATGGTCGTTCCACCCACCACTAAGCTGGAACCCGCCGGAGGGGCCTTCCTAGGCCCATGAAAACACAGGGCCTCGGATTTGTTCAAAGCCACCTCTAGCCCCAGCCTCCTGATTCGAGCCACTACCGACGCGACTCCCGCCGTGGCCCGTACTGACGCCTCTCTAAAAGAGCTGCCACGAGCTGTCACCAGGGTATCGTCGGCATAACAAGTTACGCTGACCCCCGGCAGATCGTCCCCTCTCAGAGCCCAGTCGTACCCGATGTTCCACAGGAGTGGTCCTAAGACCGACCCCTGCGGAACACCGCAGGACAGCCTCTTCTCCTCCCAAGTACCGCACGTGGGGTACCTGACGGTTCTATCGGTGAGGTAATCCTCCACCGTCCTCCGTAGGTACTCAGGCACGGCATGGCGCCTTAGTGCTGCCTTGATGCAAGCCCAGGGCAGGGAGTTAAACGCGTTGGCGATGTCTAAAGACACCGCCAGAACCACCTCGCCCCTGGAAACTGCTTCATCCGTCAGGGCCTTCACACGCGCAATTGCGTCGATGGTGGACCTGCCCCGACGAAAACCGAACTGGTGTACGCTGAGGTCCGGTCCCACTCCCTCAAGGTGCCGGACGAGACGAGCTGCCACCACGCGCTCTAACAACTTACTGGCCTCGTCTAGCAATACTATAGGCCTGTATGCCGAGGGCGAGTCTGCCGGACGCCCCTCCTTTTGCAGAAGGACAAGTTTCCCCGACTTCCACGCGTGAGGGAACCGCCCCTGAGCCAAGCAGCCACTGAAAAGCGCCCTCACACGTGACTCGAGCGGGCCCAAAGCCAGAACCCAGGCCCGGCCGGGGACTCCGTCGGGGCCGGGGGCAGTGTTTTTGGCTCGAAGCCGTAAGACCGCTGCCCCCAGTTCAGCCTCCGTTACTTCCAGCGCATCACCCACATCTGCCATCCTTCCCCTAGGTGGAACCATGGGCGGAGGTAGATGCTCTTCTCGCGTAGGAAACAAGGCACTTACCACCTGCTCTACGAGCTGTGGCTGGAGACTCTGCGTGAGCGGGGGTGCCCAGGGACAAAGCTTGCGCCTCACCATTTTGTACGGCCTCCCCCATGGGTCCTTATTCAGAGTCTCCAGCATCTCCTTCTCTGCCTGCTCCTTTGCCTTGCCGATTGCTCTCTGCAGCAGCTTGACAGCCACCGAGTATGCAGCATATAGCCGCTCCTCCTCTGGCACGTCTCGATTGCGCCGCCTCCGGCTGTGAGTGTACTTGCGTCTCGCAGCAACGCAGGACTCACGAAGCTGCGCGAGTTCTGCCGACCACCAGTACACTCCGCGCTTTGGGGGAATCGGACCGACCCTCGGCATGGCCGCATCACACACCTCGACCATGTCACTCCCTATCCTCTCCGCTTCCACGTTGACCTCGACTGGGCCCTCTTGAGCTGGCAGCCAGGCTTTCACCACAGCTGCCTCGACAAAAATTTCCCTGTCCAGGCGCTTGAGTGCCCATCGTGGGCCATCCCCTCTCAAGGGGCGATTTAGGCCTCTCGGGTTAGCCGGAAGAGTGGAAACCTCGAACCGAATGTATCGGTGGTCCGACAACGTCTCCATATCCTCCAGCACCTCCCAGCCTCGAACACGGCGCGCGAGGGCAGCATTTGCGAATGTGACGTCCACGATGGAGCCACCTTGCTGCCGCACACACGTATTTGTCACCCCTTGGTTAAGTATAATTAGCCCAGTCGACGCCGCCCACTCCTCTAGCTCCGCCCCGCGGGCATCCGTCGCCGGGGATCCCCATGCCATGGACTTGGCATTGAGGTCCCCAGCCACGAGTACCATATTGGGACGACTTCTGCCAATTAGGGCACCGATCTCCAACAGAAACTGTTCGAACTCGGCCAGGGTCCGGTTCGGTGAGAAGTACGCCCCGACCACCATTGTGTCGCCGATCCAGGCCGAAACGTAACCTCGGCCCCTTTCAACTCTTTGTAGCGGCGAGGAACTGGCGGAAGAACTAACTACTATAGCCACAAGACCGTCCAAGTCTCCGCCCCAATTGCTCCTGGGTGGGACGGAATAGGGCTCAGCAATGACCCCAACGTCAATCTGCCACTCCGCTAGGCTTTGGAACAGTAAGTCCTGGGCTCTGGCGGAGTGGTTGATATTCCCCTGCAGGAATCGGATGGCCATATTTATTCTACGGCCATTTCTTCCACCACCTCATCGCTGGCTACTGGTGTTGTTGTGGCCAACTGAGAGAGCTGCGAGGAGGCTCTTGGGCCATCGCCAGCCTTCTTTCCGTTCCTCGATCGTGGTGCAGTGCATGCGTTGGAGCCAAGCAAGTGACTTGCTGACTTACCTGCCGCGTCGCACACCACACAATGGGGCGCTGCAGAACACTGTGCCGCCTTATGGTCCGGCTTCCCGCAGCGGTAGCACCGTCCGCTGCGGTCCACTTGCGACTGACACTGCGCCCTGACATGCCCACGTTCCAGGCAGCGGAAGCAGCGCATTTCTCTCGGCTCCAGCAGTTTGACCTGTACCGAGGACCACCCCACCAGGAAACGGCCGCCACCGATGACCTTTTTTGCCGCTAAGACCGGGCAGCGTACCCACACGATGCCGAGACCAGTACGGTCCCGACGAATTTCCCCTGTCTTGACCTGGTCTGTGGCACATTCTCCAGCTCGCGCGACAGCAGTGACTACCTCATCTGGGGTTACGGAGTCGTCCAAGTTTGACAGGCGCAGCTCTGCGCACTTAGTCGGCCTGGAGACTCGGACTCCCTCACCCAATTTTTCCTTCAATTCCTTTGCCAGCTTATCGGCCATCTCGCCACTGGTCACTCCCGGCAACTCCAGGACCCTTGCACCAGTGACTGCTCTCCGGAAGCGCAGAGCCGAGATGCCAAGGTCGGCGAGATTTACTTTGGCCTTGGCCTCAGCCAGCACATTGGCATAGGTCACCCCCTTTGCCTCCGCCTCCGGTTGCAGCGTCAGCACTACTGCTGCCGACCGTGGTGGACGGAGATTGCGAGCACCTTTTTTCGGGCGTGTCTTTTCCTTCCGCGCGTTTGTCTGCGCAGGCGACTTCTTTTTTGCCCCCCTGGTCCCTTTTTTCCATTTCTGGTCTGACTTTGTGGGCTCAGAAGGAAGTGTTTGTGCCTCTCCCGCATCGGCGGCGTGCTGCGAGCTCACTTTTTTAGCCTTCTTGTTTTTCTTCCCGTCTTTAAATTCCTCCTCCGGTGTGATGTTTCTCGGTGGTGCCTTCGGAGTTTGTCTTGCTGCAGCCGCTTCTTTGGCAGCCAGACTGGTTCTCTTAGGCTTCGCTTTGGGTTTAGTGCTTTTGTCAGTGGAGACGGAAGGAGCGCCTGTCTTCGTTGTCATTAGTGGCTGGGGTTGAGATGTCGTGGTATTGGAACCTTGATCCCCAGGCATGACGGGGGCAGCCTGCGCTGTCCCATCAGCTGCTAATGCGGGTCGAAGCCTGGGCTCCGGTAGCATACGGCACTCAATGCCATCCATGCGTGCGTTAAACATGATGCTCAGCTGGTCACGAGCGGAGCTCGAGGCCTCTTTCACGAGCCGGCGAATGTCCGACTCAGCCAATGCAGCAGGTTGGCTTCGGATTTCTTCCACCTGCCTGCGCACCTCCGCTAGCTGGCATGTGAGCCGCGCGTTTGCTGCTTCTAGACGGGCAACCTCCTCCGTCGCAGTTCGCGATCTCAGTTCCTCAAAGGCAACCCTGATAGCGGCGATTGAGTCCTTAAGCATTCTCTGGTGCGTGCCCTTCAGATGGCCCGACGTATCAATGACATGCTTCACAGCATTCAAAGCCTCCTGCACATTTGATTCTATGGCAGTCCCCGTGAGATCGTCTTGGCTATGGCCAGGCAACTGTCTCTTTTGCCGGTCCCTGTCCGTTCCGAGCCGGCCCCAGCCCCGTTTGGGTGTAACCTTCAGGTATTTTTGGCACTGTGGTGTGTTTCCCTGGCTGTAGGCCCCAAGATCGCTCTCGGAGCCAGAGGTTCTGTCATCACTGGCTCGTTTTTCATCCGGTTTACTCCATAGTTTTCCGGCGGGGATACCTCCCTTTGAGCTCACCGTTACCATGCTCAATATGGATGAGTCGGTCTCCGAAAGCCGGGTTGGTTCCGCCTCTTTTTCGTCCATGCGTGCTTTCAGCTCCTTCTCATTGAGGGTCGCAGTCTCTGAACCCACCCTGCAGCTTTCCAGAGCTGGTGCCTGGGCCACAAGCTCGCGATCGCAGCGGGTCAGAACCACCCGTAAGTCCGGAAGCGATCCCCCCCGTGTACTCCAAATCTTTGTGCGGACCCCTTCACTATGCATATCCAGCACCTCGCTCTGCAAGGGGGCCATTGTCACCAACGACCCCGCCGAGGCTTCTGTGGGCTGTGGGTTGGGCCCGAGTTTCCCTAGCTTGAGTTTCAGGAAATCGGCCTTGGCCCGGGCGAAACCCTGGCTATGGCCTCTTCCTCTCTTACTCGGCGCAAAGCTTGACCTCGCTCCAGGGCCGGAAGTGCCACCAATAGCTTCATCCGACCCGTCCTCTTCGCTTAACAGCCGCTTCCGCAATTCCCCGGATCGGCTCGAGGCAGGAACAGGCAGTGACCCGTCGGATTCGACGTCCGTTGCCAGCGGCGAATAATCCATCTCTTCTTCTTTGGGGAGGTCGCGCGCGTCCACTTTCCCGGGAGAAAAGAATTCCTCCCGATCTGGCGAGAGCATATTCAGCGCGCCGCGAGCCCTCCTCCCACAAAACACCCTCGTGGGGATTGGTGTGGGCGACCGCACGAACTCCTGCGGCACTATTGGCACCTCCTCCTTCTCTTTTCCGTCCTCGACATCGGGGATGGCGTGGCGTATAAAACGCCCCGCTTTGTCCCGGACTGGGCGAAACTCCAGCATTGGGGGGTTTGGAGAGGGTGCCGCCTTAGCACCTTCCTCGTCCCCTCCTCCACGCAATCTTAATACTAATTCGCAAGCATCCTTGTCCATTAAATATTTGCCATGGTCGTTGTCGATTTCCAACTTTGAGTGCTTTGCCCCCCCAGAATACGATGGGCAGCATGTCACCACAGCGCGGGCACTTGCCCGTTCTGTGGTGTCACCGAGGATTGGGACCCCCTGGAGTAGTGTATCATTACTATAGCCACTCATTTTTTTTTTTTTTTTGCTATTTTTTTTAGGAGGTATGCCCCCCCTCTGACGCTCGTAACTGGGCTCCCCCCAGCCACGCATCCCATCGGCACGCCAGTCACACCTTGGGATTGGGGATTTTTTATAGTGGTTAACTCCACGTGACCCTCCTCTCAGTGAGGGAGGTCCCCGGTCCGCTCAGTGCGGGTTACGGGTTGCCCGTCAGTAGCAGTAGCCACAACAACGCGCCAGGTGGTCTAAGCCACCCTAGGGTAGCTCTTGTCTCCGAGCTCCGACTCCGTCCCATGGGGACCTGGCGTCTCGCACTGTGCCCTCTGCTGGTTTCAGAGGGACACGCGGAGCCGCCCCCCGTGTGCTGTTCTTAGTCTGGCCCCTCTCCTCAGGCCTGTCCGGTTTGGGAGGCCCTATCCGGCATAGCCCTGAGGGTCATTGGAGCACGCAAGCCCCTTCACCACGGCAAGGTGACAGCAATCGAAGGGGCTTTAGAACCTAACCTAACCTAACCTACCCTAACCTAACCTAACCTAACCTTTTTTTTTTTTTTTTTTTTTTTTTTTTAAGAGGGGAAAATGCGTTACGCATACCACTGAGACGCGGGGACGGGCCCCAGTGGTTATGTGGGACTCCCATATAGGCTAATGAGACCCATGGTGTACCCACTAAAAACCCCTCTGTTTACCGCCTCAACGCTATAAGGCGAGGCCACAGGGACGCTAACCTAACCTAACTTTTTTTTTTTTTTTTTTTTTGACGGTGTGAAAATGCATTACGCATACCCTCCGGCCCGGGGAGGCCATTTGGAGGGTTATGTGGGACTCTCTTCTCCGGCCGCCATCCTAGTGATGGTGACGGGAGGAGCATACCCACTAAAAACACACCGGCGTTACCCGCTCTGCCGTTATCGGGGGACGCCCTGGGATCATATTTATTCTACCAGTACGTCCCCCCGGCTGCCCCGGCTTACACCGGGCGCACCCTCGCGCCAAAGGAGGGGAGGGTCGGCAACGCAGCGACCCCTCCCCCAGACGTGTAAGGCTTTAAGTTGTGGGTCTCCATCCCACCGGCCCTACTGGGGGAGTAGGCGGTTGATATACTGCAACCGCCTTCTCCCCACCCGTCTGCGCCGGAGCGGGTGCGCATCGGCACTGTCTTCGCGCACTCGCTCCGCTTCCTCCTTCTGCGACATGACTTTGTCGCAGAAATCTACGACAGCCTTCCACAACCTCTCGCTGCTTAGCATACGGGACACTAAATTATGCAACGAGAGGTCGTCTGTCCTCAAAATAGCTCTCAGGTTAGCACGCTCTACGACCCAGCTTGGACATTCCTCTACTGTGTGCCGGGCCGTGTCGTCCTCACAGTCACAGTGGTGACAGCTTTGTGTTGGCTCCCGCCCTATTCGGTACAGGTAATGACCAAAACAGCCATGCCCAGTCATTACCTGTACCAGCCTGTAGTCTAAAGTGCCCTTCTTCCTCACGAGCCAACCCTCAAACGATGGGAGGAGTGCCCCTATTGTCTCAGTACCATAGGGGGACTCCTCTAGCATTCCTTTCCACCTATCTCTTTCCCTCTCAACTGCCGCTCTTCGTCTCGCGGCTACCTCCCGTGGGGCCAGGCGTTCATCCTCCTTTGTTCTGGCCTCCACTCTCACTCTATATCTATCTGCCAGCAACCTGGCGTCTAATTCCCACGGCAGGGTACCGGCGAGAGCGCAGGCAGCCGCAAACGAAACCGTTCGGAAACTTCTACATATCCTCTGGGCTATCACCCGCTGTGGTCTTCGGAGGAGGGCCTTCGTCTTCTCCGAAAGCCTCCCTGCCCAAATCGGCGCCCCATATGTCGCCATACTTCTGATGACATTTGAAAAGAGGCGCCGACACGGGGCTCCAGGGCCTCCCACATTTGGAAGAAGGCGGCCTAACGCCGCCGCAGCACCGACGAGTCGGGGAGCCAGTTGTTTAAAATGCTCCCCGAAATCCCACTTTCGGTCCAGGATTAGGCCCAAGTATTTTATATGGGCCTTGACCTGGATCGCCTCACCCCCTACAGGGATGGTCTCGTCGGCCCGCAGGTGCCAGCCCCTTCCTCCGAACACCACAGCGTCTGTTTTGTCCATTGACACCTTCAACCCCAGAAGACTGATTCTCCGAATCGTAACTTCCGTCGCAACTGCGGCTCTCCTCATCGTCTCCGTGTACTCCCTCCCCCTTACGGCCACCATTGTATCATCTGCATAGCAGATGGTGACCATTTGGGGGAGTTGAGCCCCGCGGATCGCCCAGTCGAAACCGATGTTCCAAAGCAGGGGTCCCAAAACCGACCCCTGTGGAACTCCGCACTCCATCCTCCTTTCCTGGCGACCCGCCGCTCCTTCGTAGAGCACTACCCTATCCGTGAGGTAGTGTCCCACAATATCCCTCAAATAGGGAGGCACATTATGGTATTTGAGTGCCTCCCTGATGACCTCATATGGGAGGGAGCCGAAAGCGTTAGCGATATCAAGTGATACCGCTATGGCCCCCTCACCCTCTGCTTTAGCTGAATCAGCAAACTCTTTCAATGTGCCTATTGCGTCAATCGTTGACCGCCCCACTCGGAACCCGAACTGCCTCTCGCTTATATTCGGGCCCGTGCCCTCCAGGTGTTTGGTAATGCGTCGAGATATTATTCGCTCGAGCATTTTCCCAACTTCATCCAGGAGGACAATGGGGCGGTATCCTGAAGGAGAGTCTGCTGGTCGACCCTCCTTACGCAACAGGCACAGCCTACCCTCTTTCCAAATTTTTGGGAATACCCTCTCCTTGAGGCAGTCATCGAAAATTTTCCTCAACTGAAGACCTAGATGCTTCATTGCCACAGGAATTACTTTTCCTGGGACTCCATCTGGGCCTGGGGCCTTCTTACAAGATCTGAGGCGGATGACTGCCCCCATGATCTCCCCATCTGTAACATCCGGAACTTCGCCGATACCCTCCTGGTTCTCCATTGGGACAGCCATCACTGGAGGTGCGAAATCTGGCGCCGCTGGGAAGAGGCCCTCTACTATCCTCGCAAGGAGTTCCGGCTCAAGTGACTCCATGGGGGGAGCGTTTTTCATTTTGTTCCGCACTATTTTATACGGTCGCCCCCATGGGTCCCTATCCAGCGTGCAGATGAACTCCTCGCGGGCTTCATCTTTCCTCTTTGTTATCGCCAGCATAAGGGCCTCTTTAGCTGCTCTCAAATTCCCCAGCAGCACCTCCTCCTCTTCGGCGGTGTGTCGCCGGCGCCGGCATCGCGTGTACTGCCTTCTTGCCGCATTCGCTATCGTGCGGAGGGCAGCAATTTCCTCTGTCCACCAGTAAACCTGCGTTTTTCCGGGCAGTCGCCTCGCTCTCCTCATCGACGCGTCGCACACTCTCGTCAGCGACGTGCGAAGGCGAACTGCCCGTTCTTCCGCCCTCAAATCCGGCGGGGCCACACACCAGGCCTCGATTAGCGCCACCTCTTCGGCCATCTCTATATCTAGGCTGGCCAGTGACCACCTTGGGAATCCGCCTCCCGTTCGGTGCCTGGCCAGTACAGGCGGCGGCGCCACCCGCGATGGGGAGACCCTCATTCGAATATACATGTGATCGGAGAGGGTCTCTACCTCCTCCAGGACACGCCAGTCGCCAATTCTATCGGCGATTTCAGGGGTTGCCAACGTTACATCGACAATGGACCCCCCCTGCCCTCGCACACAGGTGTTGGCGTGCCCTCTATTGACGATGGCAAGCCCCATTGCCACCGCCCAATCCCTCAGCAATGCCCCTTTTACATCTGTAATGGGGGAGCCCCAAGCCGCGCTCTTGGCGTTGAGGTCCCCCATTAATAGCACTGGTTTTGGTGCGACCCTCCTCAGCACCCTCGCCAAGTTGTCGAGGTGCCTCTCAAAGGCTATGAGCGGCCGGTTGGGGGAGAAGTATGTGCCAATTAACACCATACTTTCCCATTTGGCCGCTACATAGCCTGGTCCCTTCTCCAAAGCCACCAGGGGAGGGAAGTCCCCGATGGCCGGCACTACTAAGGCCACATCTCCATTGGCCGACCCTGCCCAATTGGGCTGAGGAGGGACACACCATGGCTCTGCGACCGCCACCACGGTGACGCCCCACTCCGCCATTACCTGCATTATGAGGTCTTGAGCGCGGGCGGAGTGGTTCGCATTGGTTTGTAGAATCTCCAATGGGCGTACTGGCATTAGAGATCCATGTTAAGTTCCTCATCAGCCTGTTCGGCACCTCTATTAGTCTGCCCCTGGGTCCGGGCGGGGCCTTGTTTCCCTCTTATTTGTGGGGGGTTGCACGCTATGCCCCCCATTATGTGTCCCGCTGGACGTTTGCTGTGATGGCAAACCGCACAGAAGGGAGCTTCCACACAAGTCGCCGCCCTATGGCCGGGTTTGCTACAGCGGAAGCAAAGGTTCCCCCTCTCTATTTCTGACGGGCACGTGGCCCTGGTGTGTCCCGTTCCCATGCATTTGTAGCACCGGAACGGAGCCATATCCAGGACCTGGACCGTCGCGCTGGACCAACCAATGACAATTTTACCACCCTCGCACACCTTTTTCGCCGCAACAATCGGGCACCTCACAAGAGTTGACCCGGTTCCATTGTAGGCGACCCGAATTGAGCCAACCTTCACCTCCTCCAAACCACAACCACCCTTAGTGGCAATTGCCGCCGCCACTGCCTCGACAGTTACTGACTCTATAAGTCCCGATACTCTAAGGCCAGCTAGTTTTACGGGCCTGTAAACTCTAGCCTCATCACCGATGAGGCTCTCCAACTTTTCGCGCAAGCATTCTGCTGCCCTGCCGTTGTCCGTATTTGGGACCTCGAAAATTCGAGCCCCATCAGCGGTTTTGCGAACCCTAACATGATCGAGCCCCACTTCTGCGAGGCCGAAAGATGACGTCGCCTTTGACAAGATTGAAGCGTATGTCGCTTCAGACCCCGGCTTCAATGCTACCACAATGCCGGCCGTTGAGGGAAGCACTAATCCGCGACTCCGTGGCTTTGGCGTTGGTGCAGCCCTCGGTACAGCCCTTGGTGCAGCATTTGACAAGGGCTGAGATGCAGCTGTCACCGTCTTTTTGGCCTTATTTTTGGCCTTCTTGCTCTCTACCGTCTTCCACATTTCTCCCTCCTTTTGGGGAAGCGGCTGCGACATAGATAGCCGCGGTGGAGACGACGGAGCTGAATCTAGTCGCACCGACCGTCCGGGCGCAGGCATCGGCTTAGGTTTGCTCTGCGCCTTACGGGCGGCATGCGCACGTGCAGGCGCAAGAACCTCCAGTGACTCCGGCACACGTGCCACTGACTTCTCCGCCACTTGGGCTTTCAATTCCGCTGCCCTTCGGTCCACCGCCAGTGGGGCGCGGATGATGGGCTCAGGAGGAAGACGCTCCCTTATGACATCAAGGCGAGCGTTCATCATTTCGCCCGCACTAATGATAATCTCCCTCCTAAGGTCCTCTTTCATCTCTTCCAATGCGCTTTTAATGAGCGCCGGTAGTTGGCCTTCCATGGACCCCAACTGAGGCTCCACCCTCCTCTCGGAGAAGGCTTTCCTCAGCGCTTTTGTCTCCGTTTCGAGGTGGGCCAACTGTTCCTTCATCCTTTTATTGTTTGCGCGGAGAGCGCGCAGCTCCTGATCTTCCGTGCGCCCCTCTAGGTCCGCCACCTGCTGTGTAATATCCCGGAGAGCAGTATATATCCTCCCCATTACCTTCCCACTAAGATTACCAGATTTTTTAATTTCAGCTCGCACAATGTCGGTAGCCGAGCGGATCCCCTCAAAAATCTCCTCCATTACTGGCTCTCCTTGCCTCTCCTTTGGGAGGCCATTCTCAACTGCCTCATCCAAGTTCCTCACGAAATCGTCATCCACATCAGGCATGAAGCAACGCTTGGCTGTTGCCGGAGCCTTCGGCGCCTGTGGGACCTTCTTGGTGAAGGCCGTCTTTTTGGCACTGCTGCCTGGTCCCTCCGTGTCCTGGACACCAATGGCACGCTTTCCTCTGCCCTTAGCAGACTCCCTCTCCACCAGTAACAAATCGGCTTTATTCGGTCCTTCCCCCTCTGAGTCAGATGAATCCGACAAATTTACCACCTTAAACGTGGGACTCAAGTTCCCCTGGCCCTCCATTCTACTCAAAAGTACCCTCGGCCAGTCAGACATGGACCCAACCGAGTCCATTATGACGAGAAACTGCAAACCTAACTTTGCCAAAAAAATTTCGGTCAAGCGCGAACCTGACCTTAACAAAATTGACGTTTACAATGTTATTTTTGGTCACTTCGTCGATTTTTCATTCATTCCACAGAAGAGCTAGAAGAATTTTGAAAACGTTCAAAAATCGCCCCAACTGACCTCTATTTAATGAGCTACTAAGCAATCACCTATCTTTAGGGATTTCAAAATTATAACAAAAAATATCCTCAAAACCAACTTATATGAAAAGTCGGCGGTGCCTGATGAACACGAATAGCAACCAACAAAAAAATTAATATCTCCTAAACTAATAACTTTAAAATTATAATTCAAACCAAGTTTGAATTCCCACAACTAGCCTAATCTAAACATACAAACGGAAAAAAAAAATTTACAACACAAAAGAAGATATGATTTTTTTAAGAAGAAAACGCCGAAAAGAGAAAACCGCAAATGCGAAGAGACTTTTTCTCAATGTTCGAACTTTGAACCCCAATATCTTCCGACTGCGAAGTCGGAAAAATATGGGGCTAATAGCGTCTGAAAGAGAAAAGCCTGCTCGATTTTTGGTGGAGAAAAATATTAGAGAAAAGGTGGGAAAAAGTACTAAAATAATTTTTTTAAAAGTGAAAACGCCTAAACGAAAAAATTGTGTTTGTAAGAAAATTAGAAAAAGATTAAAAGTGAATGGAAAATTAAGAGACAGCAAAGAAAAGAACACACCAAAAAATAGCTCTCAGTTTTCTGTATCTAAACTCCAATTTTCACCAATCTACCTCTATTCGCCCACAAAATTTAAACCTCCAACCTAACCTAACCTAACCTAACCTAACCTAACCTACCCTACCCTAACCTAACCTAACCTTTTTTTTTTTTTTTTTTTTGACGGTGTGAAAATGCATTACGCATACCCTCCGGCCCGGGGAGGCCATTTGGAGGGTTATGTGGGACTCTCTCCTCCGGCCGCCATCCTAGTGATGGTGACGGGAGGAGCATACCCACTAAAAACACACCGGCGTTACCCGCTCTGCCGTTATCGGGGGACGCCCTGGGATCATATTTATTCTACCAGTACGTCCCCCCGGCTGCCCCGGCTTACACCGGGCGCACCCTCGCGCCAAAGGAGGGGAGGGTCGGCAACGCAGCGACCCCTCCCCCAGACGTGTAAGGCTTTAAGTTGTGGGTCTCCATCCCACCGGCCCTACTGGGGGAGTAGGCGGTTGATATACTGCAACCGCCTTCTCCCCACCCGTCTGCGCCGGAGCGGGTGCGCATCGGCACTGTCTTCGCGCACTCGCTCCGCTTCCTCCTTCTGTGACATGACTTTGTCGCAGAAATCTACGACAGCCTTCCACAACCTCTCGCTGCTTAGCATACGGGACACTAAATTATGCAACGAGAGGTCGTCTGTCCTCAAAATAGCTCTCAGGTTAGCACGCTCTACGACCCAGCTTGGACATTCCTCTACTGTGTGCCGGGCCGTGTCGTCCTCACAGTCACAGTGGTGACAGCTTTGTGTTGGCTCCCGCCCTATTCGGTACAGGTAATGACCAAAACAGCCATGCCCAGTCATTACCTGTACCAGCCTGTAGTCTAAAGTGCTTTTCTTCCTCACGAGCCAACCCTCAAACGATGGGAGGAGTGCCCCTATTGTCTCAGTACCATAGGGGGACTCCTCTAGCATTCCTTTCCACCTATCTCTTTCCCTCTCAACTGCCGCTCTTCGTCTCGCGGCTACCTCCCGTGGGGCCAGGCGTTCATCCTCCTTTGTTCTGGCCTCCACTCTCACTCTATATCTATCTGCCAGCAACCTGGCGTCTAATTCCCACGGCAGGGTACCGGCGAGAGCGCAGGCAGCCGCAAACGAAACCGTTCGGAAACTTCTACATATCCTCTGGGCTATCACCCGCTGTGGTCTTCGGAGGAGGGCCTTCGTCTTCTCCGAAAGCCTCCCTGCCCAAATCGGCGCCCCATATGTCGCCATACTTCTGATGACATTTGAAAAGAGGCGCCGACACGGGGCTCCAGGGCCTCCCACATTTGGAAGAAGGCGGCCTAACGCCGCCGCAGCACCGACGAGTCGGGGAGCCAGTTGTTTAAAATGCTCCCCGAAATCCCACTTTCGGTCCAGGATTAGGCCCAAGTATTTTATATGGGCCTTGACCTGGATCGCCTCACCCCCTACAGGGATGGTCTCGTCGGCCCGCAGGTGCCAGCCCCTTCCTCCGAACACCACAGCGTCTGTTTTGTCCATTGACACCTTCAACCCCAGAGGACTGATTCTCCGAATCGTAACTTCCGTCGCAACTGCGGCTCTCCTCATCGTCTCCGTGTACTCCCTCCCCCTTACGGCCACCATTGTATCATCTGCATAGCAGATGGTGACCATTTGGGGGAGTTGAGCCCCGCGGATCGCCCAGTCGAAACCGATGTTCCAAAGCAGGGGTCCCAAAACCGACCCCTGTGGAACTCCGCACTCCATCCTCCTTTCCTGGCGACCCGCCGCTCCTTCGTAGAGCACTACCCTATCCGTGAGGTAGTGTCCCACAATATCCCTCAAATAGGGAGGCACATTATGGTATTTGAGTGCCTCCCTGATGACCTCATATGGGAGGGAGCCGAAAGCGTTAGCGATATCAAGTGATACCGCTATGGCCCCCTCACCCTCTGCTTTAGCTGAATCAGCAAACTCTTTCAATGTGCCTATTGCGTCAATCGTTGACCGCCCCACTCGGAACCCGAACTGCCTCTCGCTTATATTCGGGCCCGTGCCCTCCAGGTGTTTGGTAATGCGTCGAGATATTATTCGCTCGAGCATTTTCCCAACTTCATCCAGGAGGACAATGGGGCGGTATCCTGAAGGAGAGTCTGCTGGTCGACCCTCCTTACGCAACAGGCACAGCCTACCCTCTTTCCAAATTTTTGGGAATACCCTCTCCTTGAGGCAGTCATCGAAAATTTTCCTCAACTGAAGACCTAGATGCTTCATTGCCACAGGAATTACTTTTCCTGGGACTCCATCTGGGCCTGGGGCCTTCTTACAAGATCTGAGGCGGATGACTGCCCCCATGATCTCCCCATCTGTAACATCCGGAACTTCGCCGATACCCTCCTGGTTCTCCATTGGGACAGCCATCACTGGAGGTGCGAAATCTGGCGCCGCTGGGAAGAGGCCCTCTACTATCCTCGCAAGGAGTTCCGGCTCAAGTGACTCCATGGGGGGAGCGTTTTTCATTTTGTTCCGCACTATTTTATACGGTCGCCCCCATGGGTCCCTATCCAGCGTGCAGATGAACTCCTCGCGGGCTTCATCTTTCCTCTTTGTTATCGCCAGCATAAGGGCCTCTTTAGCTGCTCTCAAATTCCCCAGCAGCACCTCCTCCTCTTCGGCGGTGTGTCGCCGGCGCCGGCATCGCGTGTACTGCCTTCTTGCCGCATTCGCTATCGTGCGGAGGGCAGCAATTTCCTCTGTCCACCAGTAAACCTGCGTTTTTCCGGGCAGTCGCCTCGCTCTCCTCATCGACGCGTCGCACACTCTCGTCAGCGACGTGCGAAGGCGAACTGCCCGTTCTTCCGCCCTCAAATCCGGCGGGGCCACACACCAGGCCTCGATTAGCGCCACCTCTTCGGCCATCTCTATATCTAGGCTGGCCAGTGACCACCTTGGGAATCCGCCTCCCGTTCGGTGCCTGGCCAGTACAGGCGGCGGCGCCACCCGCGATGGGGAGACCCTCATTAACCTAACCTAACCTAACCTAACCTAACCTAACCTTTTTTTTTTTTTTTTTTTTTTAAGAGGGGAAAATGCGTTACGCATACCACTGAGGCACGGGGACGGGCCCCAGTGGTTATGTGGGACTCCCATAGAGGCTAATGAGACCCATGGTGTACCCACTAAAAACCCCTCTGTGTGCCGGCTCACTGCTGTAAAGGCGAGGCCACAGGGACGCCGAAGCACAACTTCCGCGACCTCGCCAGCGGCTGTCCGGAGATCGGACGCGACTCAAGGGGGAATTGTTCCCCCGTTCCTCATTTGCGGGCGCACCGCGGGAGCGGCACGCCTTCCAACACAGGGACCCTTGTGTGGGCGACAGACGTCCCCGAGCTTATCGCCCACAGGTGCCCTTAAGGGGGAAGTCGGCGGTCATAAGCCAACCGCCGCCGCCCGACACGTTTGCGGCGCATAGGTTGGGAATCTGGGTCATCTTCCCTTTCGCGCTCCGCCGTTTCTTTTTTCACCATCACCGCTTCGCAGAAATTGAGCACAGCCCTCCAAGATACATCTCTGTCCACCATGCTGCGGACTACGGCGGGTAGCGAGAGGTCGTTACCCACTGCAGCTCTGAGCGTTCGACGTTGCTCATCCCAGGCAGGGCAGTGCTCTAGCGTGTGCTGTGCGCTTTCCTCTGGGCAGCTGTTGCAATGATGACATTTTTTGGTCAATTCCCTTCTCGCTATTTGGTGCAAGTACCACCCAAAACAACCGTGCCCCGACAGGATCTGTGTCAGTCTGAATGTCATAGGGCCATGGTCCCGGTCAAGCCATTGTTTTAGGACCGGACGGACTGCCTCGATGGTCCTATGACCAGCACTAGGATACGCAAGCCTCTGCTCCCAAATTTCCATCATTTCAAGGCGAATAGCGTCACGCCGTCCTTCGATTTCTCTTGGTGCTGGTGAATCGCCTCTCTCAGATGCCTCCTCGCGCCAGCGGTAGACCGCTGCGAGGGCTTTTGCTTCAAGGTCCCAAGGAAGAGACCCAGCCAGCACACATGCTGCTTCGAAGGAAATCGTACGATACCCTCGAATTGTCTTTGTGGACATTGCCCTTTGCGGTGTTTTTAAGACAGATATTACCTCCCTTTTAAGTATGTCAGCCCATACTGGGGCCCCATACAGAGCCATTGATCTCACCACTCCCATATAAAGCCGTCGACATGACGCCTTTGGCCCCCCCCGTGTTCGGGAGTATACGCCCTAAAGCGCCAGCTGCTCCCAGCAATTTCGGCATCAAGCTCTTGAAGTGAGCATGAAATGTCCACCTACTGTCTAGTACGAGCCCCAGGTATCTCATATTGGGCTCAACTCCTATCCTTGTTCCACCTACCACTATGTTCGCGTCAGGCGGAGGAGCATTTCGGGGCCCATGGAAGAATATAGCTTCGGATTTTTGTAGGGCCACTTTCAACCCCAACCGCCGGATTCGACTGACGACGTGAGCGACTCCGACTGTTGCCAGTATAGCCGCCTGTCTAAAATTCTTTCCCCGAGCTGTTACCAAGGTGTCATCGGCATAACAGCAGAGATCTATGCCATGTAGGTTTGCACCTCGTAGAACCCAGTCATACCCAATATTCCACAGAAGTGGTCCAAGAACCGACCCCTGTGGAACACCGCGGGACATCGGGTATCTTGCCCACTCCTTAGGACCCGGGTATGTTACATACCTTTCAGATAAGTACGAATCAATTATCCGCCACAGGTAACCTGGCACCTCGTGGTATCGCAGCGCCTCCTTAACACAACTCCATGGCAGCGTGTTAAATGCATTTGCAATATCTAGAGACACTGCCAAGACAACTTCTCCTCGAGACACTGCTTCGTCTGCCAGGGCCTTAACACGAAGAATGGCACCGACTGTAGAACAACCACCACGGAAACCGAACTGACAGTCCGCCACATCAGGTCCGACACGTGTAAGGTGCTTGATGAGGCGGTTAGCTATTATGCGCTCGAAAAGCTTCGCGACTTCATCAAGTAAAATTATCGGACGGTATGCAGATGGAGAATCTGCCGGGCACCCTTCCTTTTTTAGCAGAACTAGCTTGCCAGTTTTCCACTGCCGTGGAAATGTGCTTTGTTGAAAGCAAGCTGAAAACATTCTCAGAATACTCGGCTCTAGAACTTTGCTGGTCAAGACCCAGGCACGGCCCGGTATACCGTCCAGGCCCGGGGCTGTATTTTTGGCCTTGAGCCTAAGCATAGCTGCTCCTAACTCACCTTCGGAAACATCCGGCACTTCCTCTTCTTCATATATTGCTGTCGGTGCTGGTGCCATTGCGGGTGGCACAAAGTTTTCGCAGGTCGGAAAAAGAGCTTCCACCACATCTCGTAGTAAGTCTGGCTCGAGAATTCGCGTCAGGGGGGGAGCCCAGGAGCGAAGCTTGCTTCGTACCATCTTATATGGTCGCCCCCACGGGTCATTATTTAGTGTCTTTAACATTTCTTGCTGAGCGCCTTCCTTTGCCTGTTTTATTGCAAGCTGCAGGGCTTTTGTACGCTCTCTGTAGAGTGTATACAGTTCTGTTTCCCGGACAGGATCTCTGAGTCTTCTCCTTCGCTGATGACTATAGAGGCGCCTCGCCGCAACGCATGACCCTCGTAGTTGTTGGAGATCCATTGACCACCAGTAAACCTGCCGTTTAGGCGGATGGGGCTTAGCTCGAGGCATTGCTGCGTCGCAAATGTTTATCATGGCTCCATTGAGCCACTGTGCTTCTTCTTCTACGTCTACCGGGTCTGCAGGGACCGGGTTCCAGGCTTGAACATTTGCGGCTAGAGCTAATGACTCCCTATCGAGACGTTTCAGTGCCCAACGCGGTCCGTCGCCAGGTAGTGACTGACTAATAGGACCACTGGCAGTATTTGGGACCGTGGAGACCTTGTATTGTATGTAGCGGTGATCCGATAACGTTTCCTCATTTTCTAGCACTTCCCAAGCGTGGATGTGACGTCCCAGGGCAGCATTTGCAAATGTCACGTCTACAATGGAGCCACCCTGTTGGCGCACACATGTGTTGACTGAGCCCTGATTGACCACGATCAGACCTGCCGCAATTGCCCACTCTTCCAATTCATATCCTCGCACGTCTGTAGACGGTGATCCCCACGCTGTGGACTTGGCGTTTAGATCACCGGCAACAAGCACGGGCCGTGGATGGCTTCGGCCGATAACTGCACCCACATCTGCCAGGTAGGACTCGAATTCGGCCAAGCTCCTATTAGGCGAGAAATAAACACCCACCACCATGATGCCGCCGAGGAGCACAGCTACGAATCCTTTTCCCTTCTCTACTTTCTCGAAAGGAGGTGAGCCAGCAGCAGTTTGGGTGATTATCGCCACCAAACCGTCATGGTCCCCAGCCCAATTGTCCCTTTGGGGGATAAAGTATGGTTCGGAGACGATAGCCACGTGTGCCAACCACTGCGACATGCTCTGGAACAGGAGGTCCTGAGCTCTAAGGCAGTGGTTGAGGTTCCCCTGTAAGAATGTTAGTGCCATTATATTATATCCATTGGCGCTACCTGCTCAGCCTCAGCCGCAACAGTAGCGGATGGGTGGACGGATTGCGAGGGAGCACGGGAGCTATCGCTATTCTTCTTCCCCTTCTTATTTTGCTCGGATGCATTACACGCCTTGCTACCGATTGTGTGTCCTGCCGGTTTGTTGGCCGCCGCACAGAGAACACAGTGCGGCGTGGCTGAGCATGTGGCCGCCTTATGACCAGACTGTCCACAGCGATAACACAAGTCGCTTCGGTCCTCTAGTCCCTTGCACTTTGCGCGAACATGACCCGCTTCAAGACAGCGGAAGCAGCGCATAGGTTTTTGTTCAAGCAGCTGTACACTTGCCGAGACCCATCCAACAAGGAGTCGGCCGCCCTCCATTAATTTTTTCACTGCTGCAATTGGACAGCGAACCCAGATTGAGCCCAGACCTGAGAAGTCTTGACGGATTTCACCGCATTTAACTTGGTCTAGGGTACATCCGCCCACTTTTACCACTGCTTCTTTCACGTCTTCTGGCGTGACGGAGTCATCCAATTTTGAGATTCGCACTTCAGCGGTTTTCTCAGGTCTAGAGACTTGAACGACATCATTATTTAGAACTTCCCTCAGTTTATTGGCGAGAGCATCTGCTTTCTCGCCGCTAGTTGCTCCGGGTACTTCTATAATAGTTGCCCCCGTGACAGCCCGCTTGAACCGCACTCCCTGAATCTATAGTTCACTTAGATCAATCTTTGACCTGGCCTCCTTTAGAATGTCCCCGTAAGTGATCTTGCCGTCTCCGGTTTCTTGCTTTAGCGTAAGAATTACTGCCGCCGAACGAGGAAGGCGCAGATTGCCGGATTTGGGCTTCTTAGGCTTCTGCCTGTCCTTCTTGGGCTTCGTAGCCTTCTGCTGATGCATTTGCGGAGCCGAGCGAGGATTTGCTACCTTATTAGTTTGTCCTGTTCGGCCCGCAATCCTCCAAGATTCATCCCTAACCGTAGGAGCTGACGGCATAGGCTGAGGAGAAGGTGATCCGGCAGAGCGAGCCGCGGCCGCTTCGGCTGCTGCGAGGTTCGTCTTCTTCTGCCTTCTTTTCTTCCCTTTCTTCGTCTCTTTGTTACCTTTTTGCGGTTCCTCAGTAGGATTCGGGGTACCTCGTCTTGTAGCTGACCTGAGAGCGATTTCGGGCTTCTGGTTATGGGGAGCGATCTGCTGAGCAACCTGTTTCCGGTCAGCTGCCAGCGGGGGCCGCATTGGTTTGGCCGGTAGAAGCCTGCCCTCCAGCTCTAAAGCTCCCATCCTCGCATCAAGCATCAGCCCTATTTGTTCCGTCACGGATCTTGTTATATCCTCGATACTAAGGGACCCTCTGACACCCTTGCGGGAGCTACTGGTGTTCTCTTTGGGTGGAGACGGCCTCTTAAACTGGTCCCGAAAGTCTGCTCTCAGCTGCGCCATCTCGGCTCGAAGCTCCGCCACCTGGGCGCGCAAGCATTCATTTTGCACCTGTAGTCGCCTTGTCTCTTCCGAGGAAGTACGCTCTGCGAGGTGCTCGAACGCGTCTATAGACACGATAGCGTCCTTTAATTTCCTCACATGGGTGCCTTTCAGATTGTTGGAGGTTGTGGCAACCGAGGATATTACCTGAAGGCTACCCTGAACTCGCTTGTCAAGCGCAGCCGCAGAGAGATCGTTCTCCGTACCAGACTGATCTGAGCTGGTTTTGGTGCTACCTGCCTGGCTGCGACTTGACAATGGCCGTTGTAGGGCAGCCGCCTCTTCCTCCGCCTTTAATCTAAGGTCTTCTCTGTTGGCGCGTCTTAACTCTTCTTTGGCCTTGGCCAGACCAACATTGTGGCCTCTGGAAGAGAACCGGCCGCGGCCTCGCTTAGACACAGGCCGGTCTCCCTTCTCAGGGCCCCCCTCGGAGTCTGACCCCAGGCCGCCGGACCCGCGCGTTTGCCAGAACCGTCCATCACTGTCGCTCAATGACAAGTAATAGTCGGTCTCAGCCCACTTATCACCGTGTCCGTTGCGACGAACTGGATCAGAGCACACAGATATCATGCTCTCTGCATCAGATTCACCAGCCGCCTCTTTTCCATCCACGCGGGCCTCCTGTTCCATTTCATTAGGGGCAACAGCCTCCGACCCCATCCTGCAGTTTTCCTGCGCTGGTGCCTGGGCCACCAGCTCGCGATCGCAGCGGGTCAGAACCACCCGTAAATCCGGGAGCGATCCCCCCAGTGCAGTCTGAGCCTCCATGCGCGAGACCACCGCCCGTTCACCACGCACATCCGGCACCCCACCATGCGAAGGGACAGTTGACCTCGACGGCCCCGCCGCAGCCTCCAGGAGCTGTGGGGTGGGCCCGGGTTTCCCCCGCCCCAGCTTCAGAAAATCGGCCCGGGCCCTCCCCGCACCCTGGCCTCGTCCTCTCTTATTGGACCCGGAGCCGGGCCTTGCTTCGGGGCCGGAAGCATCGCCACTGGGTACCCCGGACCCGTCCTCCTCGCTCAGCAGCCGCTTCCGCGCGTCCCCGGACCGACTCGAGGCGGGAACATGCAGCGAGCCATCGGAATCGGCTGTGTCATTTTCGGCGTCGGTCACCAACGGCGAAAAGCAGATGTCATCACTAGGCAGGTCGCGAGTGTCAACCTTACCGGGTGAAAAGAACTCCTCCCTACCTGCCGGGAGCATTTCATGTCCGCCGCGTGCCCTTCTCCCACAGAACACTCTCGTGGGGATTGGCGTGGGTGACCGCACGTATTCTTGCGGTACCACGAGCGCCTCCTCTTCTCTGTCCTCACCATCCGCAGGGATGGCGTGACGTATAAAACGCCCGTGTTTGTCCCGGACTGGGCGGTACTCCATGGTTTGGGGGTTAGAAGATGGTGTTGGTGGTGTCGTAGCAGACGCCTTTGCATCATCCCTGTCCCCTCCTCCGCGCAATCTTAAACCTAATTCGCATGCATCGTTGTCAATTAAACATTTGCCATGGTCGTCGTTGGTTATCGTCCTTGAGTGCTTTGCCCCCCCAGAATACGATGGGCAGAATGTCACCACAGCGCGGGCACTTGCCCGTTCTGTGGTGTCACCGAGGATTGAGACCCCCTGGAGTAGTTTACACTTTTTAAAGCCACTCATTTTTTGCTATTTTTTAAGGAGGTATGCCCCCCCTCTGACGTTCATGACTGGGCTCCCCCCAGCCACGCATCCCATCGGCACGCCCGTCACACCTTGGGATTGGGGATTTTTTATAGTGGTTAACTCCACGTGACCCTCCTCTCAGTGAGGGAGGTCCCCGGTCCGCTCAGTGCGGGTTACGGGTTGCCCGTCAGTGACCGTAGCCACAATAACGCGCCAGGTAGTCTAAGCTACCCTAGAGTAGCTCGTGAACCGAGCTCCACCTGCGTCCCATGGGGACCTGGCGTCTCGCACTGTGCCCTCTGCTGGTTTCAGAGGGACACGCGGAGCCGCTCCTCGTGTGCTGTTCTTAGTCTGGCTCCTCTCCTCAGGCCTGTCCGGCTTGGGAAGCCCTATCCGGCATAGCCCTGAGGGTCATTGGAGCACGCAAGCCCCTTCACCACGGCAAGGTGACAGCAATCGAAGGGGAACCTAACCTAACCTAACCTAACCTAACCTTTTTTTTTTTTTTTTGTTGAGCCAGGGGAAATCCGTTATGGATCCCACTCGGCCCGGGAGAAACCGAGTGGGTATGTCCGACTCGCACGGACTAAAACCCCTGGGGTGTTCCACCGCTCGCTTTTGGACGGGGTTTCGGGAACGCGGCTGCCAACTTCCGATACCCCGTCAGCGTTGCCTTTTAAGGCCCATTCTATTGTGGCTGCTCATGCAGCATCCTCCGCTGAAGGCACCTCGGAACACTTGAGGACCTTCCAGCTCGGAACCTCTTCTGGCGGGTGATGGAGCTCCCGATCCATCACCCGCAGGTTCGCGTTAGGGCGGCAGCATTCTGCCTGCGAAGGCTCTTCGCTGCCTTCCTGTCCTCCTGCGGCGCTGAGGGAGCGAGTTGGCGTCATCCTCGCGCCTTCTCTCTGCAGCCTCCTTTTGTGTCATCACTGCGACACTGTAGGTGGTTGTTGCCGCCCACGCCTCCTCACTGTCAGTCATTTGGAGAATTAGTGCTGGCAGTGAGAGGTTTCCTCCCACAGCCGCGGACAGGACAGCGCGAGGCTCCGCCCACGCAGGGCACTCTTCGCGCGTGTGTTGGGCCGTATCCGCGGCTCTCCCGTCACAGTGGTGACATTCTGTAGTCATCTCCCGTCCCACCACCTCACACAGGTACCTGCCGAAGCAACCGTGCCCCGTCAGAAGCTGTGTGAGGTGGAAGGAGGGTGCGCCGTGCTTGCGCTCGACCCATTTTTTCAAAACGGGCCGAATAGCGGCCACTAGATCCCGGCTAGCACCCGGGATCTCAAGTCGCTCCGTCCATTGATGGTAAAGGACGTCGTGCGCCTCTTCCCTCCATTTGCGAATCTCTTCAGGAGCCGGCCAGTTTTCTTCGCTCCTTGCTGCTATGACCCGCCAGTAGACGCCGGACTGAACCGCGGCTTCTAGGTCCCAAGGCGGACTTCCAGCCAGCAAGCAAGCTCCTGCGTAAGAGACGGTACGGTACGCTCGAGCCACCCTGAGAGCTATGGCCCGCTGCGGCCGCCGTAATAGGGCCGCGTTTCTAGGTCTCAGGGTATCCGCCCATATCGGTGCTCCGTAAAGCGCCATAGAGCGCACCACACTCGTGTACAGCCTCCTACAGGCTCCTCCTGGCCCACCCAAATTCGGGAGGATCCGTCCGAGCGCTCCAGCGGCAGCCATCAGCTTTGGAGCCAACCGCCGAAAGTGTTCCTCGAACTTCCACCTGCCATCAAGAACGAGTCCCAGGTACTTCATCGTTGACCCGACGGTGATGGAAGTTCCCCCCACTGTAATTTTTGAGCCTTGCGGTGGTTTGTTGCGAGGCCCATGAAAGACCAGGACTTCCGATTTGTGTAAGGCCACCTCCAGGCCCAGTGCCCGTATTCTGTGGACCACGCATGCTACCCCTGCCGTAGCTAAGTATGCAGCCTCTCTGTGGGTCCTGCCGCGGGCCGAAACCAGGGTATCGTCAGCGTAACAGGTGACACTGACTCCCGGCATAGTGGCCCCGCGTAGAACCCAGTCATAGCCGATGTTCCACAGCAGCGGGCCCAGCACTGAGCCCTGCGGAACACCGCATGACATCTCCCTTCGCCCCCAGCCGTTAGTAGTTGGGAATATCACAGAGCGCCCGGCAAAGTAATCCGCCACTATGTTTTGCAAGTATTCGGGCACGTTGTGATACTTTAGAGCCGCCTTAATTGTTTCCCAGGGTAGGGTGTTGAATGCGTTCGAGATGTCGAGCGATACAGACATCACCACCCCACCCCGTGAAACTTCCTCTTGCGCGAAATCTCTGACCCGCGCGATCGCGTCCAGCGTGGAACGAAGGGGACGAAATCCGTACTGGTAATCGCTAAGACCCGGTTGCATAGTCCTGGTGAGACGAGTGGCTGTTATTCGCTCAAAGAGTTTGCTCATCTCGTCGAGCAACACGATGGGACGATAGGCCGACGGCTGATCGGGCGGGCGTCCATCCTTTCGAAGCAGCACCAATTTTCCCGTTTTCCACCGTTCAGGGAATCGCCCGAGAGTCAAGCACGTAGTAAAAAGGGCTCTGACTCTCTCCTCCCACTCACTAAGTGCGATCACCAAAGCACTTCCTGGTATGCCATCTGGGCCGGGGGCAGTTTTCTTTGAGCGAAGTTTGAGAATAGCCACCCTGAGTTCCACCTCTGTCACTGGTGGTACATCTCTTAGTACTTCCGGTAGTCTTGTGATAGGCGCCATCGCTGGCGGAACGAACTCACCCCTCTGTGGGAATAGAGTTTCTACTACTCGTTCCAAGACGTCTGGCTTGAGACTACTTGTTAGTGGGGGCGTCCAAGGTCGGAGTTTTTGCCGCACAGCTCGATACGGCCTTCCCCAGGGATCTCTATTTAGCGTCTCGAGCCACTCCTCCCACGCCGCCTCCTTGGCTTGTGCAATAGCCGTCTGCAAGGATGTACGAGCAGCCCTATAGTTATCGTACAGGATATTTTCATCGGCCTCGTTTCGAATACGCCTTCTTCTGTATCTTGTATACTGACGACGCACAGCCACGCAGGCGTTCCGCAGTTGTCGGAGTTCTGGTCGCCACCAGTATACCTGTTGCTTCGGAGTGAAAGGTTTCGCTCTTGGCATTGCCGCATCGCAAACGCGAACAAGAGCATTGCCAAGATTTTTGGCTTCGTGATCTATCTGTTCTGTCACTGGGACGGCACTAATTCCCCACAACTCAACAATTGCTGCCTCCTTTGCAAGCTGCCAGTCTAGCTTCCTAAGTACCCATTTAGGACTGTTTTCTGCTCTAGGTTGGTTTGGTCTGTACGGTATGGCAGTGGGAGTGAAGAAGTCGAACCGGATATACCGGTGATCGGACAGCGACTCCACGTCTACTTCTACCCTCCAGTTTAGAATAGAGCGAGCAAGGGTATTGGATGCAAATGTGATATCTACGATCGATTCACCCTGCTGCCTCACGCACGTACTTTCCGCACCAGTGTTCATGACATTTAGTCCAAGAGATACTGCCCACTCTTCTAAGACATCCCCCCTCACGTCTGTAATGGGAGAACCCCAAGCTGCAGATTTGGCATTAAAATCCCCAGCTACAATAACGGGCGTGGGGTTTACCTGCCCAACTAGAGCTCCAATTTCAGCTAGCATTGTTTCAAAATAAGCCAAGGTATTATTTGGCGAGGAGTATACTCCAATTATGACTGCACCTCCTACTACGGCAAGCACAAATCCACGACCCCTCACAGTATTTTCAAAGGGCGGAGATCCAGCTACAGCGGGGGCTATTATGGCCACCGTTTTGTCAAGGTCAGATATCCAGTCATCTCGATCGGGAACGAAATACGGCTCTGAAACGACAGCCACGCCTATATGCCACTCTGCCATGGTTTGGACCACAAGATCTTGGGCCCTTGCGCAGTGGTTGATATTCGCCTGTAAATATGAAAGCGCCATATTATTGTGTTTCCATTGATTCCTCTGCAGCTAAATGCTGGGAAGATGAGGCGGCTACCGGGGCAGGTCCTATCTTCTTTCTTTCTCTTGTGGCAGGGCGTGCCTTGCCGCTCTGACAATCTTTGGCACCAAGACGGTGCCCTGCCGATTTACCAGCAGCCGTGCATATAACACACTTCGCTTCGGCGGTGCATTCTCGGGCTTTGTGGCCTGCAATACCACAGTTATAGCACAGGCAGCTGCGATCTACACCTCTATCGCACTTTGCCCCAACGTGGCCTGTTTCCAGGCACTTATAGCAGCGCAACGGCTTTGTCTCCAGCAATACCACTCGCGCAAAGACCCAACCCACTTTAATCCGGCCAGATTTCAAAATTTTCTTAGCGGCCGCTACTGGGCAGCTGAGCCATAGTGATCCTGAACCAGTTTGCCCCTGCGAGATTGTACCAGATTTTATGGCGTCCACTGGACAGCCCCCTTCCAATGCAACAGCTGCGACTACTTCTTCGCCAGTAACGGAGTCATCTAGTCCTGTGACTCGAATCTCGGCACATTTCACAGGACGCCGAACTTGGACTTCAGCACCAATGACTGCGCGGAGTTTTTCGGCCAGCTCGTCTGCTGCTGCCTCAGCGTTCTCGGTTTCCGGCGGCAGTTCTAGCATTCGCGCACCAGTGACTGCTGCCCGGAATCTTAAGGCAGAAATTCCGAGCTCCTCTAGTTTGATATTTTTCCGCGCCTCGGCCAGGACAGATTCATAGTTTGCCCCTTTTTCGATTGCCTCTGGTTTTAACGTCAGCGTGATGGCAGCCGTACGCGGAGGGTTAAGTTTCCTCTTTTTATTTTGTCGAAGCCTCGTCTTTGGAGCGCTGAACTCTTTGGGCTCATTCGCTGTTTTGTTCGCCTTCTTGTTTTTGGCTTTACTGCCCACTACTGCACTCCAGTTTTGCTTTTCTGGCACAGCATCTGCGTTTGTACGAAGATTTGCAGATTCCTGTCTGGCCGCAACCGCTTCCTGGGCTGCTAGGCTGACTCGCTTGCTCTTCTTGCCCTTTTGGGTTTGCTTCTGATGTTCACCAGCAGGGGCAGGGTCCGCGACTGCTGCAGTTTTTGCTGCAGACTGGGCTGTTAAGGAGGTAGGACCTCGATTGTCCAATCCGGTTGGAGCAGCTGATGCATTCTTGCGATCGGCTGCTAATGGAGGCCTCAGCCGAGGTTCCGGTAGCAAACGACTCTCTATGCCTTCCATTCGGGCGTTTAGCATGTTGTTAAACTGGTCCCGGTTCGAGCGTGAAACCTCCTCGATGAGCCGACGAATGTCATTTTCGGCTAATGAAGATGGCTGACTTCGCATCTCGTCAACTTGCTTCCGCAGTTCAGTCAACTGCCAGGACAGCCGCGCATTAGCTGCCTCCAGGCGGGCGACTTCTTCATTTGCTGTGCGGGACCTGACTTCTGCAAAAGCCGCCCCGATTTTTTCTACTGATGCTTTAAGGTCCCTCTGATGGGTGCCTTTTAAGTGGCCTGACGTGTTGGTGATATTTATAATTGTTCTCAGGGCATTTTGTATGTCTTCACCTAGGTCTGCCAATGTTTTGTCGTCAAATTGTGTAAGAGACACTTGCCGACTCATTACGCGCTCGGCTCTTTCTCGGGCCACGGATTCGGCCAGCGCGTTAGACGCCGCCAGGTCTTTCTGCTCCTGGAGCTGTCTGTCTCGTTCTTTTTCGGTGTTGACCTCCTTCAAAAAATTTCCAAAGCCTATGTATCGGCCCGATGTTGGCGGCCGGCCTCTGCCCCTTTTGGGGGTCCGCTTTTGCAGTTCGCCTTTTGGAATGGCGCCTTCACTGAGAGTCGCAATATCGCTCTCTGAGCCGGAGGATAATTCGAGCTCACCAGCCGGTCTTTTCCCTCCTTTTTTGCTCCAGAATTTTCCATCAAGTTCTGTTCCTTTGGAACTCACAGTCTTCATACTGCATGCTGAGGAGTCTGACTCCGAGAGCCGCTGTATTCTGACGATTGGTTGTAGGTTTGGAGAATTTACGTCAAGCTCGTCAGTTGGGGTGCCCAATATTCTATGGGCTTCACTGCTCGAGCCTTCTCCTTCTGCTCTTCTTGCCTCCTCTTGATGCTGGCCCTGAGAAGGGCCGTTTTCGTATTGGCCCTCAGAAGGGCCGTTTTGGTTGTTTGTTTTTTTATCGTTATTTGCCATAAGTATAATTCCCACGAGTATAGGACGAATGTTAACGCTAGCGGGTGACGCCTATTCCGACTAGTGGACTTAATACTCTAGAGGTCGTCCGGTATCTAGAGGTTTTAACGACTTCGCTGTCGGGTGTTAAAGAGTTTTCCTTCTCGCGGGCCGGCCAGTTAAGGCAAGCCCTCCGCGCCACGAACACTACCCGTACCCCATATCGCCCCTGATGGAGGTCGTTGGGAGGGTGCTGCGGGTTGCGGGATTCAAGGAGAGCTGACGTAGACTCCCCTATGTAGTTACGTTTAAAACTACCACACACTCGTTTTTCCATCAACATAGGCATGAAGCCTACCACCACTACGGCCATGCGCCAAACATTCAACTCTTCTATTCATTAACCTCATTCATTCACCCTTTCAGACATTATACAATCAAAGCCGTCGGCCCAAAGGCCTCCACCGACAAACACGGCACTACGGCCAACGCAGGAGAAGACTCGACTGCCATTACCACTGTGACTGGTAGTTAGCAGAGGGAGAACAGCAAACGCGCAACTGAGCGGCTATCCTCCCCCTCCCAGGGTGCACCACGAGGAGGTCTACCAGCCCTGCACCCCAACCTAACCTAACCTAACCTTTTTTTTTTTTTTTTTAAGAGGGAAAAATGCGTTACGCATACCACTGAGACGCGGGGACGGGCCCCAGTGGTTATGTGGGACTCCCATATAGGCTAATGAGACCCATGGTGTACCCACTAAAAACCCCTCTGTTTACCGCCTCAACGCTATAAGGCGAGGCCACAGGGACGCCGAGGCACAACTTCCGCGACCTCGCCAGCGGCTGTCCGGAGATCGGACGCGACTCAGGGGGAATGGTTCCCCCGTTCCTCATTTGCGGGCGCACCGCGGGAGCGGCACGCCTCCCAACACGGGGCCTCCCAACAGGGACCCTTGTGTAGGCGACAGACGTCCCCGAGCCTATCGCCCACAGGTGCCCTTAAGGGGGAAGTCGGCGGTCATAAGCCAACCGCCGCCGCCCCACGCGCTTGCGGCGCATTGGCTGGGAGGACGGATCCTCCTCCCTGTTGCGCTCCCTTCTTTCTTTCTGCGCCATCACATCCTCGCAGAAAGAGGCCACCGCCTTCCACGGCCTCTCACCGCCGACCATGGCTTCCACTACGGCTTGCAGGGAGAGGTCGTTTCCTACTACGGCCACGAGTGCGGCCCGCTGCTCCGCCCACGCTGGGCATACTGCCAGCGTGTGTAGCGCCGTATCTTCGGCGTCACCGCACTCATGGCATTCCGTCGTCGGTTCTCGTCCCGCCACCCTACACAGGTATCTCCCGAAGCAGCCATGCCCCGAGAGGATCTGGGTAAGGTGGAAGGAGAGGAACCCCCCTTTCCTACCGACCCATCTCTCCAGAACGGGCCGGATGGCTCCGATGGTCCAGTGGCCGGCAGTCGGCGCCTCCAGTCGCTCTTTCCACTTCTGGATGAGCACTTGATTGGAGTCGAGTCTCCATCTTCTGATCTCCTCCAGAAGTGGCTGAGACCCACTGGCCCGAGCCTCACTGACAAGCCAGTACCCCAGGGCGGAGTCCCCGCCATCACGCACGCTGCCTCGTAGGAGACGGTGCGGTATGCCCTCGCCATCCTGACCGCCATGACCCGTTGCGGCCTCCGCAGTTGGGCCTTGTTTTGGGCGCTCAGGGAGTCAGCCCAGATAGGCGCACCGTACAGGGCCATCGACCGCACCACTCCCGCGTACAGCCTCCGGCAGCTTGCGTTGGGCCCACTAACGTTGGGTAGAAGGCGGCTAAGTGCCGACGCCGCCCCGATGAGTTTGGGAGCAAGGCACTTAAAGTGCTCCCTGAACGACCAGCGGCTGTCAAGGACTATGCCTAGGTACCGCATTGTCGACTTGACGCCGATGGTCGTTCCACCCACCACTAAGCTGGAACCCGCCGGAGGGGCCTTCCTAGGCCCATGAAAACACAGGGCCTCGGATTTGTTCAAAGCCACCTCTAGCCCCAGCCTCCTGATTCGAGCCACTACCGACGCGACTCCCGCCGTGGCCCGGACTGACGCCTCTCTGAAAGAGCTGCCACGAGCTGTCACCAGGGTATCGTCGGCATAACACGTTACGCTGACCCCCGGCAGGTCGTCCCCTCTCAGAGCCCAGTCGTACCCGATGTTCCACAGGAGTGGTCCTAAGACCGACCCCTGCGGAACACCGCAGGACAGCCTCTTCTCCTCCCAAGTACCGCACGTGGGGTACCTGACGGTTCTATCGGTGAGGTAATCCTCCACCGTCTTCCGTAGGTACTCAGGCGTGGCATGGCGCCTTAGTGCTGCCTTGATGCAAGCCCAGGGCAGGGAGTTAAACGCGTTAGCGATGTCTAAAGACACCGCCAGAACCACCTCACCCCGGGAAACTGCTTCATCCGTCAGGGCCTTCACACGCGCAATTGCGTCGATGGTGGACCTGCCCCGACGGAAACCGAACTGGTGCATGCTGAGGTCTGGTCCCGGTCCCTCAAGGTGCCGGACGAGACGGGCTGCCACCACGCGCTCTAACAGCTTACTGGCCTCGTCCAGCAACACTATCGGCCTGTATGCTGAGGGCGAGTCTGCCGGACGCCCGACTTTTTGCAGAAGGACAAGTTTTCCTGCCTTCCACGCCCGAGGGAACCGCCCCTGAGCCAAGCAGCTGCTGAAAAGCGCCCTCACGCGTGCCTCGAGCGGGCCCAAGGCCAGAACCCAGGCCCGGCCGGGGACTCCGTCGGGGCCGGGGGCAGTGTTTTTGGCTCGAAGCCGTAGGACCGCTGCCCCCAGTTCAGCCTCCGTTACTTCCGGCGCATCACCCACATCTGCCATCCTTCCCCTAGGTGGAACCATAGGCGGAGGTAGATGCTCTTCTCGCGTCGGAAACAAGGCACTTACCACCTGCTCTAGGAGCTGTGGCTGGAGACTCTGCGTGAGCGGGGGTGCCCAGGGACGAAGCTTGCGCCTCACCATTTTGTACGGCCTCCCCCATGGGTCCTTATTCAGAGTCTCCAGCATCTCCTTCTCTGCTTGCTCCTTTGCCTTGCCGATTGCTCTCTGCAGCAGCTTGACAGCCACCGAGTATGCAGCATATAGTCGCTCCTCCTCTGGCACGTCTCGATTGCGCCGCCTGCGGCTGTGTGTGTACTTGCGTCTCGCAGCAACGCAGGACTCACGAAGCTGCGCGAGTTCTGCAGACCACCAGTACACTCCGCGCTTTGGGGGAATCGGACCGACCCTCGGCATGGCCGCATCACACACCTCGACCATGTCACTCCCTATCCTCTCCGCCTCCACGTTGACCTCGACTGGGCCCTCTTGAACTGGCAGCCAGGCTTTCACCACAGCTGCCTCGACTAAAATGTCCCTGTCCAGGCGCTTGAGTGCCCATCGTGGGCCATCCCCTCTCAAGGGGCAATTTAGGCCTCTCGGGTTAGCCGGAAGAGTGGAAACCTCGAACCGAATGTATCGGTGGTCCGACAACGTCTCCATATCCTCCAGCACCTCCCAGCCTCGAACACAGCGCGCGAGGGCAGCATTTGCGAATGTGACGTCCACGATGGAGCCACCTTGCTGCCGCACACACGTATTTGTCGCCCCTTGGTTAAGTATAATTAGCCCAGTCGACGCCGCCCACTCTTCTAGCTCCGCCCCGCGGGCATCCGTCGCCGGGGATCCCCATGCCATGGACTTGGCATTGAGGTCCCCAGCCACGAGTACCATATTGGGGCGACTTCTGCCAATTAGGGCACCGATCTCCATCAGAAACTGTTCGAACTCGGCCAGTGTCCGGTTCGGTGAGAAGTACGCCCCGACCACCATTGTGTCGCCGATCCAGGCCGAAACGTAACCTCGGCCCCTTACAACTCTTTGTAGCGGCGAGGAACTGGCGGAAGAACTAGCTACTATAGCCACAAGACCGTCCAAGTCTCCGCCCCAATTGCCCCTGGGTGGGACGGAATAGGGCTCAGCAATGACCCCAACGTCAATCTGCCACTCCGCTAGGCTTTGGAACAGTAAGTCCTGGGCTCTGACGGAGTGGTTGATATTCCCCTGCAGGAATCGGATGGCCATATTTATTCTACGGCCATTTCTTCCACCACCTCATCGCTGGCTACTGGTGTTGTTGTGGCCAACTGAGAAAGCTGCGAGGAGGCTCTTTGGTCATCGCCAGCCTTCTTTCCGTTCCTCGAGCGTGGTGCAGTGCATGCGTTGGAGCCAAGCAAGTGACTTGCTGACTTACCTGCTGCGTCGCACACCACACAATGGGGCGCTGCAGAGCACTGTGCCGCCTTATGGTCCGGCTTCCCGCAGCGGTAGCACAGTCCGCTGCGGTCCACTTGCGACTGACACTGCGCCCTGACATGCCCACGTTCCAGGCAGCGGAAGCAGCGCATTTCTCTCGGCTCCAGCAGTTTGACCTGTACCGAGGACCACCCCACCAGGAAACGGCCGCCACCGATGACCTTTTTTGCCGCTAAGACCGGGCAGCGTACCCACACGATGCCGAGACCAGTACGGTCCCGACGAATTTCCCCTGTCTTGACCTGGTCTGTGGCACATTCTCCAGCTCGCGCGACAGCGGTGACAACCTCATCTGGGGTTACGGAGTCGTCCAGGTTTGACAGGCGCAGCTCTGCGCACTTAGTCGGCCTGGAGACTCGGACTCCATCACCCAATTTTTCCTTCAATTCCTTTGCCAGCTTATCGGCCATCTCGCCACTGGTCACTCCCGGCAACTCCAGGACCCTTGCACCAGTGGCTGCTCTCCGGAAGCGCAGAGCCGAGATGCCAAGGTCGGCGAGATTTACTTTGGCCTTGGCCTCAGCCAGCACATTGGCATAGGTCACCCCCTTTGCCTCCGCCTCCGGTTGCAGCGTCAGCACTACTGCTGCCGACCGTGGTGGACGGAGATTGCGAGCACCTTTTTTCGGGCGTGTCTTTTCCTTCCGCGCGTTTGTCTGCGCAGGCGTCTTCTTTTTTGCCCCCCTGGTCCCTTTTTTCCATTTCTGGTCTGACTTTGTGGGCTCAGAAGGAAGTGTATGTGCCTCTCCCGCATCGGCGGCGTGCTGCGAGCTCACTTTTTTAGCCTTCTTGTTTTTCTTTCCGTCTTTAAATTCCTCCTCCGGTGTGATGTTTCTCGGTGGTGCCTTCGGAGTTTGTCTTGCTGCAGCCGCTTCTTTGGCAGCCAGACTGGTTCTCTTAGGCTTCGCTTTGGGTTCAGTGCTTTTGTCAGTGGAGACGGAAGGAGCGACTGTCTTCGTTGTCATTAGTGGCTGGGGTTGAGAGGTCGTGGTATTTGAACCTTGATCCCCAGGCATGACGGGGGCAGCCTGCGCTGTCCCATCAGCTGCTAATGCGGGTCGAAGCCTGGGCTCCGGTAGCATACGGCACTCAATGCCATCCATGCGTGCGTTAAACATGATGCTCAGCTGGTCGCGAGCGGAGCTCGAGGCCTCTTCCACGAGCCGGCGAATGTCCGACTCAGCCAATGCAGCAGGTTGGCTTCGGATTTCTTCCACCTGCCTGCGCACCTCTGCTAGCTGGCATGTGAGCCGCGCGTTTGCTGCTTCTAGACGGACAACCTCCTCTGTCGCAGTTCGCGATCTCAGTTCCTCAAAGGCAACCCTGATAGTGGCGATTGAGTCCTTAAGGATTCTCTGGTGCGTGCCCTTCAGATGGCCCGACGTATCAATGACATGCTTCACAGCATTCAAAGCCTCCTGCACATTGGATTCTATGGCAGTCCCCGTGAGATCGTCTTGGCTATGGCCAGGCAGCTGTCTCTTTTGCCGGCCCCTGTCCGTTCCGAGCCGGCCCCTGCCCCGTTTGGGTGTAACCTTCAGGTATTTTTGGCACTGTGGTGTGTTTCCCTGGCTGTAGGCCCCAAGATCGCTCTCGGAGCCAGAGGTTCTGTCATCACTGGCTCGTTTTTCATCCGGTTTACTCCATAGTTTTCCGGCGGGGATACCTCCCTTTGAGCTCACCGTTACCATGCTCAATATGGATGAGTCGGTCTCCGAAAGCCGGGTTGGTTCCGCCTCTTTTTCGTCCATGCGTGCTTTCAGTTCCTTCTCATTGAGGGTCGCAGTCTCCGAACCCACCCTGCAGCTTTCCGGAGCTGGTGCCTGGGCCACAAGCTCGCGATCGCAGCGGGTCAGAACCACCCGTAAGTCCGGGAGCGATCCCCCCCATGCACTCCAAATCTTCGTGCGGACCCCTTCACTATGCCTATCCAGCACCTGGCTCGGCAAGGGGGCCATTGTTACCAACGACCCCGCCGAGGCTTCTGTGGGCTGTGGGTTGGGCCCGAGTTCCCCCCGTTTGAGTTTCAAGAAATCGGCCTTGGCCCGGGCGAACCCCTGGCTATGGCCTCTTCCTCTCTTACTCGGCGCGAAGCTTGACCTCGATCCAGGGCCGGAAGTGCCACCAATAGCTTCGTCCGAACCGTCCTCTTCACTTAAAAGCCGCTTTCGCAATTCCCCGGATCGGCTCGAGGCAGGAACAGGCAGTGACCCGTCGGAATCGGCCGTCTCAGTGTCGGCTTCCGTTGCCAGGGGTGAATAATCCATCTCTTCTTCTTTGGGGAGGTCGCGCACGTCCACTTTCCCGGGAGAAAAGAACTCCTCCCGATCTGGCGAGAGCATATTCAGCGCGCCGCGAGTCCTCCTCCCACAAAACACCCTCGTGGGGATTGGTGTGGGCGACCGCACGAACTCCTGAGGCACTATTGGCGCCTCCTCCTTCTCTTTTCCGTCCTCGCCTTCCTCGACATCGGGGATGGCGTGGCGTATAAAACGCCCCGCTCTGTCCCGGACTGGGCGAAACTCCATTATTGGAGGGTTTGGAGAGGGTGCCGCCTTAGCACCTTCCTCGTCCCCTCCTCCACGCAATCTTAATACTAATTCGCAAGAATCCTTGTCCATTACACATTTGCCATGGTCGTTGTCGATTTCCATCCTTGAGCGGTGTGCCCCCCCAGAATACGGTGGGCAGCATGACACCACAGCGCGGGTACTTGCCCGTTCTGTGGTGTCACAGGGGATAGGGACCCCCTGGAGTAGTTTATACTTTTTATAGCCACTCATTTTTTTGCTATTTTTTAGGAGGTATGCCCCCCCCTCTGACGTTCGTGACTGGGCTCCCCCCAGCCACGCATCCCATCAGCACGCCAGTCACACCTTGGGATTGGGGATTTTTTATAGTGGTTAACTCCACGCGACCCTTCTCTCAGTGAGAAAGATCCTCGTTCCGCTCAGTGCGGGCTACGAGTTGCCCGATGGTGGCCGTAGCCACAACATCGCGTCAGGTGGTCCAAGCCACCAATGGCAGCTCTTGTATAGAGCTCCAACTTCGTCCCAGTGGGACCTGGCGTCTCGCACTGTGCCCTCTGCTGGTTTCAGAGGGACACGCGGAGCCGCCCCCCGTGTGCTGTTCTTAGTCTGGCCCCTCTCCTCAGGCCTGTCCGGTTTGGGAGGCCCTATCCGGCATAGCCCTGAGGGTCATTGGAGCACGCAAGCCCCTTCACCACGGCAAGGTGACAGCAATCGAAGGGGAACCTAACCTTTTTTTTTTTTTTTTTTTTTAAGAGGGGAAAATGCGTTACGCATACCACTGAGACGCGGGGACGGGCCCCAGTGGTTATGTGGGACTCCCATATAGGCTAATGAGACCCATGGTGTACCCACTAAAAACCCCTCTGTTTACCGCCTCAACGCTATAAGGCGAGGCCACAGGGACGCCGAGGCACAACTTCCGCGACCTCGCCAGCGGCTGTCCGGAGATCGGACGCGACTCAGGGGGAATGGTTCCCCCGTTCCTCATTTGCGGGCGCACCGCGGGAGCGGCACGCCTCCCAACACAGGGACCCTTGTGTAGGCGACAGACGTCCCCGAGCCTATCGCCCACAGGTGCCCTTAAGGGGGAAGTCGGCGGTCATAAGCCAACCGCCGCCGCCCCACGCGCTTGCGGCGCATTGGCTGGGAGGACGGATCCTCCTCCCTGTTGCGCTCCCTTCTTTCTTTCTGCGCCATCACATCCTCGCAGAAGGAGGCCACCGCCTTCCACGGCCTCTCACCGCCGACCATGGCTTCCACCACGGCTTGCAGGGAGAGGTCGTTTCCTACTACGGCCACGAGTGCGGCCCGCTGCTCCGCCCACGCTGGGCATACTGCCAGCGTGTGTAGCGCCGTATCTTCGGCGTCACCGCACTCATGGCATTCCGTCGTCGGTTCTCGTCCCGCCACCCTACACAGGTATCTCCCGAAGCAGCCATGCCCCGAGAGGATCTGGGTAAGGTGGAAGGAGAGGAACCCCCCTTTCCTACCGACCCATCTCTCCAGAACGGGCCGGATGGCTCCGATGGTCCAGTGGCCGGCAGTCGGCGCCTCCAGTCGCTCTTTCCACTTCTGGATGAGCACTTGATTGGAGTCGAGTCTCCATCTTCTGATCTCCTCCAGAAGTGGTTGAGACCCACTGGCCCGAGCCTCACTGGCAAGCCAGTACACCTCGGCCAGCACCGCCGCGTCAAGAGGGGAACCTTTTTTTTTTTTTTGACGCAGGGGTAAATACATTTACGTATCTCACCCCCAGGCTACGAAAGCCCGTTGGGGATGGGGTGGTATGTGGGACTCGCTCCTCCCATAACCCCTCTGCTGGGCAGAGGGAGGGGAGAAGAATACCCACTAACATCCCCTGCGGCGTTACCCTCTCTGCCGTTATAGGGGAGCATCATGGGATCACTAATATTCTACCACGATGCCCCCCCGGCCGCCCCGGCTGTTCACCGGGGGCACCCTCGTGTTAGGGCCCGTCCACATGCCCACGGCATGGCACTGCCACCGCGGGCATGCGGGCGGGCCCCTAGGGGGAGGGATTGTGCAACGCTACAACCCCTCCCTAGTCGTGTAGAGCCTCATCTGCGGGTCCCCAACCCGCAGCTCTACTGGGGGATCAAGGCATTGACGAATTGCCGTCGCCTGATTCCCCTTCGTCTGCACCGTAGCGGGTGCGCGTCAGCTCTATCTTCGCGCGTCCGCTCCGCTTCCTCCTTTTTCTTAATAACTTTTTCGCAAAAGTTATTAAAAGCCGCCCAAGATCTCTCGCTGACCAGAATTTTTCCGACTATATTATGCAGCGAGAGATCATCCACGTTCAGGGCCGTTTCCAATTCCCATCTCTCTGAAGCCCAGGTTGGGCATTCCATCACTGTGTGTAACACGGTGTCGTCTTCATACCCACAGTGATGACACACCGGCGAAGGTTCCCTCTTTATTGTGTGCAGGTAATGACCGAAGCAGCCGTGTCCAGTCATTACCTGCACTTGTCTGTATGTCAGTGTCCCACTTTTGCGGTCAAGCCAGCTGTCGAAGGATGGGAGGAGCGCTCCTATAGTATACGTTCCATAGGGCTCATCCTCCAGCTGGCTTTTCCACCGATCTCTTTGCCTTTTTTTTTCTGTCTCCAGCCGGGCCTCTAATTCTTGAGGAGCCAGACGCTCATCTGCGATGCGTAGCTCCAACCTCTGAGAGTACCTCTCTGCCAGTAGTCGGGCGTCTAGGTCCCATGGCATAGTACCAGCTAGGGCGCAAGCGGCTGCGTGCCCTATCGTCGAGTACCCTCTAATAATTCGTCGCGCAATGACTCTCTGAGGTCTTCGAAGGAGGGCCCTTGTTTTGTTATTCAGCCTCCCGGCCCATATAGGTGCCCCGTATAGCGCCATGCTGCGAATAACGTTCGCATATAGTCGTCGACATGGGGCTTGGGGGCCTCCAACGTTTGGCAATAGTCGGCTAAGCGCCGAAGCAGCACCAACGAGCCGAGGAACTAAGTTGGTAAAATGTTCCTCGAATTCCCACTTGCGATCCAAGATAAGGCCCAAATATTTAATATGGGCTTTTAGAGGGACCGCCTCACCCCCTACAGGGATCACCTCATTAGGGCGCAGTCTCCAGCCCCTACCTCCGAATACCACGGCGTCGGTCTTGTTAAGTGACACCTTAAGCCCTAGCAGATTGATGCGTCCCACCGTGAGCTCGGTTGCCACTGCGGCTCTCCTTGAGGTTTCCTGGTAGTCTCTTCCCCTCACGGCCACCATTGTGTCATCGGCATAACAAATGGTGACCATGCGGGGAAGTTGTTCCCCTCTTATAGCCCAATCAAAGCCGATATCCCAGAGCAGGGGTCCCAGAACCGACCCCTGCGGAACACCACACTCCATTCGTCTTTCTAAGAGCGTGCCTCCTGATTCATATAGCACTGCCCTATCAGAGAGGTAGTGCTCTATGATTGTCCTCAGATAGAGAGGCACCCCGTGATACCTAAGGGCCTCTTTTACTACTCCGTAAGGGAGAGAGCCAAAGGCATTGGCTATGTCTAGAGATACTGCTATGACTCCCTCCTTTTTCTCTGCTGCCAGATCCCTGAATTTTTTCAACATGCCTATTGCATCTATTGTAGACCGCCCCTCGCGGAACCCGAATTGCCGGTCGCTGATATTTGGGCCCGTATCCTCCAGATGCCTAGTTATTCGCCTTGCTATAATGTGCTCCAACATCTTTCCAGTTTCATCTAGGAGGACGATGGGGCGGTATCCCGAAGGTGATTCAGCTGGACGACCCTCCTTTCGCAGTAGGCACAACCTACCCTCCTTCCAGCAACGAGGGAAAATTCCCTCCCTGAGGCAGTCATCAAATAACCCTCGAAGTCGGTCTCCGAGGTGTTTCAATGCCAAGGAGAGAACCTTCCCCTGTACACCATCCGGTCCTGGAGCCTTTTTACTGGCTCTCATTCGGCAAACCGCTCTCATGATTTCCACGTCCGAGATTAGAGGGACATCTGGAAGGCCCTCCGGTTCCTCTACTGGAAGTGCCATGACGGGAGGCGTGAAGTCCGATGCCGCCGGGAAGAGGCCCTCTACAACCCTCTTTAGGAGTTCTGGCTCTAAGGAATCCATGGGGGGAGCATGTTTAATTTTATTCCTGACAATTTTATAGGGTCGCCCCCATGGGTCCCTGTCTAAGGTTCTCAGGAATTCTTCTCGGGCCTCATCCTTTCGTTTGGCTATGGCGGCTGTTAATGCCCCTTTTGCAGCTACAAGGGCCTCCCGGAGTATCTCCTCCTCTGCCGCCGTGTGTTGTCGGCGCCTGCATCTTGTGAATTTACGGCGTGCAAAATTGGCGGTTACTCGGAGGGCCGCGATTTCCTCAGACCACCAATAGACCTGTTTTTTGTGAGTAAATTTCTTCGTCCTCAACATGCCAGAATCGCACACCATAGTGAGCGAGGTACGGAAGCGGACAGCCCTTTCTTCAACCCCGAGGTCTACCGGTGGGGGAGCACACCAAGCCTCGATCAATGCGGCCTCCTCAATCATTTCCCTATCTAGGCTAGCCAAGGACCACCTAGGGAAGCGGCCATTGAGACGGCGCCTACCCGTTGACTGCGGCAGATCTTGTACTGGAGCCACTGAAGATGGAGAAATCCTCATCCTGATGTAAACGTGATCGGAGAGAGTCTCCACATCCTCCAGGACACGCCAGTCTACAATTCGGTTGGCGACAACTGGGGTTGCAAGAGTAACGTCAACAATGGATCCTCCCTGCTGTCGCACACACGTGTAGGCGTTGCCCTGGTTTAAAACCACGAGCCCCATCGCTACCGCCCAGTCCCTGAGGGTTTCGCCCCTCACATCAGTAACAAGAGAACCCCAGGCTGCACTTTTAGCATTGAGGTCCCCCATTACAAGTACCAGGGTTGGTGCTGACCTCTTGCCCCCCCAGATCATTTAAATAACCCTCGAATTCCCATAGTGGCCTATTTGGGGAAAAATAAGTGCCGATTAATATGACGTTTCCCCATTTGGCTGCCGCAATTCCGGGACCTTTATGAACGGCAATCAGGGGAGGATGGTCCCCAATAGCCGGTACTACTAGAGCCACTTTCCGGTCAGTTGCTCCTACCCAATTGGACTGAGGAGGGATACAATACGGTTCCGCTGCCACAGCCGCGCCTATGCCCCACTCTGCTATTACCTGCATGAGCAGGTCTTGGGCACGGGCGCAGTTGTTCAAGTTAGTCTGTAGGAGTTCGTAAGGGCGTGACAACATTACAAATCCATGCTCTCTTGTTCCTCGTCAGCCCTTTGGGCGAATCTCTGATCGGGCCCCTGGGTCCGGACGGGGTCTTGTCTACCCTTAGTCGGTGGGGGGCAGCATGCTGGGCCTCCCATATAGTGTCCGACGGGTTTCTTAGCCTGATGACACACCGCGCAGAATGGTGCCTCAGTACAGCCGGACGCCTTATGTCCCGGTTTACTGCACCGGAAGCACATGTTCCCTCTCTCTACTTGTGATGGGCAAGTAGTGCGAGTGTGTCCCGTCCCCATGCACTTATAACATCGTAACGGTGCTGGATCTAGTATATGCACTTGTGCACTCGACCACCCCACAAGTAAACGTCCTCCTTCTACTATCTTGCTGGCGGCTGTCACCGGGCATTTAATGAGGGTCGATCCTACCCCACTAAATCCGGTGCGGATTGAACCAACCCTCACTTCGTCAAGTCTGCAACCACCCTTTGCTGATATTGCCTCAGCTACTGCCTCCGTGGTTGTACATTCCATGAGACCTGATATCCTCAAGCCGGCCATTTTAGTTGGCCGGTACACCCTCGCGTCATTGCCGATGAGGCCTTCCAATTTCTCGCGCAGGATATCGGCTGCCCTTCCGTTGTCGGTTCCAGACACCTCGATTATACGCGCCCCGTCAGCCGTTTTCCTAACTTTAACATGGTCTATTCCCACCTCGGCTAGACCAAACGAAGTCGTCGCCCTGGTTAAGATACCCGCATATGTAGCCTCAGATTCTGGTTTGAGAGCCACTACTACGGCCGCTGTCGATGGAGCCACCAGCTTACGTGGCTTCGGCTTTGGCTTAGCAGCCGGTTGGGCTGCTGCAGCTGTTGGCTTTTTGGCTTTCCGCTTTGCCTTACGGCCTACTACCTCCGTCCACGTCTGATCGGCAGTCATCGGTAGTGGTGGCGGCGCCGTCTCAGCAGCAACAGGAGGTGCCACCTGGGGTACCTGCTTGGTAGCCGCTTGTTTCTTCCGCGGCACTTTTGGACCTGGTGCAGCTCTCGCAGGGGGCATTAGCGTTGATCCCGCCGATACTACAGATCTATCTAACGTTTGCCTGGGTTTTGTGGCAAGGGCAGGCGCAGGCAACGGGGTCCATGGATCATCCGACAGAACAACCACGGGAGCTGTAGGAGGGACCGTCGCAGCCTTTTTACGGTCCGCCGCCAGTGGTGGGCGGACGACCGGCTCCGGAGGGAGGCGGCTCTTTATGTCGTCTAAGCGGGCATTGACCATATCCCCAATCGATTTGAAGAGGCTCACCGACAACTCCTCCCTAAACTCAGACAAGGCATCCGTCACCGCACCCAGGATCTGGTTAGCCTGGTTCGTCTTTAGACTGCCTGCTGGAGTCTCCTTCTTGTTCCTATCGGAGAAGGCCTTTCTAAGCGCTTTCAATTCATTTGTCGCATGTGCTAGCTCTGCTTTCAGTCTTTTATTATTTGCCCTAAGGGCAAAAACCTCGTCATTTTCCTCTCTTGAGTCCATTTTATCTATGGCTGTAACTATCTTCTGGCACGCCTTGTTGATGCGGCCGCGGGTTGTTCCTTTAATATTCTTTGATTTGCTGATCTCTGCCAGCACCCTCTTGGCTGCCTCGCGGGCCACATCCGCCTCGTCTCCATCAGAAGCCGGAGACTGACGGCCTTCCGGCACCAGGTCGTATTCCATTTCCTCCTCCTCATCAGATATGACCTGCTCGGATGTTTGATCCTTCATCCAGCAGGAGGTTAGCCCACGAGATTGGGACGCATTTCCGGTATCCTTATCCGCTTCTTTTCCAGGAGTACCCATTTCGAGCCTTTTTTTCATCAAAGTTCTGGCCTTTCCCACGTATGTCGCAAGGGACTTGGTCTTGGTAGAACCCGTGCGCACTCCGCGGGTCTTGCTTTTTCCGTATTTCCCACCTCTACGTGCTGTATTGATTTTTGGCAAGTGCCCCATATCCTCGTCCGGTCCAGTGTGGTGCCGTTTTTGGGCCACCTGTATGTCCACCGACTTTTCGCTAGCCCTCTCATTGTCCTCTGTAAAGTCGTCGGAGTCTATCGCGTCAGATAATCGGCGTATCCTCCCTGACTTTGACTTGGTTCCTGATCCCTCTCCTCTTTCGGATGGACTCCGGTCCTTGCTATTTACATTTGTGTCTAGACGTTCAAGTAACACTCGGCATCCTTGCAGCCGTAGCTGTTCTGACGTCACGTTAGGTTCAGAAGCGCTTCTGTCCCTCTCATTTTCAGCGTTTGTAGCGCCCACTATACCCTCAAGATTTATTTTGTTTGTTGTGTTTTTATTTAAATTTTCCATAAGATTCCCACGAGAACGGGAGAACATAAAACTCCACAGGGGCAGAGATCCCAGTACCCTAACTGTGGCCCTATATACGCTGTGAGGTCGGGCAGTATCACAGGATTGGCCACTAGTGGCTGATGCACACCCCAGCCGCTCTAAAAAGAGCACCCCCACACGGTGAACCGCCATGTGGGGGATTGTGGGTTTTTATTGAGGTAGACTCCTCTTGACCCGGCCGACCAAGGCAAGGCCCTCGGTCCCATCAAAGGCTGCTAGACATGACAACACACCTTATCTGGGATAACGAGTTTGGGGACAGTGGCCGGAGCCTGTCCACCTGGATTCAGTACCGAAAGCAGGTGAACCCGTCCCCCTCCCTCACGAATTCCCTCCCTGCTCTTGAAAGTGTCCCTCACCCTTCGCCTGCCCGGATCGCTTACCGTTGCCCCCAGGGCGCACCAGCCATGAGCCATTCCCTTGTCTGCGTATCCGCGAGAATCAACAGACATTGGAATGGCCCAGACCCTCGTGGAGGTTACCCGACCTAGCGCCCCCCAAGAGGGGAACCTAACCTAACCTTTTTTTTTTTTTTTTTTTTTTACCCAGGGAAAATCCGTTATGGATCCCACTCGGCCCGGGAGAAACCGAGTGGGTATGTCCGACTCGCACGGACTAAAACCCCTGGGGTATTCCACCGCTCGCTTTTGGACGGGGTTTCGGGAACGCGGCTGCCAACTTCCGATACCCCGTCAGCGTTGCCTTTTAAGGCCCATTCTATTGTGGCTGCTCATGCAGCATCCTCCGCTGAAGGCACCTCGGAACATTTGAGGACCTTCCAGCTCGGAACCTCTTCAGGCGGGTGATGGAGCTCCCGATCCATCACCCGCAGGTTCGCGTTAGGGCGGCAGCATTCTGCCTGCGAAGGCTCTTCGCCGCCTTCCTGTCCTCCTGCGGCGCTGAGGGAGCGAGTTGGCGTCATCCTCGCGCGTTCTCTCTGCAGCCTCCTTTTGTGTCATCACTGCGACACTGTAGGTGGTTGTTGCCGCCCACGCCTCCTCACTGTCAGTCATTTGGAGAATTAGTGCTGGCAGTGAGAGGTCTCCTCCTACAGCCGCGGACAGAACAGCGCGAGGCTCCGCCCACGCAGGGCACTCTTTGCGCGTGTGTTGGGCCGTATCCGCGGCTCTCCCGTCACAGTGGTGACATTCTGTAGTCATCTCCCGTCCCACCACCTCACACAGGTACCTGCCGAAGCAACCGTGCCCCGTCAGAAGCTGTGTGAGGTGGAAGGAGGGTGCGCCGTGCTTGCGCTCGACCCATTTTTTCAAAACGGGCCGAATAGCGGCCACTAGATCCCGGCTAGCACCCGGGATCTCAAGTCGCTCCGTCCATTGATGGTAAAGGACGTCGTGCGCCTCTTCTCTCCATTTGCGAATCTCTTCAGGAGCCGGCCAGTTTTCTTCGCTCCTTGCTGTTATGACCCGCCAGTAGACGCCGGACTGAACCGCGGCTTCTAGGTCCCAAGGCGGGCTTCCAGCCAGCAAGCAAGCTGCTGCGTAAGAGACGGTAGGGTACGCTCGAGCCACCCTGAGAGCTATGGCCCGCTGCGGCCGCCGTAATAGGGCCGCGTTTCGAGGTCTCAGGGTATCCGCCCATATCGGTGCTCCGTAAAGCGCCATAGAGCGCACCACACTCGTGTACAGCCTCCTACAGGCTCCTCCTGGCCCACCCATATTCGGGAGGATCCGTCCGAGCGCTCCAGCGGCAGCCATCAGCTTTGGAGCCAACCGCCGAAAGTGTTCCTCGAACTTCCACCTGCCGTCAAGAACGAGTCCCAGGTACTTCATCGTTGACCCGACGGCGATGGAAGTTCCCCCCACTGTAATTTTTGAGCCTTGCGGTGGTTTGTTGCGAGGCCCATGAAAGACCAGGGCTTCCGATTTGTGTAAGGCCACCTCCAGGCCCAGTGCCCGTATTCTGTGGACCACGCATGCTACCCCTGCCGTAGCTAAGTATGCAGCCTCTCTGTGGGTCCTGCCGCGGGCCGACACCAGGGTATCGTCAGCGTAACAGGTGACACTGACTCCCGGCATAGTGGCCCCGCGTAGAACCCAGTCATAGCCGATGTTCCACAGCAGCGGGCCCAGCACTGAGCCCTGCGGAACACCGCATGACATCTCCCTTCGCCCCCAGCCGTTAGTAGTTGGGAATATCACAAAGGAGGGAGACAAAATAATTTTACATGTATTTTTTTTGCACCTAAAGCGAAATCCCAACTTGTAGGATGCCTTTATTTCTTTAGGCATGTCTTTTTTGCACGATGGGCATTTAGCTCTTGTTGGCAACAAGAGCCACTCTTGAGCAGCCTGTATGGCTTGCTCCTCTGTTGCTATTGTGAGTGCGTAATTCCAAAAATTGAAATTGCGCGCTAAAATTACCTCTAAAGGCAACATTTTATTTTAATTTACCTCGAACAAAACTATAGAAGAAACCACAACACAACAAAAAAACCCAAAACTACCCAAAAAAAACCCCGAAAAGAAGCTAAATACCCGAAAACAACCCCCTAAGAAACACCCCAAAACTAAACAAAGCAAACCCAATTTAAACCCGCAGAAAAGTACCTAATTATAAACCCCGAAACTAAATAAACAAACCCAAACAAAAGAACTAACAGCAAACAACAACAACGAAACACGAAAAACCCAAGAACACTTAAAATCCAAAGAAATCAGTATGAAAATTTCACGCGACGTGACACGCTTACATCACCTCGGTCCGAGAAGTGGTGGGGGGTTTTCATGGTGAACATAATTCCGCGCGGGCACACCGCGCGATCGGGCACCGTGGTGAGCGGACGTGCCCAGATGCGCTCCGTATTTTTTCGAAGTTTTAAAATATCAATCTTTGAAGGCGTCTATTTCGGCCATTTTTCATTTTAGAGAAAAGTTTTTCAAATAAAAGAAGCTTATTTTAATGTGTTCTACACGAAACTATCATTTAAAATGGATGTCATAATGACACCACTTTGACGAAAACTATTCTAAGTGTCTGAAAAACTAAATATTTGAAGCCCCATATTTCCGCCATTTTTCATTTTAGAGAAAAAAAATTCAAATAAAAGAAGCTTATTTTAATGTGTTCTACACGAAACAATCATTTAAAATAGGTGTCATAATGACACCACTTCACTCGAAATTTTTTAAGTCCCCGGCCCCCTTTATCATAGTCTAACCGGTTTTTGCAGAATACATGGAAATTAATCTAGATATTTCATTGATTGACCCAGACGATAAGGAGGCCATAGACGCGGTCGAGGCTGCTTATTTCGAGATGGCAGCCTATCTTAACTCAAAGCTTACGCCAATTGCGTCGGCGACCGCAGCCCCTGCTCATGCGCCGTCTGCTCAGGAGTCATCAGGAGGCTTCCAGAGGCTACCACGTATTGAGATAAAGAAGTTCAACGGCGAGGTAGGCCAATATAGTGATTTTATAACACTTTATGATAGTGTAATTAAAAAAGATCCCAAATTGTCACAGTGTGACAAATTTTATTATTTACGGTCACTACTATGTGACGAGGCTTTAAATATTATAAAGCATTTACCTCTAAAAGACGAAAATTACGAAGTAGCTCTCAAGTTACTTGCTGATCGCTACGATAATAAGCAGCAAATGATTCAATTTCACATTACATCTATACTAGACTTGCCAAATATAAATAAAACGTCTTCAGCTGCCATTCGTGACTTATTGTTAGTCATTAATACAAAACAGCATTTAGGTGCACTTAAAAACATGGAGGTTCCTGTGCAATACTGGGATTTAATTATTTTAACTGTGCTTCAGCGCAAACTTGATCAGTACACGCTTAGGGCATTCCATTTAGAAAAGCAAGCATTAGACTTACCAAATCATCATTTAGATTTGGTAAGTCTAATGCTTGCTTGTTTAAATTTTTAGAGGGGAGAGCTGCTGCGCTTGAAACACTTGCCCATTCGCAAACCCCTAGCCGGAGAAGCAGCCTAGTAACCACGACTAGTGGTTCCACCAAAACCTCAACAAAAATTACAAAATGTAAGTACTGTAATTCTCACTTGCACAAGATGCACCTATGCTCAAAATTCAAGCTGTTAGACATAGCGCAACGTCAGGAATTTGTAACTTCAAATAAATTGTGTAACGTTTGTCTAAATGAGCACTATGGTAAAAAATGCCTATTCGGTTTTAAATGCTCAGTTTGCAAAGAAAAACACAACTCATTGCTGCATGAGGACATTGTTCCCAACAAAAGCTCAGGTCAAGTAAGTTTATTATCAAAGGCCAAGGGCAATATACTCTTACCTAGTGTTAGGGTAAAACTAATTGATAGACATGGCAATTTTATTTATGCTAAAGCTCTTTTAGATAATTGTAGTCAAGTTTCTCTTATAAGAGCTGACTTAGCAAGGCAGCTTGGCTGCACTTTAGAGCAATCAAAGGATACAATTGGCGGAATATGTGAGTCTATCAATAAAACTTCACAGCAGACAACTATTGACGTGTATGCAACAGCAACAAATTTTAAATTGTCAGTAACTTGTAATGTAACCAATAGCATCACAAGCAACATGCCACAATTTGAGGTTAATAGGAAGAATTTCACTATACCTCCATATGTTAAATTAGCCGACCAAGACTTTGATGTCTGCGGCAAGATTGGCATTCTCTTAGACTGTCACTTATTTTTCCAGAATTTGCTGCGAGATCAACTGCTGGCTCAGCCCGGTGGTCCGTATCTCCGCGACACACGCTTTGGCTACGTTGTAGCAGGAAGGGTGAGGGACAGCGCACCAGCTGCTTCCTCTCATCTTACCTCAGCATTCTGTTGCAAACATGTCGGTAACGATTTAAATAGTAATAATCTAGAGCAGTCAATTTCACAGTTTTGGCAAACGGAGAAGGTGCCTGAAGTTTATATTGAAGCCAATTCCGAACAAGAATTAGCAGAGAAAATATTTAAAGAGTCAGTTGTGCTTGAAAATAACAGGTTTCAGGTAGCTTTACCGCTAAAGCAAGATATTAAAGAAATAAATTTGGGTGATTCACTCACATGTGCTTTAAAAAGGTTTAAGAATTTAGAAATTAGACTTGCCAAAGATCCTCTTTTATATAGAGGCTATAAGTCCTTTATTGATGAGTACTTAGAACTAGGTCATGCTATTCGCATCCCAATTTCACAATATGATTTGGACACACCAGCCACGTATTTTCTAGCGCATCACCCTGTGATAAATGAAAAAAGTGCAACGACACCCCTTCGTATTGTTTTCGACGGCGGAATGCAAAGCTTAAGCAAGGTTTCATTAAATGACGTACTCCTTAACGGGCCTGTTGTGCAAAATGATTTATTCAGCATTCTAATTTTATTTAGATTGTTCAAATATGTTTTAAATTGTGATATACGTAAAATGTTCAGACAAGTTTTGGTGGAACCTTCACATCGTCCGTTACAAAATATATTATGGAGGGACACCCCTGATAAAGAAATACAATGCCTGCAGCTTCAGACCGTGACCTATGGTCTCAAAAGTAGTAGTTTTCTATCCTGTAGATGCTTACTCGAACTGGTCTATAGATATAAGGAGCGTTTTCCCCTGGCTGCAGACGTGTTGCTTCACAACACATATGTTGATGATGCTAATATAACTTGTAATGACAAGGAACTTGTAATAAAAACTCGCGATGAGTTAATAGAATTGTTAAAGTTAGGCGGCTTTAGCTTACATAAATGGTGTGTAAATGATAGTTCGCTCTTGTACGACCTCCCTTCAAATTGTAAAATGGAAAGAAAAGAGGTCAATTTTTCTGAAAACAAAGAAACTGACTTTGTACGCACCTTAGGTCTTAAGTGTAACCTATCTGAAGATAAACTAATAATAAGTTCTCCCAAGCAGGAGGTACTTGAACATTATACTAAGCGAAAGGCATTGAGCTTTATAAGCAAAATGTTTGATCCGCTGGGCTTGGTGGGACCCATTGTGGTTAAAGCAAAGCTCTTAATGCAGCAAATTTGGCTTGAGGCCCCATCTTGGGACTCCCACTTACCTGACAAGCTCAACGAAGAATTTAGGGCCTTCGCTAACAACCTAATTCAAATGTCAGATATTATAATAAATCGAAATATAGATACACGAAATGCTGAGTCTGTTGATATTTTCGGATTTGCTGATGGTTCTAATCTCGCTTATGGATGTTGCATTTATTTGAGAGTTATTGATAATAACCACAAGGTTACAGTGAATTTGCTTTGCTCAAAATCACGCGTTAACCCAATAAAAAAGCTCACCACGCCGCGCGCTGAGCTAAATAGTGCTTTGCTATTAGCAATACTCGCTCACAAGGTATATGACATCATAGCATTACAATTTAATGCAAGTGTGTATCTATATTTGGATTCCCAAATAGTACTTTCTTGGTTAAAAATAGATCCTGTAAAGCTTACTGTATATGTAGCTAATAGAGTCAAGGCTATTAACGACCATACCAAGTATTTTTCATGGCATTACATAAATACATCTGTCAACCCGGCAGATTGCCTGTCAAGAGGATCAGAACCTCACCTTTTACAGGAAAACTCATTATGGTTCCACGGGCCCTCAGTTTTAAAAGACCCAGATTATAAGCCTTCTGCCGACGAACAAATAATGCCAGGAGAAATTCCAGAATTAAAGGTTAGTCTAGTAAGCGTTGCTCAAAATAACGACATAACGTTATTTAATCAAATACAAACATTGAAAAAATAATCAACCCAGTTTGACTTGAACAAACATCGATACGCCTTACCGGGGCTCGATATCGCTTTACCAATTAAGCTATGGGTTCAGTGGTTGGTAAAGCGATATCGAGCCCCGGTAAGGCGTATCGATGTTTGTTCAAGTCAAACTGGGTTGATTATTTTTTCAATGTTTCAATGTTTGTATTTGATTAAATAACATACTAATGTATGAGTGGAATACCCACTTTAAAAAAACAAGTAAAATAATTATGACATAACGTTATTCAAAACTTGTTCTAACATAACAAAAATGAAAAGGATCATAGCATGGTGCTTTAGATTTATTGATAATTGTAAAGCTAGCACTACAAAAAATTGTTCAGACAAAAAAACGGGATGCCTAACGCCTCAAGAATTGAAAAGGTCTTTTATGACAATCATTAGGTATGAGCAGCATGAGCATTTTAGTGAAGAGATAAATGCCTTAAAGGCAAATAAACCTTTTAAATCAAAACTCGATGCGTTACATCCATTCCTGTGTTCAATGAACATTCTCCGCGTTGGTGGAAGGCTCCAGCATGCAAATCTTCCCTACTCGCAAAGGCATCCAATTATATTGCCAAAAGGCTCAAATATTACTCGTTATATTATTGAAAATGAGCATAGGATACTGTTGCACGCTGGAGCAAAGCTTGTGTTAAACAGTTTACGCTTAACATATCATATAATAAGCGGGATAAGAGAAGTAACACATGTACTTTACAAATGTATAACTTGTTTTAAATTGAAAGCGAAGCAAGCCCAACAACTGATGGGTTCTCTTCCTTACGATAGGGTAAACCCTTGTAGAGCATTCGAAAAAGTAGGTATAGATTATGGTGGTCCATTCACTATAAAAATGTACCGTGTAAGAAAACCAATATTATATAAAGCGTACATCGCATTGTTTGTATGTTTTACAACAAAGGCACTCCATATTGAGTTGGTTTCGGATTTGACCACAGAGGCGTTTTTAAACGCATTTAAAAGATTTATTTCGCGTAGAAATAAGCCTTCAGTTGTATATTGCGACAATGCGAGTACGTTCAAGGGCGCCAACAACCAATTGGTTGAATTGTATAAATTGCAGTCTACTGTCGACCACCAGCAATCGGTTATAAACCATGCGGCCGAACTGGGAATAGAGTTTAAGTTTGTACCGAGTTACAGCCCTATTTTTGGTGGACTGTGGGAGGCTGGAATAAAAAGCGTCAAGCATCACTTGAAGCGAGTTGTAGGCACAACCGTTTTGACATATGAAGGGTTAAATACCGTGGTAATTCAAATTGAGGGTATTTTGAACTAACGACCCTTAACGGCTTTGCCTGCAACTGACCCGACTGAAATGCCTTATTTAAGCCCGGGCCATTTTTTAACTGGTGACTCTTTACTTACATATCCAGAGAGTGATTGCACTCATGTACCAACTAATCGCTTGAAATTCTGGCAACAATGCACTCAAATGGTGCAGAGCTTTTGGAAGCAATGGCATAAGCAATATCTTGTACAATTACAAAATCGTCCAAAATGGCGTACTGAACGTAATAATATAAGAGTCGGTACATTAGTGCTGTTCAGAGATGATAATATTGCACCTCTGAAGTGGCCCATGGCTAGGGTGGTTGAAACTTTCCCTGGTCCGGATGGAAAAGTTAGAGCGCTTTCCATCAGAACCAGTAAAGGTTCTATAGTCAGAACTAGTATCCATAAGATATCTGTACTCCCAATCGAGACTGATTAAAACTATAAAAATGTAAAAAGATTGTTTACTTGTAGTTAAAAAGGGATTAACCAAAAAAAAGAAAACACTCGATTGTCAGTGTATTAGAATAAAATAAAAATATAGTTTGTATAACTGTGTAGCTCCTAATGTTGATTAGATGTTAAGCTCTTAGAAATTAGGGTTGTCAATAGGAGCAACAATTTAATAGTATAAGTTTATTCTATTTTTTTATGTAACTTTTTGCTGCGCTGGGCAGTATGTACGATACCGTACAATTAGATAAACCACAAATGTGGGTAGAAATATAATAGATGTCAGTTAGTAGAGTTTAACGGTAACCTTAGGCACGATAAGTTCAGTGAACCATGTTTGGAAGTGGAAATACAGTTTTATTTTAAATTTTATGTTGGCGTTTCCTTTATTAAGACCTGCGCCCAACATTGTAGTAGCCCCCCCCCCCCCCCCCATCTTACTTTAGAACCGTAGGTCCAAAAAATTTGAAAAAAATAATGGAAGTGAAGCCTGAAAGGTACTTTTAATAAAAACTATCTATACATATAACAAAGCTGAAGAGGGTCGAAAGCCTGTTCATGTAAATATATTCGAAAAAAAGTTGGCTGGGGATACTTAGAATCGATAACAGAACACGTTCCAACAATTTTTAGAATTTTTGTCTGTTTGTCTGTCTGTGTACTGAACGGATTTTGATGAAATTTTGTGTAGAGATAGTTTGAGTCCCGGGAAAGGACAAAGAATAGTTTTCATCCCGAAAATCAACCCTGGATGATGTGAAAAGGGGGTTGAAAGTTTGTATGGAGAATTTTTAATAGAAATTAGTATGGAGATAATTTGAGTCCCGAGAAACGACAGAATAGTTTTCATCCCGAAAATAAACCCTTGTGGGGGTGAAAAGGGGGTTGGAAGTTGGTATGAGGATTTTTTTACCGCTGAACTGATAAAGATGAAATTTGGTATAGTATGGGTCTCAAGAAAGGACAAAGGATAGTTTTCACCCCGAAAATCAACCCTAAAGGGGTGAAAAGGGAGTTGGAAATTTGTATAGGGAATTATTAACCGCAGAATCGATTTAGATAAAATTTGGTATAGAGAAAATTTGAGCTCTGGAAAAGGAAATAAAATAGTTTTATCTCGGAAATTATCCCTTAAGCGGATGCAAAAGGGGTGGAAGTTTACATGGGGAAGAAACAACCAATAACCGCTGTACGTAGGTATTTAAATTTAATTTGGTATTGAAATAATTTGTAATTTTTTGGTCAAGGTGTTCATATTTATAACAACCCGTCGATGCTTTAAATTTACCTTTCCGCTTTAAATTTACCCGCTCTTAAGAAATATTTGAAAATGTCATGAATGTCAAAGGGTTATTGCAGGTTCAAGGACTATATATGACGGACAAAGATGCATGGCCAAAACCAAAAAACTACTACAAAATCATCTAACATTTATAGGACACCGTTTAGGTAGGAAAACATATCAAACGTTTTGTGAAGCAGTCAGATTAGGATTGATTTTTCTTTATAACTAAACAATAGGAACATTCTCTGTCTCTCAAGCTGTTTTGATATGTCTTCTTGAAGAACTACGCATTATTTTGTATCTTTAAGATCTAATAATGTAATACTGTTTTGAAAAAAATAAGTCCCGTCGAGTTTCTTTTCAGTCATAATAACTTCTTGGGCCAGAGGTGTAGGGTTAGAACCGGTGGTAGTTTTGGAACGAAGTTCCTTTAATTTTGTATTAAGCAGAACGTCTGCTAACGATACCACAATGCTTAGAAAAAATGGAAAAGTAGAAAAATCCACTGCCTCAGGCGAGACTCGAACTCGCGACTCTGGGATACATGCCCATCGCTCTGACCAACTGAGCTACTGAGACACACCTGATGGCTGCGAATTTCTCCACTATATCCCATATGCGTCTTAGGGGGACGCCTAGCGACATCTGCCGAAGAAGTCTTACACTTCTCAACCGGCTATCGGAGTCCCAAGTTGTATTGAGATTTCACCGATAACAATGCGCTACCCCATACTACAATTAATTAAATAATAATTAATCAAATAATGCGCTACCCCATACTACAATTAATTAAATAATGGGGGGCTAGGCGAAAAAAAGTCACGTGACCGTCACGTCACGAAAACGCGACACCCATACGATTGAGAAACATGTAAAATGGAATAAAATAAAAAATACCCATATAAAATAGAATAAAGTGAAGTGTAGTGAAAAGTGAAAGTGAGAAGTGACAAAGTGATAAAAGTGAAGAAGTCGAGAACGTAAAAGTAAAACATTTCAAAAATGGCAAAATTTCTAAATTTCAAAAATTTCAAAAATAAAAAAAAATACAAAAATAATTAAAACCACAAAATTCACGAAAAAGTCAAATATTAAATAACAACTTCGTTCCAACCGAGTGTTCCACGACACTCACGTATTTAATTTTTCTCTGACGTTCATTAGTGCATTGTAATGTGCTTACATTGATCTTGATCTACACCAATATCATAAATCCTCTATTCCGCGTTCGGAACCGTATGTAATTACCACCATTATTGCAACCAGTAACGTAACATCAGTGTATTACCTGTGACAGTGTGGTAAAAACGTATGAAAATTCATTACCTACGGTAACGTAATGAAAATCCGCCCCCCCCCCGGACCGTAGGCAAAAAAATCATTGCTGCATTTGTGACCCTCACCCCAATTTCAACCGCGCCTGTTCTTACCTTTCATGCTTAGACTGATTTGACGGGAGGATCGATTTGGATGATATCTGCCGTGGACATGAACGTATAAATACAAAAGTGGTCCTGTATATACACCTACTACTCTATGTCGTTTAAATCATGCCAAAAAAATAGGATAAAAAAAGTATTCATTTTTGAGTGTCGTTTCATTTAGTGGTATTTGTATAATATTTTTTTAGGACTACTGTCCTCTAGCGTATCCATCTGTCAACTTTACCTCAAGTTCCGCCTCCAGGGTAGCGGGAGAGAAATTAGGGGTGAATTAGCCGCTTACTGACACAGACCGAATTCCACACGGGCGGAGCCGCGGGCACAGCTAGTTATAAATAAAATAACAAACAAATACTCTCCCACTGTTGTGCCACTAAATTGAGTGTACGGATTAATTCAGTGCATCTGTTTTCCCCCGCTTTGGGTAAGTTTGAGCATATAAGTAAATAACACTCTTAGTCTTAAGTTTTTCTTTGTCCTGTAGCTTGCTATTGTGTCTTGCAGCCTAATGCTTTACGCTACGCCAAAATGGCGGACACTGATTTTGAATGTAATGTTCCGTGAACGAAAAGCGTTATTATTACTTAAGCATAATAGTTTGTAGGATTAGGTTAGGTGTAAAACATGCGTTAGATTAATGTTAAGTGTAAATAATTGTTTAGCTTCCGTAATATCGCACTGTGCTGATTGCAACCTTACGCTTATACCTTTAATTCATCTCCGTTCTGAACCTCTATTTATCGACCGCCACAGACAAACTAGACTTAGTTTAAATAACCACAAGAATGTTTATGCTGTCAAGATATGAGTTTTATAAATAAGGCGGGACGCTTCATGGAGCCGATTTGACTTCGTAGCCTTAATCCAGTGAAATAAAATTCCAGGGTCCACCCTACGGGCTAACTGACCGTCTAACCTCCGCGCCTGGATTGCGCGTATTGCCCTGCGATAAACGCCGGGACGTCACTACGCCAGGAACACCAGGACAGTAACACTCGCTACGCACCGATCCAAATGGCCACCGGGCCACCACCGTAGTAGGCCAACGACCCTCGTTTTAAGAACCCAATAAAACTGTTGTTGAATTGTAGCACAGGCCTTAAATAACTCGATCATCTCTGCCCTAGATACCTAACGCTACAATATAGAACACTAGCTTTTGCCCACGACTTCGTCAGGCCGGGCCAGACGGTCGCCGACAAGCCTCAGACGGCGCGACCTTGGCCTGTGCGTCGTCTTGAAGGCCGTCTGAGTTTTCTGGCCAGACGGTTGCCGACCGCAGTGTGATCAGAATTCGCGGACGGTCAACACGTATTGCAAGCGCGCAAAATGGCCCCTAGCCTATCAAAATTTCAGAAAGTTGGCGTGGCATTGGTACTTATAAGTGCAATTGACATAAGAAAAGAAAAAGGTATGGATGAAACGGTGGCTTAAAAAACGGTATTTGCTAAGTCATTTAAACCTAATTAATTTGCTGGACGACGATAACATTCATAACTATATAAATCTCTGTACAATTCAATCAATTCTGTGATAAAATCGCGTTCGCGCTGAGAAGCCATCGCGATACGTGCGCACGCGGCGCGTCCTCCGAGCGAAATGGCCTAGTGCAGTCGGCGACGGGCGGCCAGACGGCTCTAGACCGGCAGCTCAGACCGCGGTCGCTAGCGCGCGCTCGAAGACCAAGGGCGTCTAGAGGACAAACGAAATTTTGCTGGAAACAACTGTCCACACGGTCTGTCCAGACCAAGGTCGCCCCGTCTGAGGGGCTTGTCCGACCGTCTGGCCCGGCCTTTAAAGTGGCAAATGATACACTTTCCTGACACTACAAACAACGTAGTACAGTTATTGTAATTCACGATGGAGAGTGGATTTATCAAAATTAGACCTTGTCATCATACCAATAAGAGTCTCGCCACTTGCCATCGTGAATTGCAAGAGTTATAATTCAAATTATCAGATACAGCGACGTGTATATTTTTAATAGTATAATGGAAACAATGACGACAGCTTGCTTCCCTTGACAGGCATAGTGCACAAATTGACCACATACTATAGATTAATTAATTACACTAAAATTAAATACTGACCGAAAAAGTATGAATGAGGAAAGAAAGCCTGATATATTCGTTATATAATACCATTAAAGTTAAATAAAAAAGAGGATGTTCTTCTCCGTAAACGTTTGTTAACTAAGTGGTTTCCAAATCGTCTCTGCCTTATTAAGTCCACAGTGAGCAACAATTCCATACAAACTTCCACCCCCTCGAGGGATGATTTCTGGGATAAAAACTACGCTGTCCTTCCCCGGGACTCAAGCTAACCTCATCTAAAGCGTGAAGAGGTGACAGACAGACACTTTCGCATTTATATAATATTAGTATGGATTTAATACTGCTAACTTGTCGATGACTGCTATAAATAAAATTGTACGGGTATCATATCCAGCCTTATAAGTAGTTTATAAATCTGATAAGAATGTTACAAGTCTGTTTTGTGTGATTGTTACTAATTAGCTAACTAAATAAAACAACAAAAACAAATTGTATTCCGTATATTATTAAATTTTACATCACTAGAGAAAAACACATTTTCTCTGACAAGAATCACAAACCTCGTCACTTGACCCCTGACACTCGGGACTGCGAGTCGAGCTGCGGGTCAAGGACCGGCTCCTTCAGTTCACACCTCGAGTTCATCGTCGACACGCACGCACGCACACACACGACGTGGTGCGACTGTGATGATGATGATGAATGTTTCCGCACGGACAAACCGTACCGAGTGACTGTCTCATTTTTCGTTCAGGTATTGGATTTAGGTTTCTCAAATCCACCCCAAGAAGTCCAATTGGAGAACAAATCGTGGTATCCCAAATCGTATCAGAGATATTGAATATCCCTTTAATTCTTCCAGAGGCAAAAATACCTAGCGCAAAATTGGCCAGTTTATACATATAATAGTGCCGTGCTACATATATTTCATTTCCTTCTTTAAACAGATATACATATAAACGAGCAAACCATTATATACAGTTGGGTCATGAGACCAACAACAATAGAGAACATGCATGAAAAATATTTAATTGAATTTGTTCCATAAACACGTTCAACAACCCCAAATTAATATAAATAAGTGAAAATCCGTAATACTTTTTAAGTTTTTTAAAGATATTGCGGTTTAAAAACTTAAAATTTTAGGCATTTTTTTTATACCTCAAATGTATTTTCGAAACTTCTGTTCGATTACTTATGTTCTAACAAGAAAAAAATGTACGACTACTATATAGATAACGCATTTTTTCGTGCCTAAAATTACAAAAATCTTCCAAAATTACTACTAATCTTAAAAAATCATGCATGTTCCTAATTGTATTGGCATTAAATACAGGTTGAAACTGTCTGTCGTATTATTTATTACATAATATCCTTGGTCGAATGGCCAACTGTCGTGGATTAGTTCGTGTACAACGTTTAAATATCTATCAGGTTATAAATACAGGCTGTTTACAAGCCCTAGCTAACTCGAGATAATTCTGTTTCTGCGGGTCATATACTAATCAACTTTCACTACGGAATTAATTCCGGTATCAAAAAAATTATGTTAGTACACGTACAGTCACGCCTGAAAATATGGATACATTTAATGTGACAAAAATATGTAGCCACGACTCTACTACCAAGGCGTAAAGTCTTCGATACATGTTTTTGTCACATTAAATGTATTCATATTTTCAGACGTGACCGCACTAATGGTAGAGGACCCCAAGAGGCGATTTTTGGAGTTACTCGAGCGCGTCAGATTAAGATATGGTGACATCTAGCAACCCGTGGAGATCTCCCTCAACCACTTTTAGCCGTCGCCTTTGGTGGGTTGGTGGGCAGTTAAATAATTAATTGGTGGATTGTGGATTCGGCCATTTTGCTCCATGTTGATGCTTTGATTATGCCAATAAATAATCTGACACTTATCTTTAAGAATTTTCTTAATCTGACGGATTCAATTTTAATTTAGAGGTTCAACTACATCATCAGTGACACGTCAGAAGCCTCCAGTTACAATATCTGACCAGCTCGAGCAAGTAAATGTGACCTTTTGTTTGTTTAAAATCTTTGAATGGCTACATGGTCCAGGTCGACGCTCGAGTGACTGCAAATACCAACTACTGTAACTACCAACTATAGAAAACATCGACATGTTGTAAGCCGACTTGTTAAATATAGGCAATATTTGTACGATTTCGGGGCGATTGTAAAGTAGAAATTGTTCAGTGTGGCCTACATATTCATTGCATATTGTATGCTAAGGGTTTAATAAACAGCCTGTATAATAAAGTGATCCTATATAGAGGTTCGCGTACAGCACAGAGCTTATCTCGTCAACTCATTACCCTTTACCCGCCGCGCTTGTAAATAATTACAAATAAATAAGTGTATGGGGTGTGGGGGGGAGGTTGGGGAGGGGAGAGGAGAGGAGAGGGAGGTGGGGAGGGAGGGGAGAGGTAGGGTAGTGAAGGAGGTGCGGTACAGCCTACGCGACGTAGTTGTACTGGTTGGGGTTGTCCTTGTCGCGCTCCATGTAGTCGCGGTCGATGAGCGACTCGATGCGCTTCTTCAGGTCCGCGGGCTGCGAGACAAACACAACCATCACATTTACATATTGATCCACCGAAAACAGTGAAACCGGTACAATTGTTAAAATTATATTGTTAACAATGTCTCAAAGAGCTAATAGACGGAGAGCTAGCCACATCAGATATTTATTTATTATTTATTTATTGATAAAAATGTTTACATGAGATTACAGTTAAACCAATGCGTCACGAAACTTAAACTAAAAGCAATAATAATTTTTAGTACTTATTAACAATTAAAGCAACAATATTAGCACATTGACAAATTAAATGTTGAGCACCTAGCATCCATCGTTTCACAGAATCCCAAGCATTCACTACACACTGCCGCCCGCAGCTCGCCACGCACATACGAGTAGGTCACATTCACTACACACTGCCGCCCGCAACTCGCCACGCACATACGAGTAGGTCACATTCACTACACACTGCCGCCCGCAGCTCGCCACGCACATACGAGTAGGTCACATTCACTACACCCTGCCGCCCGCAGCTCGCCACGCACATACGAGTAGGTCACATTCACTACACACTGCCGCCCGCAGCTCGCCACGCACATACGAGTAGGTCACATTCACTACACACTGCCGCCCGCAGCTCGCCACGCACATACGAGTAGGTCACATTCACTACACCCTGCCGCCCGCAGCTCGCCAAGCACATACGAGTAGGTCACATTCACTACACACTGCCGCCCGCAGCTCGCCACGCACATACGAGTAGGTCACATTCACTACACCCTGCCGCCCGCAGCTCGCCACGCACATACGAGTAGGTCACATTCACTACACCCTGCCGCCCGCAGCTCGCCACGCACATACGAGTAGGTCACATTCACTACACACTGCCGCCCGCAGCTCGCCACGCACATACGAGTAGGTCACATTCACTACACCCTGCCGCCCGCAGCTCGCCACGCACATACGAGTAGGTCACATTCACTACACCCTGCCGCCCGCAGCTCGCCACGCACATACGAGTAGGTCACATTCACTACACCCTGCCGCCCGCAGCTCACCACGCACATACGAGTAGGTCACATTCACTACACCCTGCCGCCCGCAGCTCGCCACGCACATACGAGTAGGTCACATTCACTACACACTGCCGCCCGCAGCTCGCCACGCACATACGAGTAGGTCACATTCACTACACCCTGCCGCCCGCAGCTCGCCACGCACATACGAGTAGGTCAAATTCACTACACCCTGCCGCCCGCATCTCGCCACGCACATACGAGTAGGTCACATTCACTACACCTGCCGCCCGCAGCTCGCCACGCACATACGAGTAGGTCACATTCACTACACCCTGCCGCCCGCAGCTCGCCACGCACATACGAGTAGGTCACATTCACTACACCCTGCCGCCCGCAGCTCGCCACGCACATACGAGTAGGTCACATTCACTACACTACAATGAGAGCAACGAAACCCCTCTACTCAGTTTGCTATACTATTCTTATATATAGATGTAGACATCTGGCAGCTGTAAAGTGGTGGAGGTCAAAGTATGCAAACCACTTTAAGGAAACCAATCCTAGAGTTCTGGGTTTGATGCAATATTATGACAAATTATATAAATAATGAGATTATATCATGTCCTCATATGTACCTTGACGGGGAACTTGAGCTGGTTGTAGAGCTCTGAGATGAGCAGGTTGTGCGAGAGCGCCTTGCGCATCTTCATGACGCGCACGATGGCGGCGTCGATCTGGTACTGCCGGTCCTGGAACACGCGCTCCTCCGTCGCCTTCTGCTCTTCACTCTGCAAATTAATACACATCATTTTAAACAAAAAGAATCGAACCGACTTCACTTATCTTCCACCTTTCCAGAAGCAAATGCCCGAGCCACTGTAAAAAATCCTCAAAACTCAATAGGTGTGCCTATAATATTTGAAGAGTTCCCTCGATTTCTCCAGGAAGCCATCATCAGAACCTGACATGCTCGGTTAGCACAAGAGTGACGCGACAGTATCTCGCGCCCTATTACCATATATTTTTGTGGTACTAGATGTCGAGGTTTGAAAGGATAATTATCAATGACAGCACGCGCGCCTACTGCACGTTACAGTGAGTGTAGCCACGGCGGACCGGAGCGGAGTGTACTGTACTCACGGTCTCCTTCATCTGTATCTGGTTGATCTTGATGCGGAACAGCTTGTTGGTGAAGTCGTGGTTGAAGGCGAGCTGGTCGTGGTCGCGCACCTCCCGGCCGCGCGGCGCCTTGCTCAGCACGCGCGCCTTCCCGCACGCCAGCGACTGCAGCGTTCTCCGCAGCTCGCCGTCCTGAAATTACCATGTTGATCAGTTGATCACTATATTTTCACCATTCATTTTATCACGATGCAGCTGGACCGAGTACACAAGTATTTACTTCAGAAGCGGCCTGGACTAGTTAACGGGAATAAAGTAATATTTTTACAAGATAACGCTAGGTCAAACGTTGCCAAGCTCACTCAGGAATTAATGATTTTTAATTGGAGTTACTACCTCACCCTCCGTATTCTCCTGATATGTCTAAACAGATTATCACCTTTTCTTGGCTTTAAATAATCTTATAGATAAAGAAATCCAAATTGAAACCGAAGAGGCACAGACGTAGATATGACCGATTTAGGCGGCCAAAAGTCGATTTTGCAAAAATCAAAATATTGATAAAAAAATACCACGTGGAGGTAGTCTATAGACCCAGGCATATTATATGACCCTCCCTCCTCCTTATCATCAAACCTGAACCGCATAACAGGCAGTCGAACTCTGACTATCGCTCAGCGCGCAAGTTTCTGTTCTCGACGCTCCAAAATATTGCAAGTTTTCCCAAGTGTTTAATTGGTTTTTCTGACGTTTTCATTAAGTTTTTTTGATGGATTCCAGTTATTCAGGTAAGAATTTATATATCTCAATAATTTTATATTACATTTTTGACATTTATCATATATTTTGAGCTCGTTAAATATGACCCTTCACAAAATGTTGTTTTTTCATAGATTTTGATTTTCAATGGTATTTTTGTTATACTTCAGGGTGCGTCCCTGTCTTGTATTGTATACAGGGTGTTTGGTAACCGGATGCAAAGCCGAAAGTAGGAGATAGTCTAGGTCATGTAGAACATTTTTAGCCATACTTGTCTTAGACAAATGTTATTAGTTTTTTTTTAATTTAAATTTTAAGATTTGTCGGAGAAAACTGCAAAACTTCAGACTAAATCGATAATTAGTACTTTTTTACTGCAGGTAGATTTTTTTTTGTTTTATTTCGTATTGTGCAATGTCTATCAAACACTAGAAAAGTGATTTCAAACATCTGTGTCTAAAGAAAACAAGTTGACAGCGATTTAAAATTTTAGTTACATGAAAATGTAAACGATTTAAGTGATTTCAAAGTACGATAAAAAAAAAACTAAAATAGCCACGAATTTTCAAACCATTTTAAAAACATGCTTGGCTTTTACCCTTTTATTTAAGCTATCAAACACGACTGTAGCTACTGTATCCTTGAAAATAAGCCACCTAAACCAACTGGGTAGCTAAAATGTTTCACTCTACTTGTGATACTTGTGGTAGTTGTGGTGACGAATCTCATTATGATTTTACAATAAAACATTGGTTCTGAATACTAAGTTGGCGTTGACTTGACATTTGACTTGTTTTAAAAGGGTTAAGTGTACTGGACAAAACTACCACATGCAATTTTAACAAACAAAGGCTTGCGGCGGTGAGAGACAAAAGGGACTGATAGCGGCAGGCTGCGGGCGATAAGACAATCATGTCTCAAGCCATTTTATCTTTGAAAATAGGCTACCTGTACTAATAAGAGGGAATGTTTAGGGTAAATTAAAACAAAAGCATAAAAGATAAGTTATTTATTTTTACGATCAACACATTAAAATTACACATCATCGCTCGTTTTCAAAATGTGACCCGCCGTTTCGAATACAAGCACGAGCCCGTCTTCTTACTTCTGTGGTGGTTGTTCCGAATATCATTTCTTCCCTCATCCTTTCGAACGCCGCTTCTATCCTCTCCCTCAGCTCTTCTACGGTATTAATGACCTCTTGTGTGTAGACTAGCTCCTTAGCTCGGCCCCAAACGAAAAAATCCAATGGTGTCAAATCAGGTGACCGAGCGGGCCAAGGGATTCGTCCGCCTCTGCCGATCCAACCGTCCGGGAAACAGTTATCCAGATGCTCCCTTACAGCCAGAGAGTAATGGGCGGGACAACCGTCGTGTTGAAATGTCACTGCACCGGGCAGCTGGTCTTCGTCAATAAGCCTGGGCAAATCGTTTTGTAAAAATTCCAAATAATTTGCCCCATTTAAATTATTTGGCAAAAAATGTGGCCCAATAAGGACTCTGCCGATGATTCCAGCCCACACATTGACGGAAAACTTTCTTTGGAAGGACACTTGCTTTTTCCAATGTGGATTGTTGTTTTTGTCAGCCCATTGGTGTAGGTTATGGAAATTTGTGATCCCCTCCCGGGAAAATTTCGATTCATCGGTCCAAAGAATGCTTCGCAAAAAACGTCGGTCTTCGATATCCGCATTGAGTAAAAATCGGCAGAAGTCCACTCGGCGTGCAGGATCTCCTTCGTCCAAACCTTGAACTCCGATGCCGCGAAAAGGATATTTTCCCTCACGATTCATTGTGGCCCATACTTTCCATGTGGACAAGTTCAGATTACGAGCTACCACTCTGATGCTCGTATTCGGATCCTCTGCAAATGCCTGTAGAACGTCTTCCTCCACTTCAGGGCGATTACGTCCTGGATTCCCTCCATGTTGCACAGCAATACCATTCTCACGTAGCCTTCGGAATGAATTGTAAAACACTCTCACATTAGGCAATCTCCGGTTTGGAAAACGCTCTTGGTACATCCGTCGGGCCATCGCTCCATTACTGTCAGCTTTGCAGTACATGTAGATAATGTCGGCGTATTCTTCGTTCGTAAACTCCATGTTTACAATGAAGAAGTCGTAATTACACGTGAAGGAGCGCCTACGGCAGCTACAACTTGACACGGTAAATTGAGATGAGAGCGGGAAATTAAACCACAATGAACGTCTAATCGCAACTGAAGTTGTAACTAGACTAAATTACTAGTTTTTGCACAAATACTCATGTAGCTAATCAGTTTATCTTTGTCAATAAAGCACAAAACCGATCATCTTTGTTTAACGCCGCTCACCGCCTGCCGCTATCAGTCTCTTTTGTCTCTCACCGCCGCAAGCCTTTGTTTGTTAAAATTGCATGTGGTAGTTTTGTCCAGTACACTTAACCCTTTTAAAACAAGTCAAATGTCAAGTCAATGCCAACTTAGTATTCAGAACCAATGTTTTATTGTAAAATCATAATGAGATTCGTCACCACAACTACCACAAGTATCACAAGTAGAGTGAAACATTTTAGCTACCCAGTTGGTTTAGGTGGCTTATTTTCAAGGATACAGTAGCTACAGTCGTGTTTGATAGCTTAAATAAAAGGGTAAAAGCCAAGCATGTTTTTAAAATGGTTTGAAAATTCGTGGCTATTTTAGTTTTTTTTTATCGTACTTTGAAATCACTTAAATCGTTTACATTTTCATGTAACTAAAATTTTAAATCACTGTCAACTTGTTTTCTTTAGACACAGATGTTTGAAATCACTTTTCTAGTGTTTGATAGACATTGCACAATACGAAATAAAACAAAAAAAAATCTACCTGCAGTAAAAAAAGTTCTAATTATCGATTTAGTCTGAAGTTTTGCAGTTTTCTCCGACAAATCTTAAAATTTAAATTAAAAAAAAACTAATAACATTTGTCTAAGACAAGTATGGCTAAAAATGTTCTACATGACCTAGACTATCTCCTACTTTCGGCTTTGCATCCGGTTACCAAACACCCTGTATGCCTGAACAGATTACTTAGTCGTCTTTATGGTGTCTCAGAAATTAGCCGCCACTAGCCGCCCCTATGTGGTCTTAGAGGCTTTCAAAGATAACCTATGAAAAAAAAATATTTTCGCACATTTAAAAAAAAAATTGTTAATTTAGTTTTATCTTTTTACAGGTGAACCCAGTGCTTCGGGGAGAAAAGTATTTGCTCGAAAATATATTTTTGAGCAAATACAAGAGCAAAATTTGCCAAGTTTGAGTAAAAAGTGCGATTATTATGAAAATTATCTTGTGCTTACCTACGGAACATCGGAAGAGCTCAAAAAATATATAAAACATGAATTTTCTTATGTGAAATCACAAATAAAACAAAGGTGGTTGAAAGCAAACAAAACAATAGATAAGTTTTTAAAATTGAATGAGTCTTGGTTGGAAGGAACTTTTGAGATTCCAGTGGCATCCTCTAACACGTCAGGACGACCGTGTAAATCCTTTGGGGAATAAAGTGAGCGAAGCAAGAGAAGGAAAACCGAAAAAATTCGAGCTGCCCTACCTGATGAAATTATTGTTCATGCAGCACAATCGGTTCTTCAAACTAGTGGCAAAAGAGATGCCTCAAAAGTGCTTAAGGATATTACTAATACTCCAGAATGTGCTAGTAAATACAAAAGATCATCCAGCGTTAATGAAATAATCGCTCCACTGACACCACAAGAAGCTCTACAAATGTATGTAGATGCTGACCTCAGCAGGCATCAATACGAAATAATAAGGTCAACAAACAAAAAACACTTCCCCTGTTATGATCTTTTGCTGAAAGCAAAACAAGAGTGCTACACGCCAAAAGAATCCCTACGGGTAACAGCTACCTGCGCAGAAACTAATCTACAATCCCTGATGGATTTAACCGCCACTCGCTTATCAATGTTTTTGGAAGAAGTGCTGATAACGCTTAATGACCACGAGAGAAAGTCATTAAAGTTAATTTGTAAATGGGGTTGTGATGGGTCTCAACAATCGAAATTCAAGCAACAATTTGATAATGAGAGTGATTCTGATGGAAATATATTTATGAGTTCTTTTGTGCCTTTACAGATCGTTTGCGGAGAAGAAGGCAAAAAAATGGTTTGGAATAATCCGACACCGTCTTCGACACGATTTTGTCGTCCAATCAGATTTCGTTACGTAAAAGAATCAACAGATGTTACAAAAGAAGAAATTGATTATGTGCAGAATTCTGCTGCGCACCTAAATGATTCTAAAGTGACCTTGCATGAAAATGAATATTTGTTTGGGTATATTTTTAAAATGACCATGGTTGACGGAAAGGTCTGTAATGCTGCAACAGATACAAAATCCACGAGCAAGTGTTATATATGTGGTGCTAATCAAATGAAGGATTTTAATGATCTCAACAAGAAAAATGAGGAGAGTCCGGAAGCTTTGGATTTTGGATTATCAGTCTTGTAACGGGCCGTCCTTACCCGTTCAAATAATTATAATTGTTAAATTATATTTTAGGTTTACTTTATATTTTTAGGAACCAAACTGCTTGGTTATATAGTGTATATCAGCCTTTTTACTTCTACTGTTGTCTATGCCTTAGAAGAATAAATACTCTCAGAATTTCAAATATAAAATCACTGACATTGGAATTGCTTGAAATAACTGTCAACATCACGAATGCATTCAATTCAATGAAATGTATTTTTATAAGTGTATTTAAATGTGTAAAGCAGAGCTAATGCGTATAATAACGTATAGAAAATGAACATAAAGGATTACTCCAGCTTTTATAAGTTAAGTACTTCCATTCCTATTTATATTAATCTTTTAAATACTATATAATGTCCCGATTTACCAAAGTTATTTTATTTGATGTGTTTGTGTGTATCTAATGTTAAAGGCCCTCCCTGTGTCCCTAACTACATTCCTTACTAACCTTTGAGTGCTAGAGTGGACTTTCTGCGAAACCGGTATTTCTGACTTTGTAACTAGGCAAGTATATATAGACAGCGGTAGTATAAAGATGATACTTAGATGAGACCTATATATACCTATTTAATAATGACAGCACTTCACAGCGACAAGGTAGGTATTCTTCTAATGGGCCCATCAATTCTAGGGTTTATGACATACAAATTGCTAAAAGGACAGAGTAAAGTCAATTCGATACACTAAACGTACCCTCCCTACTTTAAGCTCATTGTTCTATACTTACTCGGACTAACTGACACCGTTCAAAGACAATCTTCATGAAAATATTCCCATATAGGTCTAGGGGTACTTAATGGCCGTTTGTCATACAATCTTTAAAAAACAGGAGGTCGATGAGGAAGCATGATGAGGGACGGGAGGAGCACGGGCGAGCTTTCTCTGTGCTGAGCCGGGTTACTTCAGAACACAACGTAGAGGAATAGACGATCACTGGCCAATTCGAGAAAACTCACTCTAAGGACCTAAGGTAACTGGCGATAAGTTAGATTCAGCTAGGCTAGGGCTTCTCAGTCGGAGCACGTTACAGTTTACAGTTTGATTGCCGTGACCTGCACGTGTTCCATATTCAGCGTACCTATGATGTTTTTATCGCCAGTTCCTTGTATTTACCTTTGTGAGTCAAAAAAGTGGCTTTAGGCCACAGTTTGCTGCTGTTGAAGTGGATAGCATAGTGGAAAGCTTGTTTCGTGCCTCTCCTGTCCTTAAAATGCTTAAAACCTACGAGATATAATAATAAAAAAAAAAACTTCATATTATAAATTTAGTATATACAGTGTGACCTTAGTTAGTGGACGGAACCTTAAATCACACATAGGGTTACTTCTTAGAAATGCTCTAATACATATATTTTTTTAATTAGAACATGAGTTTACAAATAAATTTACTAACAAAAGATTATTTTTTTTATGTCAACAAAAAGAAACAATTTGTAACAATTTTTGACAGAATCGTATTAATGACACATCAGAGCAACGCAATATGCTTGTATGTGAGTGTTGATGTTGGCAGTTGCCATCACACACTTTGTCACATAAGACATTTGTTAAATTTGTAATAAGTGTCATGAATAAGAAAGATGACCAGATAGGGTAAAGAAGGTTTCATACTGTTCTATGAGGATGTATGTATATTTTCATGACATTAAATAACATACAGGCTGCTCTAAAGTCAAACTAAGAAATCGTAAATTGTCAATCTCTTCGTATGAGGTTCTTCAAAGAAGGAGTGTACGAGTTCTTATAGGGTAGGCAACGCGCATATAAGTCCTCTGGGTTTGCAGGCGTCCATAGGCTATGGTATCTGCTTACAATCAGGCGGGCCGTATGCTTGTTTGCCAACATCATGGTATGAAATAAAAAAATACACTGTGCATCTATAGTTGAGATGTTTGATTGGTTCTAAATACCCTAATATAAATGTAGGTACGTTTCGGTTTTGTCCGGTGCTCGGGACCTCTGTATATAAATTTCCTGATTTAAACCTTCACTCACACGTTAACATTATTAATTAAAAAAAAAAAAAAAAAAAACTCAGACGACAACTTCATTATTGCGGGTTGACTATGATAAACTTGAAATCATGAAGTTTGCTGAGGCAGATATACATGGTGGCAGGTGACAACGAGTTTGAGTAGATTTGTAATAGTTAGAATCATAATTAAAAAATAAAACCAAATTCACTACTTGTATCTGCTTAAGGTTTAGCACAAAATAGTTTTTTTTTTGTGTGACTGTTTAAAAGGCTAAGTTAGACACGGTTACACACATCTACATAGTTTCTGTGGGGGAAATATAGTGCTAAGGCTAAACTAACTTCCATTTCGTAAAGGGCCCTCGTGGACTTCCACCGTGTATACCCTATATAATAACGTGTGAGAAGTGTTTAAAGTTCATTTATTCCTTCAAAATTTAGGCCAACCTTTTTTGAACGAAGTTCCTTATCGGACAGTTCGCGGATGGGGCTAGGCGAAAAAAAGGTCACGTAACCGTCACGAAAAAGTGTCACGTCACGAAAACGCGACACAAAGCCATACGATTGAGAAACATGTAAAATGAAATGAATTTAAAAAATATATATATATTAAAAAATATAATAAATTGAAGTGAATGTAGTGAAAAGTGACACTTTGTCAATTCTCATTTTCACAAAAAAAAAAAAAATCTAATAATTCATAAAAAATAAATTCAAAAAATCTAGTCTAGAAAAAAAACTAAAATTCCAAAAAAAAATCAAAAAAAAAATCAGAAAAAAAATTCCAAAAAATAAAAAAAATCAAAATAATTCCAAAAAATTAAAAACAAAACTAAAAAAAATAAAACTAAAAATTCCAAAAAGAAATCAAAAAAAATCAGAAAAAAAAATTCCAAAAAATTAAAAAAAAAAAAAAACTAAATAATTCCAAAAAATTAAAAACAAAACTAAAAAAAAAAAAAAACTAAAAATTCCAAAAAAAAACACAAAAATCAAAAAAATTAAAAAACCTAAAAAAAAAAACAAAAAAACTAAAAAAAATTCAAAAAATAAAAATAAAAAATTCAAAAAAAAAATTCAAAAAATAAATTCAAGGAAAAAAAATTAAATCTAAAAAATCAAAATAATCAAAAAATACAAAAAAAATCAAAAACTTGAAAAAAAAAAATCAAAATTTCGAAAAAAAAATAATTTTTTAATATTAAAAAAAAAAAACAAATTTTAAAATGCCAAAAAAAAACATTACAACCACAAAAAATACGAATAGGTCAAAAATTAAATAACATAGTTATGTTTACATAGTTGTGTTTTGTTGGTTGTACGAAGTTTCGTACCAACCGAGTGTTCCACGACAATCTGGCATTTTTTTGAACTGATTGCTTATTTTGTATGCTGTGCTTCTTATAATAGACTTTGCCTTATCGCTCTAGTAGTACTTATTAACTATAGAAAGCTTTTAGTTTACAGTAGAATGACCGGTCAATATTTAATATAGTTATTACATAGTAGATATATATATATAGTTTGTATGCAAAGCTGTCAGTTCAATTATTATTATTACGGTTGCCATAGGATAGGTTATTCAAAATGCAGTAATTTCATTTAAGATTAAGTACTTATATCTGTCTTTAGTACCAGCATCTACTAATACCGTAACCTTTACTAGAGACCGATGACTTGTCCTGTTCTGTAAAGACTTAAGAACCATTTTGTAGACAGTAAATTCACTAAATTCTGATTACCTAGGTCAGAACCTAAACGTTAACTACTTCTAAGCACAGCCATGTCTCTCAACCAACCAATTTTAATTAGGCAAGGTATTACGTATATATTTTATTTATTCCATGTATGAATCATAAATAATAAATAATGATTCTAATCACATTCATACAATAAACGGTGTTTGTGCACATTATTAGAACCAGAAGGATTCTTATTCTTATACTTATCACATTCATACAATAAATGGTGTCTGTGCATATTTTAAGAATGAGAAAAAAAAATCTCATTACCACACTCATACAAAAAGGTGTCTGTGGTATAGGTATTAAGAATTACTAAAACAGAATTCTGATACTTACCGCATTCATATAAAAAGGTGTGTGTGGTATATAATTATATATTATACATATATACCTATTATGTATATTTATTTATATTTTAGAAGAATGGCAATTGAAGTGGTTGACTGGTAGAAAATGCCTTGAGGCATTAAGTCCGCCATTTGTATATTTTATGTGCAATAAGTTTAAATAAATAATAAATAAATAAATTGAGGTATTACAACCTAAACGAATATAAACATATTTTCATTTTATTGATAAACTCTGGATAAACTGATGTCCGAATTCCGATTGACTTATGTCATAGGAACATAGAACTATTTCCAGCATTTTGGAATGGTTCCAAAAACCTACACGATAGGGACAATTGTGCAAGGCTTCCATGGGCATTCTACGCCTACGGGAAGCTAGAAAAATATTTTAGGTTAAATTACTATGTAGGTACAGTCAGCAGAAAACAAGTCTCCAGAAATAAAATAAAATAAAATAATTTTCAAATTAAATTATTTTTAAATGTGCTATAATACGTTATTAGTATTAACAAAGTTGGGGTTTTGTACAAATTAATTACACTAAATAGAATTTGTAAAAAAAAATAATCTTTTTTTTTACAATTTTAATTGGGTTTCGTTAGGGCTTATTTTACGAAGTTTATATCGAGACGTGTTGTTCCATTGTTTTGGACGAATGTATGAGCGAGTGATGAATATGGTGAGGAATGATGATTGTGTGATGCATGAATTAAAACTGAGAGAGACTAACTGGTGTGGTGGAGCACTTACACAGCGGTTATACAGCATTGTATAACAAAGACAGTTAATGTAAAATAACATTTATAAGTTATAACTGACTGTAAGAGAGCGTCATAATACCAGTGGTGTCACCGACTACGAGTGAGACCTGACAGTGTGTAGAGCCTCTACAATGGAATTGGACTTAAGATATAAACATTAAAGTTCATTGTCATCTCACTATTACACTTTACGGTACAAGGAACATTTTGGATATTGCTATTAGTTAGTGTCATTTCAAGCTGACAGGTTGCAGGTTTACCTAACTGCTATCCAAAGTGGGTCCTACTCCACAAGAAGCTAACACTACCCCTGATAAATCTACACATCGGCAATTGCACGATGTCAATTAAAAAAAAATTCTATATAAATTAGAATACAAATCTGAATATTAAATAAATATTTAAAAATTATCATTCAGTTAAAAATAGACCTATCTTTATTACAAGGTCTAAAAAGTTTATTAAGGTTATCAAATCTAATAAACAATTTAAATTATTTTGATATCTGGTCTAGACCAGGTTATAAGGCTAATTAGCCAAAGACATCATGTATTTGCTGAACATACTCCCGGCTGAGAGTGGTCCGTATTCTAGCCTAGGTTTTAGTGTTGGTAATTGAACATTTAACGGTAGGAACCCACCCTGGAGAAGTCTCACTTTACAAGGGCTGCATTGATTTCCTTTCCCTATCCGATAAGCAAAGCAGGATGAGGTCGGAAGTGTCCTTGCATATACGGCTAGAGTTGATTCTGGATTCACAACCCGGGATTCCTTTGCTTGAGTGAGGATTATCTGTGGAGGCTTGTAAAAGTTCATGCCATACATATGAGAACTTGGAAACTTGACTTTATATACGCCAGCACTCTTGGTTTGGTTAAAATACACACCACATAAGAGGATTATAAAAAAAAAAACGTCTACGCTAAATGGAAAGATCCCAATGAACTTAGATCTCTCATTAAAAATGTATTGTTTTTCCAAAAAAACTTATGCTACCAATCTATTTATGTTTAAAATTTTTACTTCCATGAGACACCTTGTCAGATGTGTCTATGTTCGAAAAATTTGGGGGTAGTGTGGTAGTAGCATAAGCCTGTTAAATTTTTTAATTAGTGTCATGAATAAAAAAAAGCATAAGCCTGTTTATCTTTTTCTCTTTCTCAATCAATCGGTTATGTTTTATTTAGTTTAATATTTGCTTTCATTACTTGATTGCGTCCATGCAAATTTGGGGGGGTAGTATACATCGTGTGTCTGATGAATTCATAAAACTTTTTTTTCTTAAAAGTATATTAAAAAAAAATACTACTTAGTATACATCGTGTGTCTGATAAATTCATAAAACTTTTTTTCTTAAAAGTATATTTAAAAAAAAAACTACTTAGTATACACCGTGTATCTGATGAATTCATAAAGCTTTTTTCTTTTCTTCATAAGTACTTTTAAAATTTTATAGTTATTGAAATTTTGCTTTCCATGACCCAGATGTGTCTATGTTCGCAAAATTTGGGGGTAGTGTGTAACGGGCCGTCCTTACCCGTTCAAATAATTATAATTGTTAAATTATATTTTAGGTTTACTTTATATTTTTAGGAACCAAACTGCTTGGTTATATAGTGTATATCAGCCTTTTTACTTCTACTGTTGTCTATGCCTTAGAAGAATAAATACTCTCAGAATTTCAAATATAAAATCACTGACATTGGAATTGCTTGAAATAACTGTCAACATCACGAATGCATTCAATTCAATGAAATGTATTTTTATAAGTGTATTTAAATGTGTAAAGCAGAGCTAATGCGTATAATAACGTATAGAAAATGAACATAAAGGATTACTCCAGCTTTTATAAGTTAAGTACTTCCATTCCTATTTATATTAATCTTTTAAATACTATATAATGTCCCGATTTACCAAAGTTATTTTATTTGATGTGTTTGTGTGTATCTAATGTTAAAGGCCCTCCCTGTGTCCCTAACTACATTCCTTACTAACCTTTGAGTGCTAGAGTGGACTTTCTGCGAAACCGGTATTTCTGACTTTGTAACTAGGCAAGTATATATAGACAGCGGTAGTATAAAGATGATACTTAGATGAGACCTATATATACCTATTTAATAATGACAGCACTTCACAGCGACAAGGTAGGTATTCTTCTAATGGGCCCATCAATTCTAGGGTTTATGACATACAAATAGCTAAAAGGACAGAGTAAAGACAATTCGATACACTAAACGTACCCTCCCTACTTTAAGCTCATTGTTCTATACTTACTCGGACTAACTGACACCGTTCAAAGACAATCTTCATGAAAATATTCCCATATAGGTCTAGGGGTACTTAATGGCCGTTTGTCATACAATCTTTAAAAAACAGGAGGTCGATGAGGAAGCATGATGAAGGATGAGAGGAGCACTGGCGAGCTTTCTTTACGTTGCTGAACCCGGGTTACTTTAGAACAACGTAGAGGAATAGACGATCACTGGCCGATTCACGAAGACTCACTCTAAGGACCCAAGGTAACTGGCGATAAGGTAGATTCAGCTAGGCTAGGGCTTCTCAGCCGGAGCTCGTTACAGTCTTACATGCTAGAATCCGTTTTATGGAAAGCATCCTGCATTTAGCGTACAGATTACCTACAAAGAAATACAGACAGATAAAAACACAAGAAGAAAAACTTATGGAAGAAGAGAGAAAAAAGGATGTCCAAGAGAGATTCAAAACTGAGACAGGATTGCTGATTGATATGCCGAAGGCTAACTTTGGCAACACCAATGACGGCAACACCAGTAGGAGATTTTTTGATAATCCGGAATTGGCGGCTGATATCACAAAAGTCAGCTACGACTTGATTTTTAGGCTGAAAGTTATTTTAGAGGTAATATCTAGTGGTCATAGAATAAATATTGCTAAATTCGACGAATACGCTTATGATACAGCAACATTATATAAGAATTTGTATGGGGAATGGCATCCTGCTACTCCAACCATGCATAAAATTTTGATCCATGGGGGACGCGTAATAGAAAACGCTCTATTACCCATTGGCCAGTTGTCAGAAGAAGCAGCAGAAGCCCGAAATAAACATTTTAGGGCATACCGACAAAATTTTGCAAGGAAATTTTCAAGAGAACAATGTAATTTTGACGTTTTTTCCAGACTTTTACTAACATCCGATCCACTCATCAGCAGTATGAGACCAAAAAAGCAATCGCCTTGCAACAAAGCCTTTCTTCCTGAGACAATCGAGCTTTTGTTGCCTGCCGAACCATATATACCAGTGTAGATTTGTGTGTATTTTAATTTTGTATTAAATAAATTTAAAATATTTTTTTTCATAATTTTTTTTTATATATATTTTTTGTTTTTAATTGACAGAATACAATTGATTTTAGTATAAAACAACGTTTTTACATTTTTTATCCCATTTTGTACCGAATTATACCCTAAAATAATTTTGGCCGCCTAAATCGGTCATATCTACGTCTGTGAGAGGTTGTCAATTTTTTTACTTCGAAAAGGCAAAGGAATATCATCATCATCCTCTTGCCCTTATCCCATTTACTTGGGGTCGGCGCAGCATGTCTTTTTCTTCCACACATATCTATCACCCATCATCTCATCACTCACATCCTTTCTTTTCATATAATCTCTCACACAGTCCATCCACCTTTTCCTAGGTTTGCCTCTACATCCTTCCACATTCATTCGTAATACCTTTCTCGTAACATGACTTTCATCCCTCCGCATAACATGCCCGTACCACGCTAGACTATTAGCCCTTAATTTATCAGTTATGGGTGCGACTTTCAGGCTTCCTCTTATATATTCATTCCTTATCCGATCCATTCCCGTCACTCCACACATCCACCTTAACATTCTCATCTCCGTTGCATGCAATCTCTTTTCATCCGTCACCTTTAGGGCGCAACACTCTGATCCATACATGACGACAGGTCTTATAATGGATTTATAGATTTTCCCCTTCAGTCCAAGAGGCATTCGGGCGTCGCAAATGGTTCCCGTGACCTGTCGCCATTTCATCCATCCTACGCTAATCCGGTTTTTGACGTCCCGGTCAATATCGCTATCGCACTGCACGAGCGAACCGAGATATTTGAAGTCGGAGCAGACCGGCAATATAACGCCGTCGAGTTCTATGGCTGCAGAACTGGGGAGACCGCCGAAATCGCAGAACATGTGTTCTATTTCGATCAGCTGATCTTCAGGCCAACATTCTTCCAGTCTTTGCCGCCACTTCTCAAGTCTGCTCTGTACTTCGAGTCCGTCTTCACCCACAAGGACAATGTCATCGGCGAATAGCATACACCAGGGTGCCTCCTACTGTATGTCCGACGACAGAGCGTCCATAATAAGCAGGAAGAGGTAGGGGCTTAGAGCCGAACCCTGATGCAAGCCGTGACACAGAACCTGTCGGTGGTGCCAGCAGCTGACCGGATATGTGTACAACATCTGTTATACATTGACCGAATTAGCTTCATATACTTTCCAGGGACACTTTTCTCTCTCAGGGCCCACCACCTCTCGGGGTACTCGGTCATACGCCTTCTCTAGGTCAACAAACGCCATATTCAGGTTCTTTTTTGCGTGCCTGTACTTTTCGCACAATTGGCGAAGTGCAAAGATGGCGTCTGTTGTACCTTTTCCCGGCATAAACCCGAACTGGTTTTGTGTTATATCACTCTCATCTCTCAGGCGTCTCTCAATAATTTTCTCACATATTTTCATACTATGTGACATAAGCTTTATTCCTCTATAATTGTTGCAATCCTGGACATCAACTTTGTTCTTGAAAATGGGCACCAGTAAACTGTCGCACCATTCGTCAGGGATAGTTTCTTCATGCAACAACTTATCTATATATATATAACTCAAAGGTGACTGACTGACATAGTGATCTATCAACGCACAGTCCAAACCGCTGGTTCTAGAGATTCCAAATTTGGCACGTAGGTTCCTTATAAGGTCTAGGGGTGCGCTAAGAAAGGATTTTTCAAAATTCATCCCCTTTTGTTTGTTTGTATGGGGAAACAAGATTAGTTAGTCTATTTTATTCGAAACTTCACAGAAGTATTCCTAACAATAAATGAGTAAATACGTGTTGCAGGTTTTTTGAGAATTCAACCCCTAAAAGGGGGAAATGTGGTCAAAAAGTCTGAAAATCAACATGGGTATTGTTTCTATGGTTTATCGGGTCGTTGATTACGAAAACAACAACGATTTTAAAATCCGACGTGGCGGACGTGAAATACCATCTCCCCTGTTAGGGTACAATGGGGTTGAAATGTCTAAATATCCATATGGGTGTCGTTTTTGTGATTTTTTGGGCATGGGCATTGGGCAAAATGGCATCGATTTTGAAATTTAATATTGTGGACATGAAAATTCTTGAAAGTATTTGTGCCAAATTGCAATCTTCTTCTAAATATATAAAAGAAGAAACTGACTGACATATCAACGCACAGCCCAAACCGCTGGTTCTAGAGATTCCAAATGTGGTACGTAGGCTCCTTATAAGGCATAAGAATGCACTTAGAAATAATTTTTAAATATTTACCTCCTAAGGGAGGAAATGGGGTTCAAAGTTTGTATGGGAAACGAGATTAGTTCAACTATTTTATTCGAAACTTTACAGGAGTATTCCTAACGATAAATGAGAAAACAAGTGTTTCAGCTTTTTTGAGAATTCAACCCATAAGGGGGAAATGTGGTGACAAAATTTAAATATCAACATGGGTATTGTTTCTATGGTTTATCGGGTCGCTGATTACGAAATCAACACTTAAGGGGGTGAAATGTGGGTTGATAGTTTGTATGGGGAATTTTTAAACGTTGAACCAATTTAGATGAAACTTGGTATAGAGATAGTTTGTGTACTGGGAAACGACATGGGACAGTTTTTATCTCGAAAATCAATCTTTAAGGGGGTGAAATGGGGGTTGGAGGTTTGTATGGAGATTTTTTTCCCGCGAACTGATTTAGATATTTTTGTTGTGGATATAGTTTGAGTCCCAGGAAACAATATAGAATATTTTTTAAGCCGAAAATCAATCCTAGAGGGGTAGAAAACATGTTGGTAGTTTGTATGGCGAATTATTAACCGCTGAACAGACGATTGAAATGAAACTTGGTGCATATTATATAGATTGAGTCGCGGTAAACAATATAGGATAGTTTTTATCTCGAAAATCAACCCTCTAGGGGGTGAAACGGGGGTTGAAAGTTTGTATGGGAAATTAATAACCGTTGAACCTAATTAGATGATTTGGTATGGAGATATTTTGCGTTCTGGGGAAGGATATATAATAGTTGTTATCCCAGAAGTCATTCCTTAAGCGGGTAAAAAGGAGGGTGGATTACTAATTCCACGCAAATGAAGTCGCGGGGAAAAGAGTAGAGATTCAAGAGTAGAAATCTGTATTAATCATAATCTCTCAGTAGTAAGTCGTTGATGGCGTAACAATTAAACAATTATTGCAATAATTTCTTTAAAATAAAAAATGAGGGAACCGCCGTCTTCGAAACGTGGTATACCGAAACCTCCAGAATGTAACGAATACTTTTCCGAAAACCGCTTCTAAATCAGTTCAGCGAAACGCAAGATGATCGCGGACAAACATACATTCCTACATACAAAGATACGAGTCTAACTGAGAACCTCCTTTTTTAGTACTTTTAGTACGCGGGCGAAGCCGCGGGAAAAAGCTAGTTGAAGAATAAAGTTAGCCACTTACATCCGTCCTCACTCAGCAACTTCCAAACCTCTCCAGGTATATCATCTGGTCCTACAGATTTTGCCATTTTTAGGGTTCCGTAGCCAAATAGCAAAAAACGGAACCCTTATGGATTCGTCATGTCTGTCTGTCTGTCCGTCCGTATGTCAAAGCCATTTTACTCGGAAACTATACGACGTATCTGAATAAAATTTACACATAAGGTGTATTTTGTATGCCGCTACTTAGTTATGGAGTTAAATTAAAAAAAAAAAATATTTTTAGGGGGGCGCTCCATAGATGTAACTAAATTTCAAAAAATGTTTTTTAACCAAATATCAACATGTGACACATCAATCGATAGGTCTTTAAGAATAACATTGAGGTTTCTTTGACCATTTTGCGATTAAGTGAATATTTTCTGATATAATCGCTTCGAAAGTCAGAAATATTGTGTCCCCCCCCTGTAACTTTTGAACCGTAAGTCAAAAAAATATGAAAAAATTTGAGGCGATGTGCCTTATCATATACTTTCTACGAAAATTATTTTGAACATTATCGGTTCAGCCATTTTTGAGTTATCTCCAAAAAACTTCTTCCATAGGCATCAGATACGACCTTTTAGTATTAGTTTGGTTCTTATTAGATTGAAGGTACGGAACCCTCCTATGCGTGGTCCGACACGCACTTGGCCGGTTTTTTCATACTGCGTACAGCCATTCTCACGTCATCCATCCCTACATCTTTCACTCCACCCATATTCAAGGCAAAGGAATCTATACTAATATTATAAATGGGAAAGTGTGTGTGTTTGTTTGTTTGTTTGTCCGTCTTTCACGGCAAAACGGGGCGACGAATTGACGTGATTTTTTAAGTGGAGATAGTTGAAGGGATGGAGAGTGACATAGGCTACTTTTTGTCTCTTTCTAACCCCCCACTTCCCTAAAATGGGGGGTGGAAGTTTGTATGGAGCATTACGGGGGGCAAAGGGGAACCGTGTTACCCCGAATTTAACGCGAGCGAAGCCGCGGGCAAAAGCTAGTATACATATAAACTTGTATCTCATTGGGAATGCATTGTAGAATGCGAGGGGATTATATAAATGAATAAATTGATTTATTAATAAATCTACAAGACTTTGATTTTTATCATAAAAACAGCACGAACTTTTTAGGTCACGTGATACCATAGCTGGGCACCGTTAATCAAATAGTTAACTTCGTTAATCGTTAATCCGCTACAAAAAAAGTTAGCTTCGTTAAACGTTAAAGCGTTACATTTCGGAAGAATTAACGCAAGTTAACGTTAATCGTTAATCCGTTAATATGTGCAAAATTGCTAAGTAATGAAATAATCAAACGAAACAAATCTCTTCGCAGTTTTCTCACTCGCACGCGCCGGCAAAATATATCTAGTTTTGTTTTTGTTTCACTCGCTGCCACGCGCCGCCCGGCACTTGTCGTTCATTTCATACTTGTCTGAACCTGTTTTTCGCGCCGCGCCGCGGTACCGTGCGGTAAATAGTAGGCATTGGATTAACGATTAACGGACTTCTGCATATTAACGGAAGTTAACGTGTCCGTTAACATTTTTAAAAGTTAACTTAAAAGTTAATCCGTTAATCAAAATGTTAACTTCGTTAATTAACGATTAACGGATTAACGAGTTAATGCCCAGCTATGCGTGATACAACACTTACCTCAATATTAGTAGCCGTTTTGATCTCCTCGAAAGACAAATTGTCGCCTTCGTTGAAGAGCAGCAGCACTAACGCCTGGAACAGCGACACTTGCAGCTCTTTGTTACCCTGCGAACAAACGGCTTCAGCCTTAAATAGCGTAATAACTTATGTAAGTTACTTGTTTTCGCTACAGTTCTTATAAAAGGAAAAGTTTACTTGTAAGTTTACACAGGTTACTTGAAATCGGTTACGTAATTAATTACACAAGTTATTTATTTTTATTTTTGTATGTGCACGGACGGCTGCAGTACCTGTGCGAAGTGCGCGCGCAGCACGCAGTGGCCCAGCATGGGCTGCCACGTGAGCTTGCGGCCGGAGTGCTTGCCGAGGTAGAACTTGGTGAAGTGGTCCTGCTGGCGCGTGAGGGCGGCGGGGAGCCTGGCGTCGGCGGCGCCGTACGTGGGCCAGAAGCCCATGGTGAGGATGTGCACGGACGGCTGCAGTACCTGTGCGAAGTGCGCGCGCAGCACGCAGTGGCCCAGCATGGGCTGCCACGTGAGCTTGCGGCCGGAGTGCTTGCCGAGGTAGAACTTGGTGAAGTGGTCCTGCTGGCGCGTGAGGGCGGCGGGGAGCCTGGCGTCGGCGGCGCCGTACGTGGGCCAGAAGCCCATGGTGAGGATGTGCACGGACGGCTGCAGTACCTGTGCGAAGTGCGCGCGCAGCACGCAGTGGCCCAGCATGGGCTGCCACGTGAGCTTGCGGCCGGAGTGCTTGCCGAGGTAGAACTTGGTGAAGTGGTCCTGCTGGCGCGTGAGGGCGGCGGGGAGCCTGGCGTCGGCGGCGCCGTACGTGGGCCAGAAGCCCATGGTGAGGATGTGCACGGACGGCTGCAGTACCTGTGCGAAGTGCGCGCGCAGCACGCAGTGGCCCAGCATGGGCTGCCACGTGAGCTTGCGGCCGGAGTGCTTGCCGAGGTAGAACTTGGTGAAGTGGTCCTGCTGGCGCGTGAGGGCGGCGGGGAGCCTGGCGTCGGCGGCGCCGTACGTGGGCCAGAAGCCCATGGTGAGGATGTGCACGGACGGCTGCAGTACCTGTGCGAAGTGCGCGCGCAGCACGCAGTGGCCCAGCATGGGCTGCCACGTGAGCTTGCGGCCGGAGTGCTTGCCGAGGTAGAACTTGGTGAAGTGGTCCTGCTGGCGCGTGAGGGCGGCGGGGAGCCTGGCGTCGGCGGCGCCGTACGTGGGCCAGAAGCCCATGGTGAGGATGTGCACGGACGGCTGCAGTACCTGTGCGAAGTGCGCGCGCAGCACGCAGTGGCCCAGCATGGGCTGCCACGTGAGCTTGCGGCCGGAGTGCTTGCCGAGGTAGAACTTGGTGAAGTGGTCCTGCTGGCGCGTGAGGGCGGCGGGGAGCCTGGCGTCGGCGGCGCCGTACGTGGGCCAGAAGCCCATGGTGAGGATGTGCACGGACGGCTGCAGTACCTGTGCGAAGTGCGCGCGCAGCACGCAGTGGCCCAGCATGGGCTGCCACGTGAGCTTGCGGCCGGAGTGCTTGCCGAGGTAGAACTTGGTGAAGTGGTCCTGCTGGCGCGTGAGGGCGGCGGGGAGCCTGGCGTCGGCGGCGCCGTACGTGGGCCAGAAGCCCATGGTGAGGATGTGCACGGACGGCTGCAGTACCTGTGCGAAGTGCGCGCGCAGCACGCAGTGGCCCAGCATGGGCTGCCACGTGAGCTTGCGGCCGGAGTGCTTGCCGAGGTAGAACTTGGTGAAGTGGTCCTGCTGGCGCGTGAGGGCGGCGGGGAGCCTGGCGTCGGCGGCGCCGTACGTGGGCCAGAAGCCCATGGTGAGGATGTGCACGGACGGCTGCAGTACCTGTGCGAAGTGCGCGCGCAGCACGCAGTGGCCCAGCATGGGCTGCCACGTGAGCTTGCGGCCGGAGTGCTTGCCGAGGTAGAACTTGGTGAAGTGGTCCTGCTGGCGCGTGAGGGCGGCGGGGAGCCTGGCGTCGGCGGCGCCGTACGTGGGCCAGAAGCCCATGGTGAGGATGTGCACGGACGGCTGCAGTACCTGTGCGAAGTGCGCGCGCAGCACGCAGTGGCCCAGCATGGGCTGCCACGTGAGCTTGCGGCCGGAGTGCTTGCCGAGGTAGAACTTGGTGAAGTGGTCCTGCTGGCGCGTGAGGGCGGCGGGGAGCCTGGCGTCGGCGGCGCCGTACGTGGGCCAGAAGCCCATGGTGAGGATGTGCACGGACGGCTGCAGTACCTGTGCGAAGTGCGCGCGCAGCACGCAGTGGCCCAGCATGGGCTGCCACGTGAGCTTGCGGCCGGAGTGCTTGCCGAGGTAGAACTTGGTGAAGTGGTCCTGCTGGCGCGTGAGGGCGGCGGGGAGCCTGGCGTCGGCGGCGCCGTACGTGGGCCAGAAGCCCATGGTGAGGATGTGCACGGACGGCTGCAGTACCTGTGCGAAGTGCGCGCGCAGCACGCAGTGGCCCAGCATGGGCTGCCACGTGAGCTTGCGGCCGGAGTGCTTGCCGAGGTAGAACTTGGTGAAGTGGTCCTGCTGGCGCGTGAGGGCGGCGGGGAGCCTGGCGTCGGCGGCGCCGTACGTGGGCCAGAAGCCCATGGTGAGGATGTGCACGGACGGCTGCAGTACCTGTGCGAAGTGCGCGCGCAGCACGCAGTGGCCCAGCATGGGCTGCCACGTGAGCTTGCGGCCGGAGTGCTTGCCGAGGTAGAACTTGGTGAAGTGGTCCTGCTGGCGCGTGAGGGCGGCGGGGAGCCTGGCGTCGGCGGCGCCGTACGTGGGCCAGAAGCCCATGGTGAGGATGTGCACGGACGGCTGCAGTACCTGTGCGAAGTGCGCGCGCAGCACGCAGTGGCCCAGCATGGGCTGCCACGTGAGCTTGCGGCCGGAGTGCTTGCCGAGGTAGAACTTGGTGAAGTGGTCCTGCTGGCGCGTGAGGGCGGCGGGGAGCCTGGCGTCGGCGGCGCCGTACGTGGGCCAGAAGCCCATGGTGAGGATGTGCACGGACGGCTGCAGTACCTGTGCGAAGTGCGCGCGCAGCACGCAGTGGCCCAGCATGGGCTGCCACGTGAGCTTGCGGCCGGAGTGCTTGCCGAGGTAGAACTTGGTGAAGTGGTCCTGCTGGCGCGTGAGGGCGGCGGGGAGCCTGGCGTCGGCGGCGCCGTACGTGGGCCAGAAGCCCATGGTGAGGATGTGCACGGACGGCTGCAGTACCTGTGCGAAGTGCGCGCGCAGCACGCAGTGGCCCAGCATGGGCTGCCACGTGAGCTTGCGGCCGGAGTGCTTGCCGAGGTAGAACTTGGTGAAGTGGTCCTGCTGGCGCGTGAGGGCGGCGGGGAGCCTGGCGTCGGCGGCGCCGTACGTGGGCCAGAAGCCCATGGTGAGGATGTGCACGGACGGCTGCAGTACCTGTGCGAAGTGCGCGCGCAGCACGCAGTGGCCCAGCATGGGCTGCCACGTGAGCTTGCGGCCGGAGTGCTTGCCGAGGTAGAACTTGGTGAAGTGGTCCTGCTGGCGCGTGAGGGCGGCGGGGAGCCTGGCGTCGGCGGCGCCGTACGTGGGCCAGAAGCCCATGGTGAGGATGTGCACGGACGGCTGCAGTACCTGTGCGAAGTGCGCGCGCAGCACGCAGTGGCCCAGCATGGGCTGCCACGTGAGCTTGCGGCCGGAGTGCTTGCCGAGGTAGAACTTGGTGAAGTGGTCCTGCTGGCGCGTGAGGGCGGCGGGGAGCCTGGCGTCGGCGGCGCCGTACGTGGGCCAGAAGCCCATGGTGAGGATGTGCACGGACAGCTCCAGCCCGCCGCCGTCCGCCGGCGCCGGCGCCGCGCCCGCCAGGTGCTGACAACATCAAGCGCACAGTCAGCGGCAGAACTAGCTGAACGGCCGAGGTGATCTAATTAGCTTGACGCGACTTTATTGTCGAGAACAGAAAAATGTGTCAAAATCTTTTTGAACAGCTCGCTCGCTTAGCTACTTCTGCTGCTGACTGTACAATAAACCAAGGACGCAAACTTCACAAAGTATGCGTCCTTCAAAGACACAAACGCTTAGTCAAACGGTATTCAAAATCGGTGTAATCTAACGACTCTTATTGAGACGAAGATGGTAAGAAGTCACCAGGCAGGCATAAGGGTTCAGCTGTGGATGCCACTAAATCCTCTTTCCACGCCGTTCTGATTCCCAAAGGGACTAAAGGCAAGCGTTCTACTCAATCATTGCTATTATGACACGTGATTGCGGCTTGTATCCGTCGATGGAACCTTTCGACCAATCCATTAGATTCGGGATGGTACGCAGTGATATGAACGTGAGCGCCGCTCAGGAGCTTCACAATATTCACAATATACATAGCCACGGCTAACCACGATCAATAGACACGTTTACATGCTTCGCCACACGTTCACGCCACAACGCGCTTCTAGCAATAATAATCCCATCAAAAACATAAATGTGAAATGAGAGCCAAGTTCAATATGCATATTATCAGTGATCGGAATAGGTAGTGCCATTTCACGGGAACTCGGTGCGTAAGCTTAGTATGGACATAGCTTTTAACCCCGGGATTTCATATGAAAAATTTTAAGTTTATGTTTAGTTCAGAAATGTTATAAATGTGTGATTTTTTTATTGGTTACTATATGTAGAATATGGCATCGACAAAATATAAAGTAGATACACTAACTTTGACATCCATGCAAACAAAGAAAATAAACACATCTTATCAGTTATCTTTTTGCATTTGCATGTTGTTTTTCTAAGTGCATTCTTAAATTATCTTTACCTGCTTCGACCTTGAGATAACTTTCTATTGCTTACCTCTATGAAGAGCTCGGGGCAGGGTGGGACAATAGCAATAGATGCCAATATTTGTCATGCTATCTCTTTTTAGATGAAAGATAATGTTTTAAACAAGGCAAGTATTTTAAGATTACTTATGTTCTTCTGTTCGTTAAGTTCGCACGTATTACTCATGGTTGATTCAATTCGACTTTGGCTTGTTTACCGGACTTTGTGATCGATCATCTTATTGTGACGACGTTGGCTATCCCTAATTGGACTCTGATTTACTTGTGATTGGACTAAGTGGAACTTCTTATCTAGCTAAACATGCCTCGGCGAGCTAAGGAAGAAACTATTCTGAGTTGGATTGAATCCTATCCCGACTTAGAGTTTGATTCAACAAGACATTTAATACATTGTACTAAATGTGACGTTAATATTGGACGCAGAAAGAGTACATTGAAGCGACACATCGAAGGACCTGTACACAAAGGATTACATCACCAACCAAATGAAAGTTTTTACTTTGATCTGATCGAGTTCCTCATACTTTGCAATATCCCATGGGTTCAAATCGAAAATCCAGCATTCACAACCTTCTTCCAGAAGTATTTTTGCTGCACTTGTACAAATCAGCCTCTACGTACTCTACCCAGTGAATCGGCAATAAGAAAAGTATACCTGGACAAGTTTTATCAAGCCAGAATAGCAGCTATACGCAGTGAAGTGGCAAATAAAAAGATTTGGATTTCGTTAGATGAAACGACAGACTTTCTAGGCAGATACGTGGTCCATTTCTTGGTGAAACCTTTGGATGCAACCGTTTCTCATAAAACTTATTTAATGGCGTGTAAAGTGCTCACGGTAGTGAATGGGGAGACTATTGCTAAGTTTGTTACAGACTGCTTAGAAAAAATGTGGGGAGAAGACTATGAAAATCAACTCGATAATGTGCTTCTCTTATGTACTGACAGCGTTGCGTATATGTTGAAGGCGGGGCAAATTTTAAAAAGTGTGTTACCGAATATGAAACACGTTACATGCTTAGCTCATGCTCTGCATCGTGTGGCAGAGCAAATAAGATGTCAATATCCGGACGTAGACACCCTGATAGCTAACTTGAAAAAAGTATTTTTAAAGTCTCCTAGTAGAGTGCAACTGTTAAAGGAAATTTATCCAAATTTGCCTTTACCTCCTAAGCCAGTAATTACAAGGTGGGGTACTTGGCTCGCTGCAGTATCTTACTACGTGAAGTATTTCACTGAAATAAATACGGTTTTGTCAAGATTAAGAACATCAGATGCTGTTTCAATTAAAAAGGCTAAAAAAGTGCTGGAAAAACCCAACATAAAAAAAGAATTAGATTATATCCACGAAAATTTTAATATAATAGAGGTGGCCTTAACTCGTTTACAGGAACGAAATATGTCAATGGTCGATGCCTTAATCGATTTTGATCAAGTTAGGATGGTAATCAATTGGTCTAATAGTTTACCCATAGTAAACAAATTTGAAGCGGTTATGGCTCGAAACCCGGATGTAGATACTATAAGAGAATACGCAGGAGATATTTCAAAAGAAACCGCATCTGAACATATTTCCTTTTACAAATTTGCCCCGCTGACATCAGTAGAGGTTGAAAGATCGTTTTCCACATATAAATGGATATTAGACGTCAAGAGAAATAGACTGACAGTTGAGAACATTGAAAAAATAATCGTTTGCTATTACAATTTTAAAGAAAGCAAGGAATAAACGATGTAAAATAAAATCTGTAAAGTTTGACTGGAAGAGATCACTTATTGCTGATAAGACGCTTATTCTTTACCTCTATTTTTGTGTATAATTTATTGTATTGTATAATTTTAATTTGTATAGTAAAAAATAACGAATGTTTTAATAACGTTGATTTAATACATATGTGTACTAATGTTGATGTTTGACGATTTATTTTATGATTGTAATTTGTAACTGTTAAAAGTTATGTTGAATAAATAATTGACGTATTTATAATGACAATTTTTTTTTATTTTGCATCTTCTTAATTTAGGGCAATAATATTCACTGTGAAAAAATACGAGTCCCGAAATCCCAAGGCTTATCCATGTTATGTTTAATGTTTAAGGTCATTCACCCGAAATGGCACTACCTATTCCGATCACTGCATATTATATATGCCTTGGTTGTTGACTGCACCGCCAAAATAAGTGAGATCTAAATGGGTGCCAAGTTCAATGGTCAGTCCTGAAATTTGTTGATGATCAGTGATCGGAATAGGTAGTGCCATTTCGGGTGAATGACCTTAAACATTGTAAATAACGTGGATAAGACTTGAGATTCTTCGACTCGTATTTCTCACAGAAAATTTTCTTCAAAACGCAAAAGTAAAAAAAAATGTCATTATAAGTACATCATTCATTTAAAATTACTTTCGTTTAACAGTTACAATTAACAATAATACAATCATAAAATAAAACACGAAACATCAACATCATTATTTAAAATGAACATAATTAAATTATTACTTTCTTTGAAATTATAATAGCAAACCATATTTTTTATCAATATTTTCTACTGTCAATCTATTTCTTCACATTTTTCATTCTTACGTTAGGCCCGCGGTTCTTTAAAACATTTTTTAAACCAAACATAAACTTTAAAATTTTCATATCAAATCCCGGGGTTAAAAACTATATCCATACTAAGCTTACGCACCGAAGTCCCGCGAAATGGCACTACCAATTCCGATCACTGCTGATGATATATCTAGACGTAGAACTTCAAACAAACCGTCAGCGTGAAATAAACTGGGAAACAATTCGATATACGCATGCTCACTACGCTGCCAATCAAACGCGTCAAAATATTAATCTGTTTTCAATTACAACAATTACTTAAAATACGATTGGTCAATCGCAAAATGATTTTGCTGTGATTCGTCGTAGCACTGACACTTGACAATGACAAGGCAACAGTGACATTGGAAACGCATTATTGGAGGACGGTTTCATAAAATAGAGAGCAATTTTCGAATGTATATTTTTTATTGTAAGAGGTTTGAATTTTATTTTAAAGTAAATAAGCAGATACTTGGTCACTTTACTGGTTACTTGCTTAATACGTTTGCCGCAAGACTTTTAGGCGGTTGTCACACCAGGCGCGGACCCAGGATTCCATTCAAGGGGGGTCAATTTCCTTCAAAAAAAATCTTGCGGTCCGCACCTATGGTCCCCGTAGTACAGGAGGCTTACGTGTCTGGGGGAGGCAAATGTCCCCGTCCCCCCCCCCTGTATCCGCGCCTGTGTCAGATTATGTAAGATTGTCCCATAATATTTTTTAATTTTATTTTATAAATACTATTTCAGTGGTACAAGGAATCAATTGACATCGTCTGTCACACTTCAAAAACTAGTAAATTGATGCCTAAATAAGTCTTGAATTGTATTTTTAGGGTTCCGTACCTCGAAAGGAAAAAACGGAACCCTTATAGGATCACTTTGTTGTCCGTCCGTCCGTCCGTCCATCCGTTCGTCCGTCCGTCTGTCCGTCCCTTTTTCTCAGGAACGCGTGGAGGTATCAAGCTGAAATTTATATTAAATACTCAGGTCTACTGTCCCTTGGAGCTGTGGAAAAATCAAACTTCTAAGCCAACGCAATCAAAACATACAGCCGTTTATGCCGCAAATTTACGAAACTCGCAAGGGAATCAAAACCTACAGGGTACTTCCCGTGAACTCAGAATCTAGAAACTTGGTACGAAGCAACGTCTTATAGCACAGATACAGGAAAAATTGCAAAAACCGTAAATTTTTACTCACATCATATAATAAAAATAATTTTAATAATTTTAAAGTTACTACCCCTATATACCTACAGGTTTGTACGGAGCCCTCGGTGCGCGAGTCCGACTTGCACTTAGTCGGTTTTTTTTACATCCAGTTATTTTCAAAAGTTGTATTTCCGTTTTATGAGCAAAATCGATCCTTACATTATACTATATACTATTACATACATACTGTATACTATTAACTTTATCTGCGTCTTATGAAAAATGAGATGTAAACATGTGTTTTTAACTTAAATCAAAACATTTATCTCATTAAAAAGTAAAAAAAATATCGTAAGAAATTTTAATGGTTGTTCAAAAGTTGGCATAGCACCATCCCCATATAAAATTATGCGGTAAAATAAATTTATAATAATATGTTTTCGGCTTAACTTACGTATGATAAGTGAGCCCGTCTTTTTTATTATGTTTTCCAGTTCTACTCTGACACCATTTTACGGCGGCATGTTTACTAAATTATTTAATTTTCTGATAAACTTCCCTACCACCGTGTCACTGAACCGCCATTTGTAAACTAAACGGCTTGGCGGCTCAGTTTGTAAGCCCCGCCCCCCGCGGCTCACTTTTTAACCGACTTCAAGATTTCAAAAGAGGAGGTTCTCAATTCGGCGTGTATGTTTTATTTTTTTTGTTTTTTATTTTTTATGTTTGTTACTACATAACTCCGTCATGTCTGAACATATATACAGATTGGTCCCGTTTTTGTCAAAACGCAGTTCTGATGATGGGATCCATGAGGAATCGAGGGAACTCCTCAAATCTTAAAGGCATGCATATAGTGATTTTTATATTTTTATCAACAAAACCATCATTTTCATTCAAAACAGTGACATTTGATGAAGTGGAACTGCTGATGATAATCAGAACGGAACTCTTCAACGACGCATAGTTCACGTTTGGCGATTTGTCCTCTCCGCTGCGTTTGTTAAGCAAGTTATTTCATTGTATGGAGTCTAAGTGCACCATCTACAATAATGCTTCACCGGCTACCTCCATGGAAGTCGGTTTTTTTTTCTTAAAAATTATTGTGGGGTCATTTTACAGAGCTACTTCATTATCTATGTATCATCAGTCGCCGATAACAACATAAAGAATTATAACAACTCAAAATATAATTTTTTCTTAAAACTTACGATAATATACTGAAGCCTAAGGTTTGACTTGTCTAAATAACCGTTTGAGGTGTGTTTATGAAATTTGGAGAACATATGTATCTCGCATGTTTCAATATATGAGCCAAATTTGACATGTTTATGTGAAATAGTTTTTGAGTTATGAGGGGGTAAAAAGTGGCTCCAAATGGTTCGTGTAATATTACACACGGTGCAGCTCGCCAGTTCTGTTAAACTTGAACTTGGCTTAACACGCTACCACGTGTCTAGATCGTACTAGCAGGTAGTAGTAAAAAACTTTATTGTACTAAAACTTGTACACGACACAATTATAAATAACATGCAATTTGTACAAAGGTGAAATGATCTCCAGCGAACCTTAGAGCACATTGAATTTGAATGTACAAACGGAAGAGTGTTAAACATTTCATCAATTACCGATATGCACGACTTTCAAAATACGAAGTAGGTTTCTGTGTTCCGTGTATGGCTCGATGGCTCTCGTCAGTGAGTGTCATCATAAACCGCCTACTCTATCTCGCCCATGCCTAACTAATTGTCGAAAGCACGCACGACTTGGAACGCGCCTGCATTCTGGCGGTTTCGGCTCCAGAGTCGGATCACTGGTTGCAGGCTCTCCCTTCCTTAAAATGTCAGGTCATGCCTCCTCACCCACGCTCCTAAGTGTTTTTATTTCGTCACAAAACTTGCACAAAAACACCTAAATTTTACGTGTTTGCGTATCCCGTCACCTTAACTACACAGCATGACAGTTATTACAATAATGCATTGTGAAATTACAATTTAAGGCTAATGAACAAAATAAATTTACAACACATGCAGTATGTGCAGTGTGCTTAAAAGCGATAAGACCGCCTGTTTTACCATTATTTACTTTGTTAAATCTGTTTCTGTACTTCTTTTTTTCGTGTGGTGCAATATAGAAGTGCATTCAAGCCGTGTAAAGCACGAACCGACGGAGACTGCTGGCGTGCTGCGTGACGCACGCACACACACACACGCACACGCACACACACACGCCGGAACTCAGCCCGCGCGGGTGCGGGGACGAACCGGAACCGGAACAGACCCACCACCGCCAGTGATTTGGTCCGTCGCGCAGATTTTCTTCTGTCTAATACTTGCTCTGTATGTCCAATGTAACGTGAACCCTACATTGCTCATCAATGTAATTTAACCCAAAAATTTTATTTTTCTTTTGCACAACCAGGTAAGGCTTTAGTTTAAATAGTACATTATATGCTCTTTAAAGTGAGGTGTATGACTTATATATCACTCACGTATTTTTTGGTCATATTGGAATGAAGTCCGCTATAAAAATTAATTACGAAGAAATTTGTTCGGCCATTTGCCTTAACTCAGTTTTGCACCTGACTATACATCGCCAGTAAGTAATTACAAAAATAAACCTGATTTAAATGATTCATAACTAAAATAATGGTCGTGGAATTCCTTACTACTGAATTGGAAAAGCCTAAGAAATAATGGGAAAAATAAATTAGATTAAATTTTACAGTTTTCGGTATGTAATTGAGAAAAATGTATAAGGCAGTTTTGTAGCAGTACCCAAGAACTAATATTCTGCGTTTATTTTTATGTAAATTTGATGTCAGTTATGCACTGAACTGTATACACCGTGGGCTGGTATAACCCGACAGATCTTAACCACGAATTTCTAAGACCAAAAGAAGGAAAAAATATTAAGTGACTTTAGGTCAATTTGGCCGAAAAAAAAATTTTTTTTTTCTATTTTTTGAATGTTTATTGCACATGAACAGCAAATGTTATTAATAAAATTATCGCCTAAAACAAATTGGTACAATTGTTTTTTGTAAAAATTTAGTTTCTGTAAGGTTTTCCTTGTCACTTTGATATCTGTCAATAAGGACGTGTAAACTATGTCCAACAGTGGCAACAACGCCATTAGAAAGGCGTTTTGTGATGAGTTATAATAAAAAGTGTATTTTTTTTAAATTGGTATTAACTCTGAAACTAGGCGTATTCCAGAAAAGTTTATAGGACATTTTAGTATCTAAATATGATCAGGAATACACTGTTAAAATCTGTCTAGTTATATGGGCCCACGGTGTATACCGGCACATTGGTTAGGTTAGTGTGACCGACCTGCTTGTAGGTGATGTTGATGTCCTTGGAGAGCTCCATGTCCTTGAACATGCCCTCCAGCTTGCAGGTGAAGCCGCCGCCGCACTCCTGCTTCAGCTTGCTCAGCATGGACTTCTCCGCGTCCACGGACGCAGACTTGCCCACCAACAATCTGGACACATCACAAGACATTCATTTCATTCAACTAGTGCCCATTCGATTGAGGGTAGTGGGAATTATTGCGCGGGCCTATAATATGTTATTTGGCCGATTTTCACAATAGTACATTGTTGTAGAGGCTTGAAAGTAAGCTATAGGTGGATCGAGTTAGTTCGAGGGCCGACCCGCCAGGGGAAAAATATATTTTCACGCTACTGTTCGGAAATGTGACAAAAGATGGTCGAAATCCAAGCTGGAAAGTAAGCATTTGCTGTAGCACGTGAACCACCACTACAGCAATGTTATTGTAGCGATGAAATGTCATTAGTTGGAAAGTAAATTGTCCAGTTATGTCATTGCAGTCATTAAAAACATTAAAAGGTCTTTTTTGGCAAAACTTTATGTTTCCAAAATAAAATAAGGTTATTTATCGGACCAACTACCTGTTTAAAAAAAAAAAAGAAACGTCAAAACCATTTATTCACCCTTAAGGCGTTTTTACTTTTTTAGCCGTTTGTGGTTTTCTATCAAAAACGCCTCTATGTAATGAGTCGGTTTGAAGCAAACAACAGAAAAACGCTTGTTGAAAGTGAAAAAAAAGTAAAAAGGCAGGAATGGAATACTGAATTGGATATTCTATTATAGCATTTATATTATTATGACTTATGACAAATGTTTTTTTTTTATTTCCTCACAGTAGTCGTGAAAAGCACTATGTAATATCTCGGCCGAAAGCGCTATAGATGGACTCGTATCTTCGAGGGCCTCCCCTGGCGGGTCGGCCCTCGAACTAACTCGATCCACCTATAGCTTACTTTCAAGCCTCTACAACAATGTACTATTTTCAGCTTAAGGGAAGAGGTAGGGTACCTTCTACTTGGTGGTCCAATGTGCAAAAAGAGATCCAGAAGCCAAATATCAACCCACCGACAACCTAAAATAGATATGTTTGGCGCAAGTGTACGGGAAGACCCGACCCCAGGTAAACTGGATGGGACAAAGAAGATGAGACAGATATATTTTTTCTGTGTTGCGATCATCAAAACTATGAACCCGAAAACGCCGTCTTAAACGTGGAACCATTTTAGGGGGCCGAAAATACGGTATTTTTACGAAACACATTCGTATCGGCAGTGACTATACATACATAGAGCGCCACAGTCTGAATCTGAAGCGCCATCTGAACGAGACCAACCAAAGCTGCCGTATAACGTAGGGCAGAGTACATTATCCCTTAGCGCCATCTAGTAATTAATAGCGTTACTATTATTGCGGTATTACTACGGAAACTTTGGGTTCGTCTCGTCCAGATGGCGCTTCAGACTTGGAGCTTCAAAAAGGTAGACTGGCTATCTATATATGTATAGTATCTGGTATTGCTACGTTGCTTCCGATATCTATTAAACTATATCTCTTTTCTGAGTTTCAATTTACTAAATTTAACAAGGACAGCAACGTGGTGGTACATGTATATTTCACGTGTCTCGCGTTTCGTTTCATGGTACACATATTCTTAATAGTACTCGTAGTAATGCCTTGAAAAAAAAACAGATTGGTCAATAGTACGTCCGTGAAAGTGGGTCGTTCGTAACTTGCGTGCGAACCTCTTGGCCAAGTCCTTCTTGTAGAAGGCCTCGAACACGTCCTTGCCGTGGATGAAGCGGAACAGCACCATGATCTTGTCCAGCAGCCGCTCCAGCTCCTCCTCCGTGGCCTCCTTGTTGCCGGCGCGCAGCTTCACGTCCACGAACTTGGCTGCAACCAGACCAACAGACCAACAGTGAGTAGTTAGCTTTATATTAACGTTGTAAAAGTATTTTTCTCAAACATACAATGAAATATTCTCTTTATGTTCCTTATAATAGACTCGGAAGTATCCTTTTTCGGGCGCAGCATCTCGAGGCGGCCTGAAATGGGATTTCATACAACTTTTCAGGCCTAGGACTGCAAAGTAACTTTTTTTTTGTTTCAACGTCCAACCTCATTCAGACAGCGTCAGCGGCAGGTTTTACGAACAGCTGATTTTAACTTTTTAATTTTTACTTCATGGTCGCTTTTTAGATTGAATAAAACATTGTCCTTTTGGTTTTTTATTTTATTTTATTTCATTGCATGTTTGAGAAAAGCACTATACATGCCTCGGCGTGAAAACGGATTCCCGGCCTCTGATGTAATGTACTATTCTTTTCTAATAATGTATCTTTATCTGATATCTCGTTGTACGGCATGTGCTTCTTACGTCAATGTCACACGTTATCATACTCGCAGTCTAGATGGCGCTAGTCGTCGTCTGCGCTCAGCAAAGTGGCTGCGTTCAACTGTATAGTAAGGCCGTGTCGTACAGCTGCGGTCGTGTCGTGGCCCACGAATGGTCCCGCCGGAAGATCAGCGCTGGCTTTCGGGACAGCATAATGCTGAGGCGGGTCCATTTCGTGGTAAACTCTGTATATTATGTTCTATATACCTTTTGTTTTTTTTTTTTATATTCTTTTGTATGCAACTATGGTTTATCACGAATAAAACGATTGATTCTGATTCTAGTGGCGCGAGAACGACGTCGGCTGCGTTTGTAGCAGAGATGATATCAATGATTCCGGTTCGCTACAACCAGAAATCATAATACCATGTAATTGTATCTAGATTGTCGCAATGTCAAAAAAGATTAGTTGCAAAATGACAAAGTTCCCAAAAAGATTTATTTTCAATATAAAAATAGTAGTTTATGCAACTGATACATAATGAGGGGTCTCAAAACACGAGTGGGGTTTAATGAAAATAGCGTAGCGAGTTTCATTATAGGATCACACGAGTGTTTTAAGGCCTAATTATGTACAGTTGCATACATTACTTTATCTACACACGTATTGCAAGTACTCAAAGATGGGTTTAGAAGCTGAAGGCAAATGACCTGCATTACTAGGTAGATAGATACAAGTGCTGAAACATACCCACAGGTGTAAGCTTAATAAAAATAAATAAATTAGAACTGATAAGGAAAGTCTATTTATGTTAATCGTAAACATTTACATTTTCGCAATTAAAAATGTTTCAACAAACAATAACTGACAAGTTGTTAACAGAAATAGCGGCCGTACAAACTTCTGTCGCGAGTTTTTTTTTAATATTAGACAAACGAACGCAGTCCTTATTCTCATGTCATCCAAGATCAAAATGCCGTGCGGTTTATGTCAAAAAATATATTGTACTGACGTTTCGTATCGACAACATTTTAAAATCTATGGATACTAGAATAGAAACCCATTGAAATTGTGTTGGTTTTGACAGCCGTTCCAAATTTGAAACTCATAACTTAACAATATTTAAGCATATAAAGTTAAAATTACATTACTGCCACAGATAAGAAACTTATCATAGTGAAATCGTTTGTTGTAATGCTGGTCATTGCCTACGGTTATTGAACGCATTTTAGAGGACTTACAATATAAGTGTAGATAAAATGTTATAATGACGTTCACACATTACATCCGATATCCAAAATGCATTAGTAATGCATAATTACCAAAATTCAAGAATAACTTTGGTTGACAGGCCCAAAGATCAGAATGACACTGTCTCAAAACACCTAAAATGTTTACTGGGTAGTATTTATTCTACGAAACAAAATAAAACAATATGAAATTGGATGAAATCCGAAAGTTGATAATTAGATTTCACTTTTTAGGGTTCCATAGCCAAAATGGCAAAAACGGAACCCTTATAGTTTCGTCATGTCCGTCAGTCCGTCCGTCCGTATGTCACAGCCATTTTACTCGGAAACTATAAGACGTATCTTAATAAAATTTTGACACAAGGTGTATTTTGTATGCCGCTATTTAGTTATGTAGTGAAATTTCAGAAAAAAATATTTTTAGGGGGGGCGTACATGTATGTAACTAAATAAAAAAAAATTAACCAAATATCAACATGAATCTTGAAGCAAATCAAATTATTTTGTTCAATATTTTTTGATTTGCAATTTTTAAGTGGTTACACTACTACATATAAACTGAAAATAGATGTCATATACTTCAGAAAAAGTGACCAAACCCTCCGGTGTCCGGGTTTGAACAAAATAATTTGATTTGCTTCAAGATTCATAGATGGCAGCACTATCTCTCTCGCTATTGTGATTCGGATAGGAGGTGCAAGCACGTACTGCGCATGCCCTTAGAGTATGGTCAACGGCGCCTAGCCGTTTCAAATTCAGAGATTGCATTTACATGAGAAAATTTGTCAAGTTCCGCTGTGACCGGGTGGTCTAGTGGTCAGGACGTCAGCCGCGAAAGCTGAAGACGCCAGTTCAAATCTGGCCTCGGACACCGGAGGGTTTGGTCACTTTTTCTGAAGTATATGACATCGATTTTCAAATATCAACATGTCGCACATCAAGGTCTTTAAAAATAACATTGAGGTTTGTCAATATTTTCAGAAATAATCGCTTCGAAAGTCGGAAAAATAGCGTCCGCTGTAACTTTTGAACCGTAAGTCCAAAAAAAAAAATCGGTTGTCTGTAAAGTCGGTTTACTGACGATAGTTGAACGTGACAACGTCATAAGAAAATACTGATGGAATGGTTGCAATTTGCAAAAGAAAATTTTAATTTCACTGCACTTCATACTTGACGAAAACATGTAAATGTATTATTGTATAGCAGCTGTCCACGCGGACGCATCGCTCACTCAAGTAGGAGAGAGACAGATGTCGAACGCTGCCGAACGCGAAGGCCGATTGTGCCTCTTTGTCGCTCGTTCCGCGCTCTCGCTTGCACTTCAAGCCTTAAATGGAACGCCTCAGAGCGAGGTAACGCCGCATGAGTCATGTTTTTTCGTGCGTGCAGCCGGCTCCATCGAATTATAAGACATTGTCACGTATATGAAAAAATTGAGAAGATGCGCGTTATCATAAACTTTCTACGAAAATTGTTCCAAAAAACTTCTTCCATAGGCATCAGATACGACCTTTTGACATTAGTCTGGTTCTTACTCCATTATGCGTGGTCCGACACGCACTTGGCCGGTTTTTAGGGTTCCGTAGCTAAATGGCAAAAAAACGGAACCCTTATGGATTCGTCATGTCTGTCTGTCTGTCCGTCCGTATGTCACAGGCATTTTACTCGGAAACTATACGACGTATCTGAATAAAATTTACACATAAGGTGTATTTTGTATGCAGCTACTTAGTTATGTAGTTAAATTTGAAAAAAAAAAAAAATAATTTTAGGGAGGCGCTCCATACAGGTAACTAAATTTAAAAAAAAAAATTAACCAAATATCAACATATATGTGACACATCAATGGATAAGTATTTCAAAATAACATTGAGGCTTCTTTGACTATTTTGTGATTAAGTGAATATTTTCTGAAATAATCGCTTCGAAAGTCAGAAAAGTTGTGTAGCCCCCCCCCGTAACTTTTGCACGTCGTACCGCGCGCGACGCTACTCGGAACAATGTCATCACGAAAAAAAATTTATTGCGATGTGGTTGAATGTAAAAATAGCAAAGCTAATAAAAACTTATCGTTTTTCGCTCTGCCGACGGATGGGCAAAGGTAAGTAGGCATACAAACTTTTTTTTTATAACACGTTGGTAGCAAACAAGCATACGGCCCGCCTGAAGGTAAGCAGCTACCGTAACCTATGGTCGCCTGCAACTCCAAAGGAGTCAAATGCGCGTTGCCGACGCTTTACAAAAAAGGAAGATTCACTTATGTTATAATAATAATAGACATGTTATCTTTATTAATCTCTCAAATAACTATGATGATATTGCTAAAAGGCGATTTGAATAAGATTTAGATAGCTGTCAATCCATATTAATTTTGACAGTGTGTGGCAAATCTGTCAAGATTAATCATACTCTCATCGCGGCAACGGCAACAAAATATCAATCAATATTACTGATGTAACTATTATTGTTATGCACCATGCGAACCACTTAAACACTGAATCAATGCAAAATACCTATTTCCGTAACTATAAAACATTTCCAAACATAGGCAACCCTAGCGATTGTGCGGGTGCGCGGGAGGTGCGGGGTGCCGCGCGTTGAAGGCCGCTCCATTGTATTATTGCGTAGGTACGTAAACCGTAGGTATTTGCTTTTTCTATGAGTGATTCATATTTGTTCGTAAGAACTATTATATAATCTGTGGTATTAGTTTGATTCTTATTCCATTGAAGGTACGGAACCCTCCTATGCGTGGTCCGATTATATAATCTGTGGTATTAGTTTGGTTCTTATTCCATTGAAGGTACGGAACCCTCCTATGCGTGGTCCGATTATATAATCTGTGGTATTAGTTTGGTTCTTATTCCATTGAAGGTACGGAACCCTCCTATGCGTGGTCCGACACGCACTTGGCCGGTTTTTTCCATAGGTTTTGGGTAATATAATTTTAGACATTTTGGGAAATAGTAGAATTGAAAAATAGTCATTTTGGATTATAGTCATGTAAAAAGTACGGTAATTTAAGAAGTAGGCGTAAGTCATGTAACATTTTAGACATTGTCGCAATGTTTTGGCATTGCGACAATCTAGGAATATGGTATTGTAATATTTGGCTGTACCGAACCGGAATCATATGAATTTGTTGGTAGGAACTGGAACTGCACTCACCGATGAGCTCCGCCGGCTTGTTCTGGCGCTGGTTGATGAAGTGCTCGAAGGCCTCGCGCATGGAGTAGAGGAACTTGTCGTTCTTCTGGAAGCAGGTGGCCACCACGTGGTCCAGCTGTTCCTTGAAATCCAGCAGCTCCGCTACCATCGTCTTGTCCCGCTCGGGCTCGATCACTATCGTGCGACCTTTTTTCTGAAGAGTAAACCAAAATTAATCTGTGAACTGGAGCGCGGCTGTTTAGTAAGACCAGGTAGATTTTATCAAAGAATCTAAATATATAAAAGAAGACATCGCATAGCCTAAACCGCTGGTTCTAGAGATTCCAAATTTGGCACGCAGGTTCCTTATAAGGTCTAGGGATGCACTAAGAAAGGATTTTTCAAAATTCACCCCCTAAGGGGGTAAAATGGGGGTCCAAAGTTTGTATAGCGAATCAAGATTTGTTAGACTATTTTATTCGAAACTTCACAGGAGTATTCCTAACGATAAATGAGTAAACACGTGTTTCAGGTTTTTTGAAAATTCAACCCCTAAAAGGGGCAAATGTGGTCACAAAGTCTGTAAATCAACATGGGTGTCGTATCCTTTTTGAGTACTTATAGTACGCGGGCGAAGCGGGAAAAGGCTAGTGTCCTATAAAAATCAAATGCCGACGTTATTAGGTAAAAGATGAAATGCTGCGCAGTATGTTTTGTAGTGCGTTTTATGTAGTTTCGTATTTAGATGTTGAAAAAATATCAAGAAATATAAGGATGGCATAACACATGGATTGACATCCATCTGTATACAAAATCGCGTCCCTCTTTATACGTCTGTTTTCGGTACTAATTGCCGCAGCGCCATCTGTCGAGTATGAAGTCGAATTATTTTGTCAGCAGCGTTAATCGCGCAACAAAATATGTAAAACTGGGACTTGGAATGTGTGGTGACCGACGTATGGAGTTAAAATAAATAAATATTATGGGACAATCTTACACAAACCGATCTAGTCCCACAGTAAGCTCAATAAGGCTTGTGTTGTGAGTACTAGACGATGATATATTATATAACACTGGCCTACAAAAAAACCTTTTTCTACTCCAGCACTTCTATATGCCAATTAAATGACTGATAGTGGTATCTAAAACTACATCATTTAAGTGAAGGCGCTAAAGTCTATTTGTCTATAGGTACTTTCTATAACTGCTAGCAGTCACACAAAACATATTGTGCAACTGTTTTTGTTTTTTTAATACACCGACTTCCAGGTGCCATGTCTAAAAAGGGTTCGTTCTTGTTTACAATATAAATTATATTTTCAAATTGATATATACTTGAAATTATTTTTGCACAAACTATGATAAAAACATTATCATGTCTTTTTAAAAGTATTAATATCTTAAATAATTTAGTTTCCATATTTATGAAAAGCATAATAGTACTTTAATGTAAACTTTTGCATTGAGAGCTACTTGAACGAAGCCATATTTTTTTGCAATTGAAAACCAACTCGTGGTCTGTCTATGACATTTAGTCAAAAAGTTAATATTTAAAAAGTTTCAACATAATGTACGGCTTAATTTTTGTATTTAAACTCGTATATTACGTTAATATCAAGTTTATGTTAATTTTCATAAAATAAGTGACAAGAAAACTTCACAGTGAATATCCGAAGACTTCGGCACAAAAGTAAGAGATATTAGTTGATAAAAAAATCTTAAAACAAAATTGATTTATGTACTCGTGATACTTAAGAACTTTAAAATTATTTATTAATTACGTTTCTGCTACTGTCGTAGAAAAAGTTTCGTGTGCAATGGTACATAATTAGGTCTTAAAATTCTCGGGTCTATTATTACAAAATTCGGCATTATGTACCTGTTGCACAAAATACTATTTTGGTTTGGTGCAGCTCTGTCTGTAACTGTAGTCGGTAAGGTATAAACTTTATTGCTGCTACTATTTAGATGTCAGCTGACAGCTCTGGTTTACCTACAATTCTTGGAAACCATAAGGCAGATAACTACAAACATTTAGTCGAGGAAATGCTGCTGAACTACAAAAATTTGGGCTGTGCACTACCTTCAAAATCATATTGATCATTTTGAGCATAATTTGGGAGATTTTAGCGAAGAACAAGGTGAACGTTTCCACCAAGATATAAAAACAATGGAACACAGGTACCAAGGCAAATGGGATATTCATATGATGGCTGATTATTGCTGGGGACTTATGCGTGATTGCCCAGGACAATCTCACTCAAGAAAATCACTCAAAAAAATTTTCTTAGTGTATAATTTCCAAATAAATTGATATTTTAAAAAAAATGTGTTTTTCTTCTTTCTCATAAACGAGAGCTGATGTGAAAAATGTGACTGATATTTTCGTATCAGCTCACAGAATATACCCAAAATCAGGTCTAAAATCTTAGGCACCAAATCAGTGTAGGCCAGTGTAATAGATAGATATAGGTAAATACTTAAATACATAGAAAACATCCACAACTCAGGTACAAATATCTGTGATAAACACACAAATAAATGTTCTTACCAGGATTCGAACCCGGGAACTCCTGCTTCGTATGCAGTGTCACTATCGACTGGGCTAGGAGGCCGTTTAAATACGGCCTTAGCCAGAAATACGGGAACGCAATTTTGTATGGATATTGCAATCCATGTCTTATATCTTGACGAAATATCATAACTCAGTAGTGTCGGCCTAATTGACGCAGTTATCAAAGTTAAATAGTGATTTATCGTAAAAATATTGCAAGTCAAATTTTTCACTTATTGTTACTATCTATAGAGCGAATATAGGGAATATCGATGTAAAACCAGGGGGGTGTCACTACGCAGTTTAGGTAAATTTGGCCGGCGCGCCTCCCGGGCAGGCGTATGGCAGTGGGCTGCCGCTCGGCTCGCACGGTAGTCGTATTACGTGGTGCTCGCGCAAAATTGAAAATACACAATGGCTTCGAAACCTAAACCTCGATCTAATCCGCATAAAAGATATAATATTGGTTGCCAAGAAACAATATAAGGAACTGACCGACATATTTTCAAAGGAATACGGCTGTGGCATACCTACACCTAATACTTCCGTGAGAATCAGACATACTATCTCCGGATAAAAATTGTATGTTTACAGAACCAACGTTTGTAATTCCCACATATTTATTTAAACAATAATAAATCAGTGGTATAGGTACATAAACTTGTCAAGTGACAACCCCGTGCCGACGCTCACAGCTCGGTCATAAAACTGCGGCGAGCAAAGAAGACTCACGGTTCGTGCGCGGTTATAAGTTTCAATTTTGCTCGCAGGCGGCGAGTATAGATATAATTTTATACCTAAATCTGCCTTTTGTGAAGGAGTGAATTTTCTGTACGGTAGTACTATTAGTTATTCTGTGGTAAAACGTGTGAAAATGGTGGGCAACCTTAATGTAAGCGTTGAAGTGTGTGCAGAGCTCCTGCAGGCCGTCCTTGACGCGGCCGAAGAGCGCGTACAGCGTGGTGAGGTCGGCGTGGCGCGGGCCCGGCGCGCCCAGCAGCGCCTCCAGGCCCTTGCCCAGGATGGCCGCCAGGTGCTCGCTCAGCAGCATGCGCTCCACCGTGTGGATCAGCTGCCATCTGTCATACAACAATACAACACAATCATAGTCATAGTCATAGTCATTACATTACATTTCTAATCTCGTTTTAATGTTTCGTTTGGTGCTACTTAATTGAATAACTATATGAGGAACTAGCTTTCCGCCCGCGACTTCGTCCGCGTATAATACGGTTCCTCATACAGAGTTTAATATCCAATTTTATCTTTTTAACTAACTTTTGTTAATCCCCGAACCATCTTCTTAATATATTTATACTTATAGCTATTTTGGCGAAAAAACGGGTAACGTAGACATAATTTCAGTTCAACGTAAATGTACCTTATTATTTGCGTAACTTCTTTGAGTACTATATTCTGGTGGTTTTATTTGGCGATACGATGACCAAACTATTGTAAGAGCTCACACTGGAACATGGAAATGGAACAGAAATAGGAACAATAATTCCTAGTAAATCTCAACCCAAAAAAATGGTAAATCTCTATACGAACTTTCAACCCCTTTTAGCCCCGTTCTAGGTTGAATTTTGAAAAACGCTAAAATTGCGTTTTTTTTATTATTATTAGTAAACGTACGAAGTTTCAAATCTCTAACTCCAAATTTTAAACCCCACCGATTCAAACTTTTACCCCCTTAGGGGTTGAATTTTTCAAAATCGCTTCTTGTTAGTTATACAAATTGTAAATTGAACTCGTCCTGCAAATTATAACTGTCTAGCTTCAGTAATTACAGCCTCCCTTTAATACAAACTTTTCAACCTCGTTTCAACCCCTCTGGGGTGGAATTTTGAAAAACGCTGAAATGAGTTTTTTTGCCTTGAAGTAAGTAGCTTACAAACGAACTTTCAAGTCTGTCACAAAAAAATGTTTTATCTCTATACAACCCCTTTTTTTAACCCCTTTTTTACCCTGTTAAAGGTTGAATTTTTAAAAACGCTGCAATCACTTTTTTTGTTTTTTAATTATAGTAAAATTACGAATTTTGAATCTCTAACTCAAAATTTTAAACCCCATCCATACAAACTTTGAACCCCCATTTCACCCCTTTAGGGGATGAATTTTCAAAAATCCTTTCTTATTGGATACTAACGTTATAAAAACTACCTATTGTGAAAAAATCAGCTCTCTAGGTCCAACGGCTCGGGCTGGGCGTTGATTTAAGTGAGTCAGTCAGTCAGGACTTTTACGTTTATATATATAGAATATAGCTTGTTCCCGCGGCTTCGCCCGCGTACTAAAAGTACTAAAAAAGGAGGTTCTCAGTTAGACTCGTATGATTGTATGTAGGAATGTATGTTTGTCCGCGATCATCTTGCGTTTCGCTGAACCGATTTAGAAGCGGTTTTCGGAAAAGTATTCGTTACATTCTGGAGGTTTCGGTATACCACGTTTTGGAGACGGCGGTCCCCTCATTTTCAATTTTAAAGAAATTATTGCAATAATTGAAAAGAAACGTTATCCTTTTGTAAACTAGATAATTCAGATCTTTTCTTACATGAGAACACGCAGTAATTCGGCATTTTTATCTCAGATCGTTCCGCGCTGACTGACATTCATTGAATGGCATTTGACGCGCGACAACTAGTTTTATATAACCGCTACGACCAGTGGTCTTGTACTTTTGGCACAGGGGGACGCCTGACAATTACCACTCCATTGATTTATTTCTCTGAGGGTTGAATTCTCAATAAAACTGAAACACTTGTTTTCTCATTTATCGTTAGGAATACTGATGTAAAGTTTCGAATAAAATAGTTGAACTAATCTCGTTTCCCATACAAACTTTGAACCCCATTAGGAGGTAAATTTTAGACATTGCAACCCCATTGTACCCTAACAGGGGAGATGGTATTTCACGTCAGCCACGTCGGATTTTAAAATCGTTGTTGTTTTCGTAATCAATCGACCCGATAAACCATAGAAACAATACCCATGTTGATTTTCAGACTTTTTGACCACATTTCCCCCTTTTAAGGGTTGAATTCTCAAAAAACCTGCAACACGCATTTACTCATTTATTGTTAGGAATACTTCTGTGAAGTTTCGAATAAAATAGACTAACTAATCTTGTTTCGACTTAATTGAAAAATCCTTTCTTAGAGCACCCCTAGACCTTATAAGGAACCTACGTGCCAAATTTGGAATCTCTAAAACCAGCGGTTTGGACTGTGCGTTGATAGATCACTATGTCAGTCAGTCACCTTTGAGTTATATATATATAGATAGATTAAATACCGGGAATCCAAATTTTGAGTAGATTTTTGACAAAATACATAAGAAGATGACGCCAGTGACAAGGCCTTAATGCCTCTTTTCATGAGTGTTACTGCAGTGTCAAAAAATCTGTCTGTTTCTGTACACCAGCTGCTGTCGGTACTAACTTGGTGGAGGGGTCCAGATAGTGCAGCAGGCGCTCGTTCTCCTCGCGCAGCCTCTTCTCCACGTGCGCCAGGTACGCCGGCACGGCCAGCTCGCGACCAGCTGCTGTCGGTACTAACTTGGTGGAGGGGTCCAGATAGTGCAGCAGGCGCTCGTTCTCCTCGCGCAGCCTCTTCTCCACGTGCGCCAGGTACGCCGGCACGGCCAGCTCGCGACCAGCTGCTGTCGGTACTAACTTGGTGGAGGGGTCCAGATAGTGCAGCAGGCGCTCGTTCTCCTCGCGCAGCCTCTTCTCCACGTGCGCCAGGTACGCCGGCACGGCCAGCTCGCGACCAGCTGCTGTCGGTACTAACTTGGTGGAGGGGTCCAGATAGTGCAGCAGGCGCTCGTTCTCCTCGCGCAGCCTCTTCTCCACGTGCGCCAGGTACGCCGGCACGGCCAGCTCGCGACCAGCTGCTGTCGGTACTAACTTGGTGGAGGGGTCCAGATAGTGCAGCAGGCGCTCGTTCTCCTCGCGCAGCCTCTTCTCCACGTGCGCCAGGTACGCCGGCACGGCCAGCTCGCGACCAGCTGCTGTCGGTACTAACTTGGTGGAGGGGTCCAGATAGTGCAGCAGGCGCTCGTTCTCCTCGCGCAGCCTCTTCTCCACGTGCGCCAGGTACGCCGGCACGGCCAGCTCGCGACCAGCTGCTGTCGGTACTAACTTGGTGGAGGGGTCCAGATAGTGCAGCAGGCGCTCGTTCTCCTCGCGCAGCCTCTTCTCCACGTGCGCCAGGTACGCCGGCACGGCCAGCTCGCGACCAGCTGCTGTCGGTACTAACTTGGTGGAGGGGTCCAGATAGTGCAGCAGGCGCTCGTTCTCCTCGCGCAGCCTCTTCTCCACGTGCGCCAGGTACGCCGGCACGGCCAGCTCGCGACCAGCTGCTGTCGGTACTAACTTGGTGGAGGGGTCCAGATAGTGCAGCAGGCGCTCGTTCTCCTCGCGCAGCCTCTTCTCCACGTGCGCCAGGTACGCCGGCACGGCCAGCTCGCGACCAGCTGCTGTCGGTACTAACTTGGTGGAGGGGTCCAGATAGTGCAGCAGGCGCTCGTTCTCCTCGCGCAGCCTCTTCTCCACGTGCGCCAGGTACGCCGGCACGGCCAGCTCGCGACCAGCTGCTGTCGGTACTAACTTGGTGGAGGGGTCCAGATAGTGCAGCAGGCGCTCGTTCTCCTCGCGCAGCCTCTTCTCCACGTGCGCCAGGTACGCCGGCACGGCCAGCTCGCGACCAGCTGCTGTCGGTACTAACTTGGTGGAGGGGTCCAGATAGTGCAGCAGGCGCTCGTTCTCCTCGCGCAGCCTCTTCTCCACGTGCGCCAGGTACGCCGGCACGGCCAGCTCGCGACCAGCTGCTGTCGGTACTAATTTGGTGGAGGGGTCCAGATAGTGCAGCAGGCGCTCGTTCTCCTCGCGCAGCCTCTTCTCCACGTGCGCCAGGTACGCCGGCACGGCCAGCTCGCGACCAGCTGCTGTCGGTACTAACTTGGTGGAGGGGTCCAGATAGTGCAGCAGGCGCTCGTTCTCCTCGCGCAGCCTCTTCTCCACGTGCGCCAGGTACGCCGGCACGGCCAGCTCGCGACCAGCTGCTGTCGGTACTAACTTGGTGGAGGGGTCCAGATAGTGCAGCAGGCGCTCGTTCTCCTCGCGCAGCCTCTTCTCCACGTGCGCCAGGTACGCCGGCACGGCCAGCTCGCGACCAGCTGCTGTCGGTACTAACTTGGTGGAGGGGTCCAGATAGTGCAGCAGGCGCTCGTTCTCCTCGCGCAGCCTCTTCTCCACGTGCGCCAGGTACGCCGGCACGGCCAGCTCGCGACCAGCTGCTGTCGGTACTAACTTGGTGGAGGGGTCCAGATAGTGCAGCAGGCGCTCGTTCTCCTCGCGCAGCCTCTTCTCCACGTGCGCCAGGTACGCCGGCACGGCCAGCTCGCGACCAGCTGCTGTCGGTACTAACTTGGTGGAGGGGTCCAGATAGTGCAGCAGGCGCTCGTTCTCCTCGCGCAGCCTCTTCTCCACGTGCGCCAGGTACGCCGGCACGGCCAGCTCGCGACCAGCTGCTGTCGGTACTAACTTGGTGGAGGGGTCCAGATAGTGCAGCAGGCGCTCGTTCTCCTCGCGCAGCCTCTTCTCCACGTGCGCCAGGTACGCCGGCACGGCCAGCTCGCGACCAGCTGCTGTCGGTACTAACTTGGTGGAGGGGTCCAGATAGTGCAGCAGGCGCTCGTTCTCCTCGCGCAGCCTCTTCTCCACGTGCGCCAGGTACGCCGGCACGGCCAGCTCGCGACCAGCTGCTGTCGGTACTAACTTGGTGGAGGGGTCCAGATAGTGCAGCAGGCGCTCGTTCTCCTCGCGCAGCCTCTTCTCCACGTGCGCCAGGTACGCCGGCACGGCCAGCTCGCGACCAGCTGCTGTCGGTACTAACTTGGTGGAGGGGTCCAGATAGTGCAGCAGGCGCTCGTTCTCCTCGCGCAGCCTCTTCTCCACGTGCGCCAGGTACGCCGGCACGGCCAGCTCGCGACCAGCTGCTGTCGGTACTAACTTGGTGGAGGGGTCCAGATAGTGCAGCAGGCGCTCGTTCTCCTCGCGCAGCCTCTTCTCCACGTGCGCCAGGTACGCCGGCACGGCCAGCTCGCGACCAGCTGCTGTCGGTACTAACTTGGTGGAGGGGTCCAGATAGTGCAGCAGGCGCTCGTTCTCCTCGCGCAGCCTCTTCTCCACGTGCGCCAGGTACGCCGGCACGGCCAGCTCGCGACCAGCTGCTGTCGGTACTAACTTGGTGGAGGGGTCCAGATAGTGCAGCAGGCGCTCGTTCTCCTCGCGCAGCCTCTTCTCCACGTGCGCCAGGTACGCCGGCACGGCCAGCTCGCGACCAGCTGCTGTCGGTACTAACTTGGTGGAGGGGTCCAGATAGTGCAGCAGGCGCTCGTTCTCCTCGCGCAGCCTCTTCTCCACGTGCGCCAGGTACGCCGGCACGGCCAGCTCGCGACCAGCTGCTGTCGGTACTAACTTGGTGGAGGGGTCCAGATAGTGCAGCAGGCGCTCGTTCTCCTCGCGCAGCCTCTTCTCCACGTGCGCCAGGTACGCCGGCACGGCCAGCTCGCGACCAGCTGCTGTCGGTACTAACTTGGTGGAGGGGTCCAGATAGTGCAGCAGGCGCTCGTTCTCCTCGCGCAGCCTCTTCTCCACGTGCGCCAGGTACGCCGGCACGGCCAGCTCGCGCACGAGGCGCTGGCCCTCCGCCGCGTACAGCCGCTCCGTCGCCTGCAGGAACCTAAAGTACAACATATGTTTAGTGTTAACAAAAGACCGAGAATTACAACATCCAGTGCCTTCTGGTAACATAGAACCTATGAAAAGCGCAATAATGTGGGTTCTATTCAAAGAAAAACTAAGACCTGAAACAATTCGAGATTCTGGTGTCGTTATGACAAATAATCTAAAATGGGAAGAACACATCTTAGGAATAACTAAAAAGGCTAATTCGGTTTTATACATTATCAGGAAAGCCTTCCGTTACATAGTCAAGAATATCTTCATTAAGCTCTATAAGACATGTAAGACCCTTATTGGAATACGCCTTTCAAATTTAGAATCCAAATTTTAAAGAGTCCAAAGAAGAGCTACAAAATGGGTACCATCTCTCCGTGACTTACCATACGAAGATAGATTGAAGGAATTGGGACTGACAACCTTGGAGCAACGAAGTCAACGCGGTGACTTGATAGAAACATAAAATACTCACAGGACACTACAATGTACCCGCATTAGCCAATATTTTCACTCGAAACATGAATGAAAGACTGAGAGGACACTGTCTAAAACTAACATTGATGCAGAGTAGTAGCAACCCCAGATGACACTTCCTGCCTAACCACGTAGTGAAAGTGTGGAACGGTTTGCCCGAATCAGTGATCAGTGCGCCCTCAGTGAACTCAATTAAAAATAGACTAGACAAATATTTTCAACTGGACTAAACTCAAGTGGACATTGATATGCACGTATCAGCTATAAGCTGCCTGTGCATTCATAAATAATAATAATAATATTAATTTTCTGCCTTCCAGCTAAATATGCATGGCTGAATCCCACTGAGATCTGAGCACACAAAGTGTGTTTTGCGTCTTAAATCAATGTTTACAAACAAGCTTGACTAAAAACGGATACATTCTACAATCTAGGTTGCCATTGCCAGTTCCATCTGGGCCAATAGTCTATTAAGTACTCACTTGTGTTCGAACGCGTCCTGGTATATCTGTAGGTCCGACAGCATCCGCAGTAAGCTCTTGAGCAGAGAGATGTCGACGGCGTCGCCGCCGCGCTCCCGCTCGATCAGGAGCAGCAGCCCGTCCACGGTGCGCGTCTGCACCAGTGTGTTCATTGCTATGTGGTGCCGGAACAGATCCAGGCCCATGTCCCTGAAAATAAATATAATTAAAGGAATCAAAGTGACCTGACTTAAAATTGTCATTATGTAAGAAATTACCTGAAATAGCATCCATGACGCATTTCTGATTTCACACAATGTGAAATAGTTAATAATGTATAATTGAACTTCTCACTTCAATTTTCAAATGCACTTGCAAGTTTAAAATTATATCCCAGTGCCCTAACCTAGCTAGGCTATTTAAATAAATAGGTATAGTATGGAGGATTGTCTCACAGCGCCCCTCAATACTTTCCAGGGCACTGCGGCGCACAGTTTGGGAACCCGCCCTAACAAATTTATAAACAGTATTATAAGTTCTTACCAAATTGAATGTATACTAGGATTCTGTAATACATAAGTTCTATCTAGATAAAGGAAGATGCTCCGGATCATGATCATCTGGCGGCAGTGTGCGCGCCAGCAGTCGTCCATGCGCTTCAGGAACACCTGTCGGTCCATACTCTCCGACAGGAACTGCTCAATGTTAGCTTTCACATGAGCTTCTACCAGGTTTGTTAAGTTTACATATAGTTGGGAAGCCATCTGAAAAAAAACATTGTTAGTTGTAGAGACAATAGCTTCGCAAATATGTTTATTTACAAAAAATTGTTAGTCACTTTAGAAAAGCTTGTTTGAACCAATCCAATAACTCAAGATATTTTTTTAGTGTAATAAGAACACTATGTAAGTCACATATGGTTCTGACTTCATACACCATATTTTAAAATTTTTAGACCGCTTACCTCTCCAATTATATCTACCATAAAAACATTTCCAGTTACATCTTTAAGGAGCTCAGGGTCAGTGAGGATCCACTTTCAGCAAGCTACTTGGAAGGAATTGTCATGGGCTAAATTTAATTTAATGAACAAAATTAAATATGAATAAGTGTAATGTGTAGTCCAACCAAAAGAGAATATAAAATTAATTAGAAAACAACCTCCCCGAAAAGGAACAATATGTTTATTGTCAGGCTTATTTACATGACAACATAACCCCAAAAAATAGCGCGATTTTTTTGCGACAGATTTTGAACACATTAAAAATGTAGTGAACCTTGTGGCTGCACATATTCTCCACCGCCTGGTAGAGCTCCTCCAGCGAGTACGCGATGGCCGTCGACGTCTGGATGGCCACCACAGCCTCCCGTAGCTTGCTCCATGTGGTCTCCTGGTAGTTCTCCGGCAGCTTTGGCTTGCCTGCAACAACGCACTACTGTACCCAGATCTCATAGGTTATAAACTCAATTTGACCACTATAGTCAACACACTTTTGAAATTCTTGATTATTAATTTCTTCGTCGTCGCTCCGGGCTTGGACTGCATAGACGGCAACGTGGTCTTAACGGCTCCATTGGAATTCGTCGTCAACATAGAAAAGTTCGATTTCTTTTCACTAGCACTCATATCGTCTGTTTTAGAACACAGGTCACTGTTATGTGTACGTTTTCTACCCTGACTTCCACGTTCTTCTGCCAAAACTGTTATTTTAGCTGATTGCGACATAAAGCATGATAGGGCCGCAGCCTCAATACTATTTCAGTACTCTTAATAATAATTATCTACAAAATACAAATAAAAATAGAAGCATTCAGTCAATCGTTTACTACAATCACACCACCATTACGATAAGTTTAATTTTTATTGTAATCGAGAGAGGTCGCGACGCGACCGACATATCTCGAAAAGATATACCTACGTTTCAGTTAGCGTCTCGTTTGACGCTATATAGTATCTAGTGGAATTTATTTGAATTTAACACGTGTAGATGTTTTATATTTTATTTATTGATAAAAACATTTAATGATTATTTATATATTATGATCCAATTTTTTTTCTGGTATTTACTATTTAGTTATTAAAGTGTCTGTATTAACTTTATTTTAAGTAGTGAATCGAATGGAATACGGAACGTTATAGATACAGTGAAACCTGAAAATAACTAACGTCAAAAACAGTCGAGGGTGTCTATAGATGACGCGATTTGGCGTCAACAAAACATTTCAAGGCAATTTCAAGGTCAAGTCACCTGAACTGTCAAGTCATCAGCATAGATGAATATGTATACAGGATGTAATCGTTAAGTGTGGCCAGGCCATAACTCCGTAAATATAACAGATATCAGAAAACTTCCAACTGATATCGAAAGTGCGTTACCCAATGAGTAAAATTACATTAATAACTTTTTTTTAAATAAAAGTATTAATATTAAAAATATTAAGTTTAAACGCTCCCATACAGTTAGTACCTACGACGACTCACTCCCAAAGAAGAACGTCGGTGCCGTAAGAAATAAAACTGCTTGAGATTCATTATTTGCACGAATAAACTGTAATAACATGATAATTGATTGATATGGAATAAAATAAAACAATTCATGAATAATCTGATAACGGTGAAATGACTAGACCGTACAAACTAGTCTTTATCCGAACGTCGGTCCGGGTTTGAAGTTAATGTTTGGGATAGTTCTGATTTTATTTAAAAAAAGTTATTAATGTAATTTTACTCATTGGGTAACGCACTTTTGATATCAGTTGGAAGTTTTCTGATATCTGTTATATTTACGGAATTATGGCCTGGCCACACTTAACGATTGCACCCTGTATAACTGAGAGTCATCAGTCTAATTGAGTCTAATTTTAGTTTTATCGCCTAGTTCATTTATTGTATTCTCTTCATAATGTTTGTATATTTGTTTGATTATGTAGCATTATGCAATAAAATTCCTGAACTTTGCCTTAATTTGAACGTTTAAGGGTATTTATAAAAAAAAATTAAAAGTTATTTTTACACCAGTTACAGCATTTTGTTTGCATTTTCCTTTATTTTAAAAATTATGATTGTTATTATTTTCTGAAATATTTAGTCCGCTAAGGGGGCGTCCATTAATCGCGTCATATTGTATAGGGGGGGGAGGGGGTCAAGAAAAAATCACCAAAGATCACCACAGGGGGGAGGGGGGTCTGGACACATATCACGTGTAATTTTTTTGTTCTTTGTGCTATACTGTATAGTGTATTATGGTCAGTAAAATAAAAATTATCAACTTTTAAATGAATCAATCTGTCAAAAGCAGAGTAAAATTGCACTAGCACTATGAGTGTAAATAATGTTTAATGGCATTTGACATATTATTTTGTGAAGTAGGTTTTTAGGGTTCCGTAGCCAAAGTAGCAAAAACGTAACCCTTATAGTTTCGTTATGTCCGTCTGTCCGTCCGTCCGTATGTCACAGCTATTTTACTCGGAAACTATAAAACGTATCTTAATAAATATTTAAATATAAGGTGTGTTTTTGTATGCCGCTACTTAGTTTTGTAGTAAAATTGCTATTTTAAGGACCCCTCCTTACTGCATGTAATTATTTGTCAAAAAAATTTTTTTTTACCAAATATCGACATGATGCACATCACTCGATAGGTCTTTCAAAATAACATTGAGGACTTTTTGTTTTTTTTTTTATTTAGTGAATATTTTAAGGAAAAATCACCCCGTAAGTCTAAAAAATCTTGAGGTTTCTTTGACTATTTTGTGATTAAGTGAATATTTTCTGAAATAATCGCTTCGAAAGTCAGAAAAGTTGTGTAGCCCCACCCCGTAACTTTTGAACCGTAAGTTCAAAAAATATGAAAAAATTTAAAGTGATGCGCCTTATTATATACTTTCAACGAAAATTGTTTTGAACATTATCGGTTCAGCCATTTTTGAGTTATCTCCAAAAAACTTCTTCCATAGGCATCAGATACGACCTTTTGTTATTAGTTTGGTTCTTATTCCATTGAAGGTACGGAACCCTCCTATGCGTGGTCCGACACGCACTTGGCCGGTATTTTACCCTTTACGTGTACGTACGTTACGTAAGTAGGTTCACGTGTTAGAAAACTGTACTTACTTTAGTTAGCAAAAAATTACACGTCATATTGGATAGGGGGGGAGGGGTCCTGAAAATATCACCAACGATCACCATGGGGGAGGGGGGGGGTCTAAAACAAGCCAAAAACGTATGACGCGATTAATGGACGCCCCCTAACGAGTAAATACTACTCCAAAGCAAAGTTAGGGTAAGTATATTTAAGTTGTGTCTTTTGCAAAACAAATAATTAAAGAAAAATCTAGTATCATGTCAAACTACTTCATTTTAGAATTAGAAACATATAAATGAGTCATGATTGATTGAACGGTTTTAGTACAGTCAAGCGCGGATACCGGGCGGGGGGCAACAGGGGCAATCTTCCACTACCCCAATATCCTGTGGGAACCAATCTGTGCAAAGATTGACCCAGTGTTCTCAGTGTTCTGGATGCATCCAGTAGACGCGCCCTGTTCTGTCCTATTTTATAGCTACGGCTGGCGTAATGATTCCATAGCGTCGTAGGTAAAGATATGCAGCCTAATATGCAGCATACAAATACCGAAAAATTCGCGCTTTAAGTAGAGTGAGAGGATCCTTCATTATCGTCTTCATGGGGCAGAAGCTCTTCCAGACGTTTTCGATACGGTGATAGATATCATTGTCTGGCCTGTTTTTTAAAGTCCTGGCCCAAGTAAATGTTTTTGCCGACGTACTGCATATCTTGTCCAATTGTCTATCTACTTGACTCTATATTTTACGCAGTTGGTGTTGTTGATAATCAGCTTGATTTTGCTCCTATTTATGGTAGGTCCAACTTAAAGGCCCTCACAGATTTAAAGTTGGTAACAAAAATCTTGAGTAATCTACACTCCACAGCAGGCGCGGATCCAGGATTTCGTTTAGGGGGGGGGGGGGGGGGGGGCACTTTCCAGAATTTCGTTCGGGGGGGGGGGGGGGGGATTTTCCAGGATTTCGTTCAGGTATGAGTATTGCGAATGTCATCTCGCTATGTGTAGTAGGGCACAGCACAGCGAATGTCATGTCGCTCAAATCTAGAGCAGAGCCCGACTGAGGAAGTACCTCCACCTTACAGAAAACCACAGCCAAATAGCACTAGTGTTGTGTTTTCATAGTGTTGTGTTCCAGCTGGTGAGTAAGGTTGCCAAAGAGCTCAAAGAGGACCCAGTGTGTTGACGATGAGAGACCCTCTTATTTCTTTAGCCGTCAGCACAGTGAATCCTCCTCTTTGTAAAGGGTCGGCAACGCGCATGTGACACCTCTGGAGTTGCAGGCGTCCATAGGCTACGGTAGCTGCTTACCATCAGTCGGGCCGTATGCTTGTTTGCCACCGTCGTGGTATTAAAAAAAATCCTAACAGTGAATAAGCTCACACACCTCCCGCCCAAGTAACACGGGAAGCATTATAACATATGAATAGTTAACTTATTTCGAACTTAAGGACCGTATAACTCTTATATACGTTCACCGAGCAACTTGTCGCATAATATGATGCTTTGAGCTGTATAACGGTTGTATAATGGCATATCTAAATGCTTTTGTAAAGCCTTTAGCTTTAGTGCAGCAAACCACAACGCAACTGTACAGATTTCAGCTGTTTAAAAGCACTTAAGTGCTTTAGGTTCTACAATAGCATTATATAATGCTTTAAGCTGTATAACGGTTGTATAATGGCATATGTAAATGCTTTTTTAAAACCTTTAGTTTTAGTGCAGCCAACCAAAATGCAACTGTACAGCATTCAGCTGTACAGTTGCGTTTTGGTTTGCTACACTAATGCTTCGGTGTGGTTTAGTGCCTTAGGTTCTACAATAGCATAAATGAATGCTTAATGCTGTTTAAGAGCATGAATATTAACCATTATAATGCCACGTAAATTCGCTTTACAGCTTTTAGCTATTTTTAATGCCTTATGATGTACAATAGCATTTATAAGTAGGTAATACATTCCTAATGCTGTATAGTAGCAATAATATAAACCATTATAAAGCCAAGTAATTCACTATAAGGGGCTGTTCATAAATTACGTCATTTCAAATTGGGGGGGGGGGGTCTGGACATCGGATGATGGTAGCATGACGTAGGGGGGCCGTCGTTCCGAAGATCACATCATCTCTCGCATCTTTAAAAAGTGCTTCAATGTGTAAAAAAAGGAATGAAATTCGTGTTTCTATAAACTTTTAATGCTATAAAATATTATCTAGAGTTTGGCTAGCCAAATATTGTTGACAGATATTTCCTTGTTGTATCACCAATTGTCTATGATTAAAAAAGCTAAAAGTCTGCTGTCAATTTATGTCATTCATTCAAATTGTTCGCGGTTTACAAGGGGTTTCTTTTAAATCATATTAATAATGACTATACCGAGTGAGGTCCGCAAACTATTATTTCAGCTTGTAAATAATTATGACAATGTGCGAAGTCGACGTGAAGCGTTGTATACGGAAAAACTGCAATGTTTACAAGTCGTAGTTCTAACATTTGCCTATAACTTTGATTAAGTACGTGAATTTATTAATACCTGAATCACATAAACAGGACAAGTGTGTAAAGAAACGGATAAACTAGATGTTCTGGAAAATGTCAATACAATCAATACATTGGAACGTAAGAAGTTACTAACTGAAAACCAATATTTAGGAGAAATCTGTGGACTGACTGGTCAGTAGTAATTTTATGTAAAAATATAAATAAAAATATTTTCGCAGAAACATGTCAATACAGTACGTAAACAAACTAAAACCATCCCTTAAAACAAGTGAATAGGGAACTCAAGTACATAGTTATTAGATTGTTTTTACTTGCTGCTGAGCATGTTTTGGGGAATTTAATTTCTGAATGTATTTCTCTTGTTGCAGTCGGTTAAAGATCTTTCTAACACCTTATGAAGCTTGTTTACTTCGTTGACTTCTGTATGTTTACCTAAACCTACCTACCTTACGTGTGCACAGAAGTCAAAAGTATTTTCTAGTATCAAAACTATTATTCCTGCTACACAAGGTGTGACCAGCCCATGATTTTTTGAATTTCCCGCCAAATATTTGGGTAACATTTCAATAGTCAGACTCTACTAAATAGATTTTATTTTACAATTAAGCTACAAACGCATTTGTTTTAAATGACGTCACTTTATTGGGGTTGGATTATTTTATGGTGGGGGGGGGGGGGGGGGGGGGGGTAAAAATCATCAAAAATTGATGACGTAATTTATGAACAGCCTCTATACAGCTTTTAGCTGTTTTAGTGCCTTAGGGTCTACAATAGCAATTTTAAGTAGTATGTAATGCTTAATGTTGTTTAATAGCATAATTATTCACGTGTAATGCTGTAGGCATTAATAACCTTTTTTTAAGGGTCATTGACCTGCTATTGGACTAAGAGCTAGCCACGTCAGATACGACACAATAATGAGAGCAACAAAACCCGTCTGGTTAGATTGCTATACTATTCTTATTGCTAGATCCTGGCATCTGGCAGTTTTTAATGGGTGGAGGTCACAGTGACAGACTAGCAAAATGTTTTAATTGGAAAATAGTAATACTAAACTAGGTAAAAACTGCCGAAGTTGTCTCAGTTATAAAGGACAGGGCCTATATTTTAAGGGGCTCCCTGGCCCCAACGACCTTAGATCTAATTCCCTTAGTTTTCTAATGATTTATATAGCTTATCATATTATCAGTAACGGCTTTAAACAAGTAAATACAGTATCCTATATTTACTTCAATATTCATTGTCTTCGAGATATTTGACATCAAAGTCGAACCGGTTTAGGCTAAAAAAGTGGTTTTATGATCATAAATTTTGTGTTAATTAGTTAAAAATTAAAATCTCTCTACATTTTTAGAGAAATCAAAGAGGAATCCTAATATGTAGATTACGTATATGTAAGATTCTTTACACCATTCGAATATCGATAAAAGTGTTTTTTTAGACCATATTTTAAAAATATCATAAAAAAATAACGGCTCATTTATTTCAAGATCCGGCTCTACAGAATGGATATAAAAGATTCAAGAACCGATAGTCGTTTGCCTTATAATTCTATCTGTAGTGAATATGTTGGAATATCGACTCAAAACTGGTCAAAAATCGATAAAAAACGTTAGACCAAAAAATATTGTGTATTATTACGGAAACAAAAACAGTAGGCGACAAACTATGAACCATATTATACATTGTTTGTCACTACTTTCCCCCAACATAAACTTTTGTATAATTTCTCTTAATATTGTATAATATTTGTATAGTTTCTCATAATATTGCATCAAACCCAGATCTCTAGGAGTTGTTTTCTTCAAATGGTTTGCATTCTTTGACCTCCACCACTTTAAAGCTGCCAGATGTCCACATCTAGAAATAAGCATAGTATACCAAACTGACTAGAGGGGTTTGGTTGCTCTTATTATTGTGTCATATCTGATGTGGCTAGCTCTCCGTCTTTATAGTCCAACGCCATTTTGTAAATAATTTATAACCTAAAAATAAAATCATGCGGATCTATTTATACAAGGAAAATACCTATATAATAATGAAATAACTTAATTTAAGACTGCTCAACCAACACATTATGTTAATAATGCAAAACTCGTTCTATACGAGGATTAAACAATTGTTTTGTTTATTTGACGCATATCTTTTTATAATATTTTATAGCAAAACCACAATAAATCAAAGGCGCGTGAAAAATTTCAATGAAACTTATATACACATTTACAGTAAACTACATTGCGCAGTAATATTTGAAGGATATAATAACGTAAAAGAGTCAAAAACTTTTATAAATTTTGTTACGATGCAAACAAATATGACGTGTCACTCATTCAGTTTTTTGTACCGTCCTCGTCCATTTTATATTGCGAGCCAAAGTAGTTAAATCACAACGTTCATTGTATTATAACATTTGTTCCGTCGGTATTAGAGACATTTTTGCATTGACGTAAGGTTTATTTTACTACACTCTTATGCTAGTATAATGCTTTTGTATTGCGATTGGCAAGTTAATCGAGAGTACTAATGCTTCTTTACTGCGATTAGCAAGTTTTTTACGGCTACGTGCCAAGGCTATGGATGTGAACGTGATATTCATACCTAAACCAGGTAAGAGTGACTATACAGATGCAAAATCCTACAGACCCATCAGTCTCACATCATTCCTGTTGAAGACACTGGAAAAACTGTGCGACAGGGACCTACGGGATCTAACGCTCAGGAACATACCGATGCACGACAACCAACACGCGTACAGCTCAGGTAAATCTACAGAATCGGCTCTTCACATGGTCATCAGCCGGATCGAGAAGGCCATCGGTGACAAAGAAATGTGCCTCGGTACGTTTATTGACATTGAAGGCGCTTTCGATAAGACCCACTTTGCCAGTATAGGGAATGCCTTAACTAATCACGGCACGGAACCCGGACTGACCAAGTGGATCATGAACATGCTCAACAAAAGGACTATTAGGTATGCAGGTGAGCCGCAGGCCGTAGCGGCGGTGCGAGGATGCCCACAAGGGGGAGTCCTATCACCGCTTTTATGGAACCTAGTAGTTAACAACCTTATAACCAAACTAAACAAGGAACACTTTTATACAATAGGTTATGCTGACGATCTGGCAATATTGATTTCGGGTAAATTCGCCAGTACGGTATGTGACCTCACCCAAGCCGCTCTCAGAATCGTGGAGCGCTGGTGTAAGGAATTTGACCTATCAGTAAACCCCACCAAGACAGAAATGGTAATGTTCACCAACAAAAGGGCACTTGGCAGCTTTACCAAACCAAAACTGTTCCAAACCGAGTTACAGCTGACCAACGAGGTAAAGTACTTAGGACTCACTCTTGACAGTAGACTCCATTGGACCAACCACATAAACAAACGCATAAACAAGGCCGAGGTCGTCTTCTGGCAGTGCAGAAGGATGATTGGCAACAGGTGGGGACTCAACCCAAAAATCACTCTCTGGCTCTACAAGACGATAATTCGGCCTCTATTTTTGCTACGGGGTCGCTGGTCTGGTGGCCAAGGACGAACCTCGCCACCGTCCGAAACAAGCTACAGAAACTACAGAGGCTCGCATGTGTGGCTACCACAGGATGCTGGAGGAGCACTCCGACCGCAGCCTTGGAAGTCATGCTAAACCTTCCACCGCTACACCTCCACATACAGCAGGAGGCTGCCCTGTCAGCGGTAAGGTTGCGAACTCTCAACGTATGGTCTAACTTGAATACTCTGCACACAATATGCCTGGAGAGGGCATACGAAGAACTTCCAGTGCTCAGGGCAGGCACGGATCGGATTCACAAACGTGCTGTCTTCGACAAAAGGTACAAAATACAGTTACATGAGGACAAAAATCAGAAAGGACTCAACCTCCGGGAATTGAGAATCTTCACTGATGGATCTAAAACAGACATGGGGTCAGGCTGCGGTACATTCTCAGAAGACTTGAACATGTCTATAATCACACCGCTGGGCGCTCACAACTCAGTATTCCAAGCTGAGTGCATGGGCATCATCAATGCGGCTGCCGCCGTCACTGCAAGGAAAGTAACAGGAGCCTCCATCCGTATACTCTCTGACAGTAGGGCAGTACTGATGGCTCTAGGAAGTCACATCATTACATCTGGACTAATACATTAATGTCATGAACGACTAATGGAGGTATGTCAAAATAACAATATTGTCCTTCAATGGATTAAAGGTCACAGCGGATCCCGGGGGAATGACGCAGCAGATGAGCTGGCCAGGCAGGGGTCAGGTGCTGGGTCGATTGGTCCGGAACCCATTCTTCTGACGCCCTTCAGCAAGGTACGCTCGACGTTGCTGGAACGAACCGGGAGACTGCACATAGCACTTTGGCAAAGTCAAGAGGGATGCAGACAGGCTAAACAAGCCATGCCTAGCATTAACAATAGACTCACCAAAACACTTCTCCGTCTCGGCAAAATCCGGTTAAGGATGGTAACTAGTGTGATAACAGGTCATGGACCATTTAACAAACATCTCTTTAACTTAGGTGTTACAGACAGTCCCCTGTGCCGTGGGTGCATGAAGACTGAAGAAACGGCCTCTCACGTGGTATTGGAGTGCAACGGAGTGGCCCCGTACAGGGCAAAACACCTCGGATCCCCGGGTGATCTCCCCGAGGTCCTACTCAACACCAAAGGTTTGATAGGATTCCTCGAGGAGCTGGGCTGGCTGGACTAGCCGTCCTTCCTTCACGCAAAATAGGCGCCAGACGTCGAGTTGCAGAAACCTGCCCGTACTACAATACAATAGCAAGTTTTTTGGCCGTATTAATGCTTCTTTTATGCGGTTGGCAACTTAATAGAGCGTACTCATGCTTCTTTAATGCGATTGGCACTTTCCATGACAACGCCTGTAATGCTATTAAATGACCTGTATAGGTTCTCAAGCTGGGTAATTTGTGCCCATTTAAGACCTATATCAGCACTATAAACGTTTATAATGCTACTATAAAACGAACTCAAAATGCTAAAAGCATACAGATATGCTGTAAGACGGCCGTTATACTGCTTTGATGTGTTACTTGGGCGGGCGACGATTCGACATGCCAAACTGTGAAACGTGGATGTCACACTTGTATCGCTAGTGGAAGAGTGATATCAGAGATGGGCATTTCGTAATCGATTCCTGATTACACGATTACTTGATTTTACTTCTGTAATCCACTACCGGTTGTCAGATTACTTGTAATGTAATCAAGTGAAACGATGATTACCAGTACATATTAAGGAATCAGGAATCATCTATAGAAATAGTACAATTACTATTAATTGGGAATCAAAATTGATTCCAAATTACTGGAATTGTTGACTGATTACCACCAGATTACTTCTACATAGATATATTAATTTCGCACTGCTGCCATGCTTGTGATGTTTTTTTTACATATATCAGTTCGGATTCAGGCTTTGGGCATCGATTAGCGGAATCGTAGCGGTCGATCATAGACAATAATCAGCTCTAAGTAAGAAAAAACCCAACCTCTGAATTTTGTCTGACTCCATACAAAAAATCAGACACCATAGACAAAAATTAGCCGGAAGTTCGGTTGTTTCCGATTTCCGGCTGATTATTGTCTATGATCGACTATATTCCGCTCAATTGTGTGATGTACCTTAAGTATATTAAGAAAGCTATTTTTTGTAAGCTTTTATTTAACTCACAGTGTTTGAAGTAAAGTACAGTCAGTCACAAAATCGTATATTGTCAAAAACCTGTAAACTGATTTAGAACCAATTCCTTCTAACCGATATTTGAATAAATAATAATAAGTATTTAGATGATTGTCTAAATAAAAGTACAGTCAGCCACAAAATCATTAAGTGTCAAAAACTTGTAAACTGATTTAGAACCTCTTCCTCCTAACCGATATTAGAATCGTGATTGTCTAAAGAAAAGTACAGTCGGCCATAAAATCGTAGAAAGTCAAAAACCTGTAAACTGATTTAGAGCCAATTCCTTCTGAATAATAATAAGTATTTAGATAATTATCTAAAAAAAAGTACAGTCAGCCACAAAATCATAAACTGTCAAAAACTTGTAAACTGATTTAGAAACTATTCCTCCTAACCGAAATTAGAATATTCTCAATACCCTAAGTATCAGATGATTGTCTAAATAAAAGTACAGTCAGCCATAAAATCGTATCATGTCAAAAACTTGTAAACTGATTTAGAACCAATTGCTCCTAACAAATATAAGAATAAATAATAAGTATTTAGATGATTATCTAAATAAAAGTACAGTCAGCCACAAAATCATGTCAAGAACTTGTACTGATTTAGAATCTATTCCTCCTAACCGATATTAGAATCGTCTTAATACCCTAAGTATCAAATGATTGTCTAAACAAAGTATAGTCAGCCACAAAATCATAAACTATCAAAAACTTGCAAGCTGATTTAGAACCTCTTCCTCCTAACCGATATTAGAATCGTCTCAATACCCAAAGTATCAGATGATTGTCTGAAGAAAAGTACAGTCAGCCGTAAAATCGTATAATATCAAAAACTTGAAAACTGATTTAGAATCAATTCCTCCTAACCGATATTAGAATCGTCTCAATACCCTAAGTATCCGATGATTGTCTGAAGATACAGTCAGCCATAGAATCGTATAATATCAAAAACTTGTAAACTGATTTAGAACCTCTTCCTCGTAACTGATATTAGAATCGTCTCAATACCCTAAGTATCAGATGATTGTCTGAAGAAAAGTACAGTCAGCCGTAAAATCGTATAATATCAAAAACTTGTAAACTGGTTCAGAATCAATTCCTCCTAACCGATATTAGAATCGTCTCAATACCCTAAGTATCAGATGATTGTCTGAAGATACAGTCAGCCATAAAATCGTATAATATCAAAAACTTGTAAACTGATTTAGAACCTTTTCCTCGTAACTGATATTAGAATCGTCTCAATACCCTAAGTATCAGATGATTGTCTGAAGAAAAGTACAGTCAGCCATAGAATCGTATAATATCAAAAACTTGTAAACTGATTTAGAACCTCTTCCTCGTAACTGATATTAGAATCGTCTCAATACCCTAAGTATCAGATGATTGTCTGAAGAAAAGTACAGTCAGCCGTAAAATCGTATAATATCAAAAACTTGTAAACTGGTTCAGAATCAATTCCTCCTAACCGATATTAGAATCGTCTCAATACCCTAAGTATCAGATGATTGTCTGAAGATACAGTCAGCCATAAAATCGTATAATATCAAAAACTTGTAAACTGATTTAGAACCTTTTCCTCGTAACTGATATTAGAATCGTCTCAATACCCTAAGTATCAGATGATTGTCTGAAGAAAAGTACAGTCAGCCATAAAATCGTATAATATCAAAAACTTGTAAACTGATTTAGAACCAATTCCTCCTAACCGATATTAGAATAAATTATAAGTATTTAGATGATTGTCTAAAGAACAGTACAGTCTGCCACAAAATTGGTCCGCCACTAAAGCCACACTACAGGCAACAATGCATCGAGTCCAGGATCGACCGGCTAGAAGAGCACAGGGGAAAAGTGTCCACATCGTCACGTCCCTCAGCCACGAGGATTAAGCAAAGAATGTAAAGAAATGCGATATAAATTCAAGGGATCCTTATACAAGGAACGTGTTATTTTTCGTGTTTTGGTACGGAACCCTCCGTGTGAAAGTCCGACTCGCACATAACTGGCTTTATCAAAACCCATTTGCAAGCAATCTTTAATTATATCCATCATTGTTTATAAATCACCCCTGACAACCATGCCAATAACACTCACGGTGTATTCCAGTCTGGAATTTAGTAATTTTGTAATTCAGATTACTTAAGTACTACTTGATTACTGAGGAATCAAGATTACAGTAGTGGTTTACAATACTGATTCCTAAGTAATGGATTACAGATGCAATCACAGTACAGTATTACAGTAATTTTGAAATTTTTTTTTATATACTACGACGGTGGCAAACAAGCATACGGCCTGCCTGATGGTAAGCAGCTACCGTAACCTATGGACGCCTGTAACTCGACAGGAGTCACATGCGCGTTGCCGACCCTTTACAAAAAGGAGGATTCACTGTGTTGACGGCTAAAGGAACAAGAGGGTCCCTCATCGTCAACACACTGGGTCCTCTTTGAGCTCTTTGGCAACCTTACTCACCAGCAGGAACACAACACTATGAGTAGGGTCTAGTGCTATTTGGCTGTGGTTTTCTTTAAGGTGGAGGTACTTCCCCAGTCGGGCTCTGCTTCAGATTTGAGCGAGATGACATTCACTGAACGTGCCCTACCACACTAAGCGAGATGCCATTCGCAGTGCCCATACCTCTCTTTTTGGCATAGTTTAAGGACATACCCAAGTCCGGACGTAGTTTAAGGACATACCCCGGGTCCAATTACCTAAGTAATCGATTACCGAGGAATCACGATTACTGTAATGTAATCGTGTAATTAATTCCAAAAGTAATTGATTATGCCCAACTCTGAGTGATATCCATCTGTCTACACGTGTCCACACCTAACTGGCAAGCTGTCAGTAGGTATCGCTAGAGCGTTTTGTCTATGGCTATGGCCACCATTTTAGATATCACTCTTGAGTGATTCCACCCCAAATTTCAAGTGTCACAAAAGTGTGATAATATCATAGTTGTCTCGCAAGCGACTGTTAGTTATTGTGCCATGTCGAACCGTGGCCCCGGCTAACAAAGGCGTTATTAAAAATCAAAACGACGAAACTACGGAACACCCGCCGTACAGTCCTGACTTAAGCCCTAATGATTTCTTAACTATCCCCAAAATCAAGAAACGTCTTCATGGTCAACGGTATTGGACACCTCAAGTGGCTGTTGACGCAAAACGACAATTTTGCAGACCCGAACTTCGAAGGGGAATAAGCGTTTTCAAAACTGGTTCGATCGAATGAGAAAGTGTAGGTATGAAATGTCACGGAGAAAAACCGTATTTGAGGTTTAAACTGTCTGTAGATTTTGCAAACGGCACAACTAAAAGGCACCCCTCGTAATTGGTCATTCAAAAAGCTATTTTCGTTAGCTATATCATTTATAATATTATTATTATTATTTATTCATGAACAATTATTACATCGTGTTTGAATAGGTACTTATTAAATATATGTACAATTAATACTAACTTAATAATCTAATAAAACTTAAGATAATAAAACAATGCACACACAAAATTGGTCAAATAATAGGCGAACACAACTAAATACATTAAAAGCAATTAGGGAAAATATACAATAATGGAAAGATTGATATAATAAAATCGGCCAAGTGCGTGTCGGACCACGCATAAGAGGGTTCCGTACCTTCAATGGAATAAGAACCAAACTAATACCAAAAGTCGTATCTGATGCCTACGGAAGAAGTTTTTTGGAGATAACTCAAAAATGGCTAAACCGATAATGTTCAAAACAATTTTCTTAGAAAGTATATGATAAGGCGCATCCCCTCAAATTTTTTCATATTTTTTGGACTTACGGTTCAGAAATTACAGGGGGGGGGACACATTTTTTCTGACTTTCGAAGCGATTATTTCAAAAGATATTCACTTAATCACAAAATGATCAAAGAAACCTCAATATTATTTTTAAAAACCTATCGATTCATGTGTCACATGTTGATATTTGGTAAAAACATTTTTTTTTAAATTTAGTTACATGTATGGAGCGCACCCTCTTAAAATATTTTTTTTTCAAATTTAAATACATAACTAAGTAGCGGCATACAGAATACACCTTATGTGTAAATTTTATTTAGATACGTCGTATAGTTTCCGAGTAAAATGGCTGTGACATACGGACGGACAGACAGACAGACAGATAGACATGGCGAATCCATAAGGGTTCCGTTTATTGCCATTTGGCTACGGAACCCTAACAATTGAATACATGTCAACACAGATAAGGTACTGTGCGCAGAACCAATTGAGTTTTCAATATTACTTAATTCATTATTCCAGTTTAATAGTGCGTCTAGGTTAATCTATACATATAATAAAGCTGAAGAGGGTCGAAAGTCTGTACATGGAAGATAATCGAAAAGAAGTTGGCCGGGGATACTTAGAATCGATAACAGAACACGTTCCAACATTTTTTAGAATTTTTGTCTGTTTGTCTGTTTATCTGTTTGTCTGTTTATTTGACCGCGCATCGCGTGAAAACGGCTGACCGGATTTTGATGAAATTTTGTATAGAGGTAGTTTGAGTCCCGGGAAAGGATAATATATAGTTTTAATCCCGAAAATCAACCCTGGTGGGGGTGAAAATGGTGTTGAAAGTTTGTATGGAGAATTTTTAACCGATGAAACGATTAAGATAGAAATGAGTATGGAGATAATTTGAGTCTCGAGAAACGTCATAGGATAGTTTTCAAACCCTTGTAGGGGTGAAAAGGGGGTTGGAAGTTGGTATGAGGAATTTTTTACCGCTGAACTGATTTAGATGAAAATTGGTATAGAGATAGTATGGGTCTCGAGAAAGGACAAATGATAGTTTCATCTTCAAAAAAGCCCCCCCCCATCTTACTTTGGAACTGTAGGTCCAAAAAAATAGAAAAAAATAATGGAAGTGAAGCCTGAAAGGTACTTTCAATAAAAATATTTATACATATAATAAAGCTGAAGAGGGTCGAAAGTCTTGTTCATGGAATATATTCGAAAAAAAGTTGGCTGGGGATACTTAGAATCGATAACAACACGTTCCAACAATTTTTTGTATTTTTGTCTGTTTATCTGTTTATCTCGGAAATGATCCCTTAAGCGGATGCAAAAGGGGTGGAAGTTTACGTGGGGAAGAAACAACCAATAACCGCTGTACGTATTTAGATGAAATTTGGTATTAAAATAATTTGTAATTTTTTGGTCAAGGTGTTCATATTTATAACATACTAGCTTTTGCCCGCGGCTTCGCTTGCGTTAAATTCGGGGTAACACGGTTCCCCTTTCCCCCCGGAATGCTCCATACCAACTTCCACCCCCCATTTTAGGGAAGTGGGGGGTTAGAAAGAGACAAAAAGTAGCCTATGTAGTGACATAGGCCTATATAGTGAGAGTGCTCCATCCCTTCAACTATCTCCACTTAAAAAATCACGTCAATTCGTCGCCCCGTTTTGCCGTGAAAGACGGACAAACAAACAAACAAACACACACTTTTCCATTTATTTCCCATTTATAGTATTAGTATGGATATGGATAAAGTATTCATTTTTGAGTTTAGTTTCATTTAGTGGTAGATGTAAAATATTTTATTAGGACTACTGTCCTCTAGCGTATCCATCTGTCAACTTTACTTCAAGTTCCGCCTCCAGGGTAGCGGGAGAGAAATTAGGGGTGAATTAGCCGCTTACTGACACAGACCAAATTCCACGCGGGCGGAGCCGCGGGCACAGCTAGTACCTAATATTTTTGTGGTATCTACAGGTTGAATGATGTCTCCATTTATATGAACACTAGACTGTCATTATTTTTGTGTTTGTATGTAGTTTTACTGGCTGTAGGAACACTCTCGCTATAAGACACACCGAGACAGGCGCGTATGAGTGCGCTCGCTTTGCCTCCAGAAGAAAGCTCTCTCTCGACAGCCGGTATCTGAATCTTCTTCCTCCTAGCGTTTGTCCCAGCTTTTTGCCTGAGGTCCTCGGCAACCTAATCCCAGGAATTGGTGTAGGCACTAAGTTTTACTTAGGGAAACGAAGGCCTTGTTGGGATTAGATCCGGTTTCCTCACGATGTTTTCCTTCACCGAAAAGCTTCTGGTAAATATCATATGATATTTCGTATATAAGTTCCGAAACACTCATGAATTTTAATTAATTAATAAAAATTTCAAAGCACATGTTGAAAATCGAATTAATCCTAACGTATTTATTTGAACTTCAGCGAATGGAGAGCATTCTTGATACATAAAGTACCTATGTAGTTTGAAACCATTCTTATACATTTTCGTATAAAGTTTCTCGCTTAATCCTTATCGGTTTCGATGCGGGGACGCTTCATGCAATTATCCTTCGGGAAATCAGGCGGGCAGCGGCGAAAATTACCCAGTTAATGGTTCATTTCGTTTAGGCACGTTTAGTATGGCTATACGGATTTTAGTACTTTTATTTGAGCGCTACCTACCTATTAAACTACTCTTCTTTTGTATAAAATTATTGAAAATAAATCAGTAAGCAAACGTTTGTTTACTCAACTTCAAAAAAGCGACAGAAGTTCATTCACACCTCACACCGGACCGGACGCATCATACTTATGTAAATGAAAAACAACCGGCAAACTTCGCTAACCTAAAAAGCATGATGTAATAATGGTTATCCAATTAACAAGCTATTGTATACGATTTGGCGATTTGATTACACCCCAGCACCAGCAGGTCCGGGTGTAACAAGTGGAGCCCCCGCCGCCATTCAACTCATCTCATTCATTCAGCTCCACTAGGATACCGGTCGCCGCGGCGTGAGGGCGTCCGTTGCCCGCCTCCTACACGCGCTGCGTTCGCGCGAATTTCAAATAGCATAAACAAAATAGAGTTTCACAGTTTATTTTTTTAGCTTCCGTGTTTGTTTTTATATTTTTTTATTCGGATTCTTGTTAATGATAGATTACGATAGTGAAGTGTAATTTTTTTTAAAAGTGGATAATACTTAAATGAGAAAAATGGGTGAACAATCGTTAAACATGCCGGACGAGAGTATAGAGCAGCACATAGTCACGTTATTTGAGAAGTTGGAAGGTTTGAGGAAGGATGGGAATGATGGACTGGCCGGGAGGGTGCCGGCGCGGTTGGAAGTGAGGACTCTGTCACTGTGGAAGGCCGTGCTGGCGGAGTGTGCGGCCTCGTTCCTGTACGTGTTCATAGTGTGCGGGGCGGCCGGCGGGGCCGGGGTCGGGGCTTCGGCCTCCGCGATCCTGCTGTCCACGGCTTTAGCCTCGGGCTGTGCCATTGCCACATTGACGCTGTGCTTTGTCAATATTTCTGGTAAGAAGGAATTAAACTTAATATCTGTAAATAAGACGTCTTCCAAACTCCATAATATTTTTTTAATAATCAGAATGAAAGACCGCTGGTCACGTGAACATACGGTCTTCTTCTGGACATCAACTGACGGTCTTTCCTCCTCGTTATTAGGGCTGACGATTTTTCACGTTTATAAGAGCTTTTAATTAAACTATCATCTGACAATTTTTCAATCGGGACACGATGACCATTTTTTAAAGTAATTAAATGGCTGCCGTTCCTCAACCCACCAACAGAGCGGCAGCTAACCTTCACGAGGCTTCATATTATACATCGTCCTTAACCACTTAACATGTTATCGCCTGGGATGCGATTGGTCCTGAGATCTGTTCCTGCCTTAGGAGTTAGGGTCCATTTGTACATAAATCTTACTGAGATACTTTTGTGCTCTACGTACATTTTATCTAAGAACTAGGATTTCTCTACGACATTGTTTTTGGAAAGAAACCTTACTCTTTGAATAGTTTGAACAACTTACTAAGTACAGCGTCTGCAATAATATTTTGCACAACGATGGCAACAAAATATATGACACGCTCTTAAAGCTCTAAATACTTGTGTGCCTCTACAAGTGTAGATATATATCTTGCATCATTATGATGAATAAGGTAGGACACATATTTAACTTAAAATATTATGCCTTAATACAATAAATAAATAGGTAATTTAATACCTCACGGACTCCTTCAGATTGGTTATTTATACATGTATACTTACATATAATTATTCTATTGAAAAACCTCTGCGTAAAACTGCAATATTTGTTTATTTTTTGCATAAATATAAGAATCTGAGTCACATTGTATTTCTACAAATTTCCAAGTTGATACAACACAACAAACGGAGGTCTCGAAATCTAAGCAGCTGACACCTGTCTACCTGGGCCCTGCTCGCATACCGTTTACGAACGTAGATACACTTAAGTCAAGGTAACCTTATTCATATTGAAATAGGGTTTACAGGTACACGTGTCTCCGGTGGCGCTAAATGCATCCCACGCGCTGATAATGAAAGGTCACATACCTATACGAGTACCTACTACATATATATACCTATGTAACTAACTACTAAATATCCCACGCATGTACTCCCTGCCTGCAGCTTGCCTTTACCAACATCTATTTCATATCTACTCGTAAAAATTCACAAAGTCAACTTCGTCATGTCTCGTAATAAATAAAGATTATTCCAGTAAGTACTTTAATATTGGGAAATGAAACTTTGTAAATAATTTATAAATTTAAGCCAAAGGAAAGGAAACTTGTTAATTTAGCGATCTAGGTACTTCGAGGCACAAAGCTGTTATAAATAGACTCGCCTTTGCCTTACTAAGATACTAATAGCTAGCGAGGAGCCTGCACTACACTGGCAAAAAACAAAAACCATACCACGTGCACATACCTGCTTCTTTTTTTAAATTGATGCAAGGTACTACACATTCGGCCGATATAGGTGTCCTTTAGAAGAAAAATGCAATAACTCTCCATAACCTTCATACATATTCGACTGCTTTTACTTTAAAGTAGAAATAGGGTTGTCTAGAGGCCAATTAAAGCCGCAATCATGTAATTTATTCCCTCTCGAGCGGTATTCGGATGACTAACGTTACCGCTCGTATCGTGCAGTGCAGATGTTCACAATTATCCCACTTTTTTACAAGGGTCCCTGGCCCGGCGAAAGTACTAACACTTCCAAACATGTCTATACAATTTTGAATCTTATCTCAACGACACAAGTTATTAAATCAAGATTTCATAAATTCAACGTGCGTTATTTTTTTTTTTTCAAAACTTATCTCAATTGAGGTGTGGGGTAAACTTTCCTATACAAGAGACAAAACTTCGTAATTTAACCACGATATAATAGACTCTACTCGAGAGTTTGTTTGGCAAATTTAAATTCCATTCAGAATGAAATGGTATTTGTGTAGTCTGAAATGAGGAAGTTGAGTTTCGTTCCTGTCGCAAATTTAAATGAACACGGCTTTCATTTGTTTAATATTAAACAGGTATCGCTGGCTTGTCCGAAGTTACAAGGGTAAACCATGGGTAAACAAATGTCGTGGCGAGTTTTTAATCTCTTGTTCTTTTTGTCTGCTATATTAGGTAATATCTTACTGAAGGATCCCAAGTAGCAAAATTTGGCACTATAAAAGTCCTGAGAACATTTTAGAACGTGCTAATTAGTGTTCATGATTAGCACTATAATAGTGTCGTAAACCATTACCTAACCCCAAATAGGCCCTAGTTTTATCACTGATTTATTCTATAAACATTACATAAAGGCTCTCACTGTGATAAATCAGCTCTATAATTGAAATGTCTGCAATGTTTATGTCACAATTAGGAACTATTAAAGTAACCAAAACATGTTTATAGTGCTAATTTGCGCCGTAAACGATTCCAGTGTGCTTTTTTATCACCAAAAGCCTCGTGTTGTGTGCTGTCGTCGTCGTGAGTTTATTTCACAAGAAATTAAACAAATATATTTGTAAGTCATTCGCCATGTCCCTTTAGTTCCTTAAAGTGACATATAAAGGTACATACTAAAAAACATTCGTGAACCGTAATTCTGCCGGTACTTGCACTTGCGAAAATAATTGTATTGACAAAATCATTATGCTGATTTCAAATTTGACAATGCGCCTTCATAATTTTACTGTTTTAATTAAATTTTAATTAATAAAATTAGGACTTGTCCCGACTGTGGCTGCTATAGTACACATGGGCTCCAGTCATGCTGCTAATGTGCTATCACTTTCAGAAAACGGCAGCCATATTTTAATGGATTTGGGTAGCCCTATAGCGATGTTGAGGGAGCATTTAAAAAGCTAAAACGTTATGTAATGGTCGTGCAAAGTCCTTTTATAGTGCAGACTGATCCTGTAATAGTGTTTGCGATACTGCTACAATACTAGTACTATAAAAGTTAATTCGACGCATTATTAGTGCATAATAGGTACATAAAAGTGTCAGTAAAGTGGCTATAGTATTAAATAGTACTATAATCGCTTTTTGCAAATCTATTACAGTGCAACACTTTAAAGATTCTTTTTTATGGTCCTTTAAGCGTTCTAAGAGCTAACTTATAGAACTAAATTGCTCTTTAATTTATAGAACCAAAACGCTCTATTAAAAACCTTTATAGTACAAGCAGTCACAATGGTTACCATTATAGGCCTACTATATCACTGATTGGTGATAAAAGGCCTTAGTTATAGAAACTTTTGTTACTTGGGATATCTTTATTTGTTAAATTATTTTACTTACTTGAATAGAATAGAACTTTATTGCATGCACCTAATCGAAATATCTAATTTTGAGACAACTTCGGAAGTTTTTACCTATTTTGGTATTACTATTTTCCAATTCAAAAATTTTGCTTGTCTGTCACGCAGACCTCCACCCATTAAAAGCTGCCAGATGCCCGTATCTTGCAATAACGATAGTATAGCAATCGAACCAGACGGGTTTCGTTGCTCTCATTATCGTGTTATATCTGACGTGGCCAGCTCTTAGACCATATTATTAACCCTCCAACAAGTGTTCTGAAAAGTGTGTTTTGTTTGTCTCGACCTGCGAGTTTCTTTGAAGTCAAACTTAGTAAAGCTATTTCCTTCTAAAAATTGTGATTTTATAAGTAAAATCATAAGAGCTGAAGATCTCTATGAAAATCTTGACAGTTTGATACAAATCTCGCGCCAGCTTTCATGAACCTTTACACCGAACTAATTTCTCCCATCAATTTTTTATTATTATTATGATACCTATACTTGTATACACGGTGTAACATGAGAAAACCGAATAATTTAAACAGCGTATTTTTGATCATAATTGGAGACTAAAATGTCGTATAAACTTTTCTGGAATTCGCCTAGTTTCAGAGTTACTACCACTTAAATAAAAAAACATTTTTTAATGTGACTCAGTGTAAAACGCTTTTTCGATGGCGATTTCACCCTTTATGGGGTCTAGTCTAGACATTCTTATTGACAAATATCAAAGTGCCAAGGAATACTTTACGTAAGCTATTTTTTACGGAAAAAAATGTACTAATTTATTTTAATCGACAGTTTTACTAATAATATTTTTGTTTTTATGTTCAAAAGCGTTCAAAAAATCGAAAAAAGAGCAAAAAAAATTTTTTTTTTGGCGAAATCCAGAAAAGTTTATACGACATTTTAGTCTCCAATTATGATCAGGAATACGCTGTTAAAATTATTCGGTTTCCTCATGTTACACCGTGTATATTCTTAATACTAGTAAACAATTCAAAGCAAACATTTTAATAAGTACTTAAGTATACATTTATTTGACTCGACAGTAATAATAATTTATGCAAATCCGGATCCAATTAGCAAAGAGAAAGAAGCGAAATGCAAAAGCATTAAATAAGGGCATTAGGTATTTACTTTAATGAAATCGGAAGGCCAGCTTTTACCATATTTCACTATTCTGAGGGTGTTTCCGCGTAGAATACTTACATCTCGTTATTGATGGGGCGAATAACAATGAAACTCAACGAACTATAACATCGCTATCCCCATAAGTTTGTTTTCCTTGTTCCTCGCCATAAAATAACTCTTTATGTGAGCGAGTTATTATTTCTGGGCGCGACACGTGCTCCCTTCCCCTCTTTTAACTTTAATGCCGTGGACAATGACATTTTAAATTATATCATATCACAAGAGACTGACAATATAGGCTAATTCTCGCCTCTCCACTTGCGACTCCGTGATGAATTTGTAGAATGGCGCGCCCTAATTTTCACTAATGGGACTGGACATCCCTATTTAAAGGCTCGATTTAAAGTTCCATTCACGAGTAATGTTGGCTTATATGTGACAGTTATGTATCCACATTTCATTCGTTGTTTCAATCGCTTTCATCAGATCTGCCGATCAATTTTATTCCACCTTTGTTTGTTGATGCTGTTTAATCAAGTCCTTTCAGCTATAGTTTTTAGTTTTTTACGATATAATTTGAAAGGTTTCTTTGAATGGCAGGAAGTGGTTTGTACCTGCCTGCGATTCAAAATGCTGTTTTCTTTGTGCGCTTGTTTGTCACGGTCTCTTCCTTTTGCGATATAAAAAGGAAAAAATATTCTCGTCAAATCCTTTTTAATGAATGATGTTAGCCCTGAAGCTGTTGGAAATGTCACGTAGGTGATTCTTTCTTAGGTGCTTAGAAAACCATAAATATCAGTACCTAGTTATAACATAAGTTGTAAGGATTAAAACTAGGTGAGTACGCATCTGCGTATTAGATACTTATTTCCACTGAAAGTCACTTTTTCGGTAAACAGATTTATTCAGCCTTTTTATTCTACCATTACTGGTGAATGAACAGTAGATATACCTTTTTTTAGTTTTACGTATTCACTGTATCGTAAACTAGTAATATATTTAATACCACCCGGTAACATTCCGGTCACATACACCACCCCCATTAGCACAACACAACACATTAAAACATCCAAAAAGACGAAACTGCTGGGTCCACTCCTAAATAAGTACTTTATACATACTTAGACAATATCAGTCCATTGCAAATTTATCTAGAATAAGTGAGATCTTCGATCACGTCTATAATTGTTACGTATAGAGGCCAATTTATACTAGACATGACACAAACACAAAGTGCTTGTGAACGAATGGTCAGGCCATTTGTGATTGAGATCGGTCGCCGGTCCTATTATAGTTGCCTTTACCTGAGTGCCCGAGTACATTATAGGAACACCGGCGGCACGAAATACGCGAGCATTATGCTGACGCAAGTTTCGGGGCTTTGTTACGTTTTTTATCTGTGTACAGTCAACAGCAATTGACGTAGAGCCAATAAATGGAGAATTACATTACTTTATACATCTTACTCTAGGGCCTAGGCTAAATATGTAGTTAACATTTTCTACAATGCTGTTAACTAAAATCGAACTTTCAGCGTACGGTACGGTATGTATCTGACTTACTTGTCGATATATCTGCTAACGTCGAATCATCTCTACACAGAACATCACTTTCCTCTGCAGCCGACTGTACATCATCCCTACATTATAATTTCTCAGAATACTACCCCCAAGAGTAGATGCTAAAACGTATCAAAGAGAGCGTACACTTTACATCCGTGTACACCATTAGTACGAGTACCTACGTTTTGTATTCGCGAGGCATTTCTTCTTATTTTAATATACAAGAAATGTACGTTGAAGTGTTATTGTGTTTTCTGATTTTAACTGTAACAAAGAGAGGTGGAATTTATTATTTTCCTTTTTCCTTAAAATATACGACAGTAAACGTCGATACGTGTTTCGCTTCTCTACAAGGCATCCTCAGTAGGATGTTGATTGATATTAAGAAGTAATTTAACGGCTTATATTTTTATTTTTCTGTTTGTATCGTTGACTAGTACCTGATGCCTACTTTAGATATAATAAGTATCTACCTATTCGTTTTGCTTTGTTTTGGACTAAGTACATATAGATCTGTGTAAGATTGCATCCAAAGATTGTTTATTGGATGAGTTTGTTGTTCGTCAGGAGCGCACATCAACCCGGCGGTGTCGGCGGCGCTGTGCGTGCGGCGCCGCGTGTCTCCGCTGCGCGCGCTGCTGTACGTCGCGGCGCAGTGCGGCGGCGCCATCGCCGGCGCGGCCGCCATCTTTGGGTGAGTAGTTTGTTGTTCGTCAGGAGCGCACGTCGACCCGGTGGTCATCGCCATCGCCGGCGTAGCCGCCATTTTTGGGGGAGCTTTAGAACCAAACATTAAATTTATAATATTTCCTACAAATAGATTAACCGATATCAATAGACGCGTGCGCTGGTAAAAATGTAAAAAATATTTTTAGGGTCCCTCCTCCTTGCGCCGGTTTCCTCATCACTGAGGGTCGTGGTCATTCAACAGCTTCTCTCTGATGATCTGACGCCATCTTCTTCTATCTGTCGCCGAGTGAAGAGCATCGTGGACGGTAGTGTTGAGAGCTGAGCGAATTTGGTCAGACCAGCGCATTGGGCCCCTGTATCTTGGCCGTTCGCCTTTGTCTTTGCCAGTGATGTCCAGTTTTTCGAGGTTATCACTGTCTGTGTTATTTTTAGGGTTAAGTGTTTTTTCCTCGTCCGGAGAGGAGAGATGCCCGCAACCCGCAAAAGCCTCTTATGACCGTTGAAAAACAAATGACTGATTAATTAGCAATCAGAAGACCATGTACCCAATAAATAGATCTAACGATCTCGAAGCATAACACTAGATATAACCATTAACACATCATCCTAAGCACACTAAACACATAAAGAAATAGTTAAGCATTAGCAGTCATATAGTCCATGTAATACTAAACATTAGCACAGCAATCTCAGAGCTCTCAGCTTAGATTGCAACACAATACCGACTTCAATTGCCGGCTTAACCGTTTCCGCTTACAGAGCGACTGCTCGTTCCCAACGGTTACCGACTGCATCACCAGAATATACCCTGGATGATTCATGGCCTCGTGTTCTTTAACAAATCCAGCGTAACTGGAGATCATTAAATACTGGTTTAGGCGATAGACTATGGATTAACTCTGGCATCTGCAGCTTTCTTGAGCAGTTTACTGCTTCTCGAGCACTTTAATTCTCATTTAACAGCTCATCAAATAAGGTGTTTACGAGTTTGACTGTATGAGTGTGCTTTCCTTTGAACAAAGGGTTAATTCATAACTAAAATTATTAGAGGCTGAGCTTTCGCCAACGGTTTTGACTTGTTGATACAATGGAAAGAGACAAAGACATGTGACGTAGCCTGGCAGTTCTTTGCTGTGCTGTCACCTTGATGAACAATTATCTCCGATTCTGTCGTTCAATAAATGCGACATAACAATGGAGTAACTCTGATATCTGAACTTGATTGTAACCTTACTGGAATAGACGTCTCAATACTGCCGTCTAGTCAACAAACCATGATATAAAACCCTCATTACACCGTCATAAAATTTAATTTAGATCAGTCTGGTCCAGCTAGGAGCTATATTCGCCAACATGCTGCATAATGCAACCAGCAACGCCGACGTTGGTAATTACAGTGTCTATGCCACGCTAGCGGCAGCAGGCGGTCGCTAATTAAATTTTTATTTCAGCTATATTTATCCCATTCTGCTGTAATTTCAGTTTAAATAATAAAAATACTGCTAATCTATTCATAAAGATAGATAATACTAGGACGGCTTAGATACCACTGGAGCGACGAAGCCCTCAAAGATCTGACTGCCCTTTACGGATCTTTAGTGTCAGAGGCCAAAATCCTCCCTGGGTCACTAAGCCAGCGTAGTAAGTAATTAAGTACTAATCTATTTATCAGCTCTTTTTTCGGTTCATAAAGGCCTTATGGGCCGGCACTGACTGACCGGCGCCCTGAAACAGCGCGAGGCGGCTCACGCCACCCCTGGCATTCTGCCGCCTGGGGCAGAGTAAATACTGTTTGAGGGAAATTCAAGTTTAGCTACAGATTCAGAACAAGTAAAGCATTTAGAGGATACAAAAACATACCTAACTTTCATTTTCTTTAATGATAAATAGTGATTGCTGCAAACGTCTTAAAATTAAAAATTCAAACTGTTTATATTATATTCCAAGATAAAATTTTCACAAACAAAACTCGTAATCTAATCTAGTATTACTTAGATTTTAAGTGAGTTATGTCTATAAAAACAATGCCTTATTTTTTATTATAAGTAAATCTGCATCATCCAAATTAATTTATTTTACATATGTTTCTATTGCTGTTGAAGCCTCAATAAATAAATTAAAAATACATATAAGTATAACTTAGCTTAAATAAGCGTTTTGTAGTAGTGTACAAGTAAAACAAATTTTCTCCAACAACAATGTGACTTGAGGATAAGTAAACATTTCGTTTTCCATTGTTTTATCATCGTACGTTTCCTACTCGCTCTACCCGACCAAGCGAAAACTTCCTAAAGAAACATTAAACATTTATGAAACCTCATACGCTATTACAACTGTTTCCGAGAAGTTGAAAACCTTTCTGTACCTTCCACTCGCTAATATCTTAAGGGCGCTGTGATATATGTTATTTCAGTACAATTTATGAATTTAAAATCGTGGCCACCAGTTACTTCCCTCCTTCATCTTTAAAACTAAAAAAATAATAATAATAATAAATAATAAATACTCTTTATTGCACACCTCATACAGTTACAAGCACAAATTTTACAATTAGATAAATTTAGGTAGAGGTAACAACAGGCGGTCTTATCGCTAATGAGCGATTTCTTCCAGACAACCTTTGGGTAGTGGAGACTAGAGAAAAACAATAAGCAGTAGGTGGTGCATAGAAACAAAAGAGACGAAATAGATAACACAGCACATTCATATGAATATACATACTTAAATAAATACAAAATAAACATACATATACGTACATATATACATATATAATACACACAATAAGAAACAACAGTGTCAACTTAAAAACCTAAGGAAGAGATAAATAGTATTCCTTAAGTTGCGATTTAAAGCTACCAATAGATTGCGCGCGTTTAATGTTGAGAGGGAGAGAATTCCACAAACGAACGGCCTGGAACGTAAATGAGCAATTATAAAATTTGGAAGATGAAGATGGCACTTTTAGGAGCAATTTTTGAGAGGATCTAATAGAATTAAGATAAGAGAAACGCTCTTTGAGGTAGCGGGGAGTTGCAGGGTTAAAAAGTATAGAAAAGAGTAAAGAAAGTATGTGAGAGTTACGGCGGTGACGGATAGGGAGCCATTTGAGTTGAGAACGAAAACTAGAAACATGGTCGAATTTGCGTAATCCGAAAATGAACCGAATGCAGGCATTTTGAATACGCTCAAGCTTATTAAGTTGCTCCTCGGTTAGGTCTAAATAGGAGATATCTGCATAATCAAGAATGGGGAGAAGTAACGACTGAGCAAGCGCAATTTTAGTAGCATTTGGCAGGAAATTCCGGAGCCGTCTGAGAGACCCTATGGCAGCAAACATCAGCAAATACAATTCGACGTTTGCCTAAAGAATTAGTATCAGAATGCCTCGATCCGCTGTGGTGTTCCGAGTACTTGATAATGAGCGGCCTATCGCCGAAGGGTGTCGGGCTCAGCACGGTGCGAAGTAGTAACGTGTTACATGAATCATTCTTACATGCTTCCCAGACTGAAATTCAATCCAAGCCATATTATGCGCTAACTATGGCATGGTTCATTGAAACGTAATAGGGCCTTAATGTATTCAAGATGGCCGGGATATAACCAGGGATGCATTTGCATCTACGTGATCCACTTCGAAGTCAGCAACAACTTATACGGCATAATTGATTTCGTAAGAGGGTTAATGTACGAGCACTTAACCAATTTCGGACTCCATTATCTAAGTGTTAGGTCGCCTTGATTATAAAGCTGGATGGGAACGATAAACAAAAAACTTTTTGTCTACCAAAGCTTTACGAAATTTAATAGAAGCCTGTTAAAAAAAAATTAAAGCATAGAAAATGTAAACTGTTAACTAGTATGCAGGCTATTAAGCACCAAGTGATTCCGGAGGCTTTATTGTAAAATTAGTTAGTAAACATGTATTTAATACCTTCTACTTTTATGAAATTGTATGTACTTCAGATTTGTCTGGAAACGTCGAACACAAAATGACCGAATTTAAAAGATTAGTGAAAATCTAAAAAAGGAATGTCTTCCTAGTATAATATTACCTGTTAAAGTTCCATTTAAGTTCGGATTACTTTCCAGATAAAATATACTAACAAAGTGATCTGCGCGTTTCATCTTGTATCTGGGTTAAGCTAAATAAAAAAGCCACGGACTAAAATTATTTCCTGTTAGCATAGTTAAATATTTTATTATATTAACAAAAAAGACCTTGAAGCAAAATAATTGGGTCAGAAAATTCAGGAAAATCTTGACCAGGGGCGGGCTCCACCAGTTAAATTAGTAGCTGAAGTTATGCATTTGAATAAAAATACTTATCTCGGATTCCATGCTACGGGTGTATCACAATGTTCGCAACAATCATACTTAACATGCGGAACAGTTATGTGGTGATTGTATGGATACGGATATTACAATATTCTCTTACACAGTTTATATTATAAACCTACATGACGGTAGAATGAACACAGAAAATTAAGAAGTTTGTAGGCGGTCTCCGGAAATCTATTTCAAACAACTTTTGTGTTTTGTGTACGTGTCGGAGAAGATAATTAAAATGCGGTTGCAATAAATATTTATTTTCAAATATTCATGATTAGAGTACAAATAATTGGCCCTCACCGGGATTTGCGCTCAGAACCTCCAGCTTCGTAGATAGGGTATCGACGGACACCGTAATAAGGTTTCCGAATTTTCAGGTAACAGTGTAGAGTGTGTATACGATAGTACGTAATAAAGGCGCAATCGTACCTGTAGTGATTACATTGTCCATTGCAATCAGGGCCACGGTCAAACCGAATTCAGTGTTTGGGCACAAAGGGCGCCTTCGTAACTCTGCAGTAACTAACCTTCCTCAGCTCAGCCTAACTGTTACAGCATTAGCTGCAGGCGTACAGAGCGAGTGCCAGCTAGACCCTACCAATATTATAGAACACGGTGTTCATGGGCATGTATTACGAGTATATTTTTCCAATCAAGTTAGGTGTCGGATTTTTATCTGACACTCGTTTACAATTTTATACGATATCGTACAAATCCACTAACAAAAAATCCTAGGTATCCTATAGGTTTTATGATTTAAGTATAAGTACATACTTTAATATAAATATGTAAAGTTTGTTTCGAAATAAACTTTCAATATTTTCTGTAACGGATAACTTAGACTTTATTAAGAAACATCATAAGGCCCATGATTATACTTTCTTTCTGTACTTGAATGAAAACCTACGTGCAGTCAATACCATATTAGAATAGTTCTATAGTATGAAGAACAATTCACTGAGCCAATACGCCTCGTTCATATTAACTGTTTTGTGATTTTCAGACTTGAAGCTGATTTGACCGGTATTGTAACTTTTTGGCTTGGCACCGACTTCAAACATATCAGTTTGTAACGCATATAAATAATATAATAATTTATTTTATCCTTTTTGAAGTCGCTTTATCTTTTTGTTGTAAAAAGCTTTTATTTTTCCATTTTTAGTGGTTATATAATTATCATAATCGGACAACGGATCTCGCAATAATCGGTAAAGATATATAAGAAAAAGTTCATAATACCTACTCAATGTAAGGAAAGTTCCACATATCATATATGGTCTTCATCATTAGGTCTACTCCATCAAATTAGTGGTTTTCGAGTGGAAATGCTTGAGTTGCTTAAAAAAACAACCAAATCACCATAAATGTGCCTTTAAAAATTGAGGAGTTCCCTCAATTCCTCATGGATCCCATCATCAAAACAGAACCAGATTCATGTGAAACTATCTTAGAGGCAGTTCCTTTCAAACATAAAAAGAATTCCTCAAATCGGACCACGGGTGTCGGAGTAATCGCTGAACATCCGACATTAAAAAAAAAATCATCATCATTATCATCAAAGCAACCATCATCATGAGGTCCACTTCATCAAATTGGTGGTTTTCCAGAGAAAACTCTCGAGTTGCTTAAGAAAACACCCAAATCACCATACATGTGCCTTTAAAAATTGAGGAGTTCCCTCAATTCCTCATAGATCCCATCATCAGAACAGCACCAGATTAATATGGGACCTTGGAAGTATACCCTTTCAAACAAAAAAAGAATTATTCAAATCGGACAACGCGTCTCGGAGTAATCGGTGAACATACATAAAAAAAACCGGCCAAGAGCGTGTCGGGCCACGCTCAGTGTAGGGTTCCGTAGTTTTCCGTCCGTCACAGTAAGTGTCCCCACTTAAGAGTTAAAATAACACCGCCATGTAGGATATGATGTGAGCGTTCCACGTACAGCGACATCTATCGGCAAATTAAGTAAACTATTGCGCGCGAGCTTAAAGTATGGAAGATGACTTTTATGGGATAAGTCTTTATTGCGTGAACCGATTTTCACCGTTTTTACTTTATTTGAAAGCACGTCATTTCATTGTAATTTTGTAGAAATTACAGGTGCAATAAACACCTGCTTATACGGTTAAATTACAAACTTAGTTCAGAAATTATTTTGTAATTTTTTTTCAAAAACTATTCATCCTATCAAGTTCAAAATAATTTTCCTAGAAAGTTTTTATAAAGTTCTACTTTTAAGATTTTTTTCATATTTTTAAAACTTATGGTTCAAAAGTTAGAGGGGGGGGGGGGACGCATATTTTTTTACTTCTGGAGCGATTATTTCCGAAAATATTTACATTATCGAAAAATGATTTTAGTAAACCCCTATTCATTTTTAAATACCTATCCAACAATATATCACACGTTAGGGTTGAAATTAAAAAAAAAATCACTCCCCACTTTACGTATAGGGGAGGTACCCTAATAAAAAAAAAATTTCACTTTTTATTTTACCACTTTGTCGGCGTGATTGATATACATATTAGTACCAAATTTCAGCTTTCTAGTGCCAACGGTCACTGAGATTATCCGCGGACGGACGGACGGACGGACGGACGGACGGACGGGCAGACATGGCGAAACTATAAGGGTTCCTAGTTGACTACGGAACCCTAAAAAAAGCCCAAACCGAATACAGAACCTCCTCCTTCTATGAAATTGAAGTCGGTTAAAAAAAGAGACATGTTATTTTCGTATAAGTACCATTCCAATGGAAAATATCATCATTAATACATATGTAGATATAAAAGTAATTAAATATTTTTGCATAATTCAGATTTTAGAGAATTTATCCGTGTCAAGATTTTTTTAACAAAAATTTAATGCCAATACAACATAGCGGGAGCTTGTGTTCGCATGACGGGAATTCTCTTTCAACAACCCATTTGATTCGTTTGTATTTAGGTAAATAGGTACGAGTTTATCAATCTGTTATCGATTTGAGCGCATAAATGTTTCAGCATCTATACGAACCCACTCGAAAGCTCGCGTTGACTTTGTCGAGGTTTCGGTGGAATTGTTGGATTTGTTGGGACGGCTTTGACTTTGGTAAATTCAATAACACGAGCACGAGTAGGTAGCTACTACAATTTAATATTGACGTGAAAGTGTTGGATGTCTTTCGTTAATTAATTAAATTATTATTGGGAATTTGAAGCAATGAATCTTAAAGCTGTAATATTTCGAAAATAATATAATTACTCATCTCTTAAATGGAGCCGATTTACACGCCTTTTCTTTTGCATGCTTCTAAAGATACAAAAACTGTAGCAACACAGATCAGTGTTATCATAACAAAATCCCCATCCCCACAACAAGCTATAGCTAACTACCATTGATCCCAGTCGGGGTGATGATTAGTCCGAACTAATGGATTGTCGATAGCCGAAGTTAGCACTAGTTTATCCAGCCAACAACCAGTACCTTGACTTCGTAAGGGGCCTAGCGCGAACTTCCAAATTTAAAGTCAACATTCTGTATCACTCTTTAAATAGATACACCTTGTTAAAATAGGTACATCTTATTGTAGATACAGTCAATAGTACTTCAAAATTGTCAGCAATTATTTATTTATTTTTTGTAACTTATGTGGTGCTGTATGTGGATGGTTTCTGCAATAAATGTATTTCTATTCTTCCATTCTTCTTCAATTAAAATAGATCAGAAGTACCTACGGGAAGATCCATGAAAGCTGGCGCGAGATTTGTATCGAACTGTCAACATTTTCATATACACATTCGTGAATTTACCTGTACTTAGCTTCCTGTTTAACAAGCACACGCAACTGGTGTTTTATATATTGCTAGCTAATGTATATCCCGTGATATGGAATTAAGATATAGCTCCTGTTTGTGTACTGTGATGTGGCGAAGGGAGGCGTCTAATTAATTAGACTGCGGGCAACATATGTGCTGTCTCAACTTCCCAAGAAGCTTGTATCTTTCGAAACATACATGCTGTACTCATTTCTTACTCATACTCGAGTAATGTAACTCGATTAATGTAAATCGAGTGATTTACATTAATATTATAGTCGAATCAGTCTCAGAATTCTACTGCAGGATGTTATTTGAATTTCACGCCAATACTTAATTGCTCACCGTCCACACAGACACAGACAGATGCATTCAAAATGTATCAATTCTGTCGGACTACAGTTTTTGCAGATATACGAGATCCTTAGGCCAATGATGGATTTGTCTTTATCATGAATGAAATTAATGATATAATGTCGCGTGCATAACGTGACAAGATTATCATACGAACGATAAAAATGGTGGCAACTGTAATTTTACACAAGTTTAGGTACTCGTATGTCACGAGTGCCACAACGCTTCTATCCACGATCTAGACAACAACCGCTACCTGCCATCATTTGTTTTGACCAATTGCCCTTTGGACAGGCTTATGTCGATGAGTCTGATGTCGATATTGTCGATAAAGTACCCGAAGTGTATTCGACAATATTGCACTATAAATTGGGGTGGCGCGGTCGTTTGTCAAGCGATTGTCATGTTTATTGCCATAACGACATTAAATTTGCGATTGTCAATCCTGACAATTTTACGTTACTATGTTTATGCATTTTTGGAGAAACCGACACTTGCAGATTAGGGTAATTTGTAAATTTTTACTCATTCACATACTAAGTATGTATTGTACATATTCACATACATGTAAATTTTGGAAGCTAAGTTGTTAAGGCTTTTGCGTTCCGTTTACATCTAGATTAAATCTATTTTGTTTCTTAGCATCTATTTCCAGTATGTACGTGCCCAATGAATAAACAGCAAATTTTATTGATACAATTTCATTACTATTTACTCACACGGTATCTGTCTATTGTAGTTGACCTTTTATGACGATTGCCAGAAAATGCTACGTTTGTTTTTCTTTCTTATTTAAGAAGGTCGCATGAACCATTGAAAAAACCATGATGATTCGCTCTTTCGGTCCACCTTGGAAGTCTACAATAGTAGGTAGCAAACATGCCCCAACAAAGAATCCTACATAATGCGCCGGTCTGACAACACCACCCTCACCTTACGCTTTACATTAAAATCATACCTACCTGAGTCGAATTAGTTGCACTCCACCGATTTTGTTAAGACTTTTGGTTTGGCATTTTTAAATTTAAAGACTTGCGATTTTTTATTTACAAGCGTAGCACATTGGCCATATGGTCGTTTAAATTCTAGTCCTTTTTGTCATTTTACTAAGCTAATTATCTTAATTTTTCACATTCTTTCTAATGCTATTAAAAGTATTAAATTAATGTTAAACAGAGCTCGTATTTCGTATGCCATCAATAACGTAACGACGTTACTAAAATAAATATTAGAATATGGACGCGTAGGTATATGGTTTCGGCCTAAAATAATAGAAGAAACAGAAGTGAAAGACTACGTTTATCTATGGTGGGTCGAAAATTAAAAAGTATATTTTTTCAAAGGCTTGTGGTGCAGTGAACTTTGGCAGATGGCGAGCGGCATGCACGTGCATGCAGCACGTGTAGACTTATTTAAAAAAACAAAAGTGCTTATTATATTGGTTATAATGTACTTTATGTACTGGCAATAAGGATAGCGGGACTGAGACGTTGAAAGTCTTCATTAGGATGTTCAGTATAATGCAATGATGAGAGGAAGCGGTAATCTACATACTTGTCTTAAAATGACGGTTCTTTGTAAGGTTTCCTTTCTTAAGATGCTAAATAATTAGCTGATACGTTTACAAATAAGTAACGCAGAAACAAGGGTTGCCGATTGATGATTAAATTAAATACCTACCTCCCCTTGGGGTGTTACCAATTAAATGTCAATAAAACCCTTATCATGATTGTATTAAATGTAGTTGCTGATCATTATTTATCTCTACTCTTCTGAGAATTATTTTTTATCCGACGTGGGATCTAAATTTAACTAATTAACTTACTTTAAAAATGGCGCTGACAGCTGTCAGAACTACCCAAGCAGCTGTCATACTACAGAATAACGTCAAAGAAGGAGATGGATAATCGTTTGAGCTCAAGATGGCTGCGGCGTCTTTAGAATAGTTTTTTGTTTTTTGCTCTTTTACGTAGTTCAGTATGTATTGATAGCTTATTTTGCGGTGACCTAACGAACAAGTGTGCAGCTAAAGAAAAATAGTCTCAAAACGAGCGTAACCACCCTTTAGTTGAACATACGGTTATCCGGGGTCTCGTCCTCGTCCACCCACGTGTTTGTAGGGAGGCTATCACCTTACAATGAGCAAGGCCGAACAACGTTGCTTATATTTTATGAAAAATTTATATTAATCATATTAATGTAATAAGTCTACATCTCGACATTGGCAGAATTCACCTCGCTAAAACAGGCGAGGAGTAAAAGCCATAAAAAAAAGAATATACAATCGGATTGTATTAATGTAACGTACCTACTAGATCGTAGAAGGCTGACGACTCCGTTTTCGTCCTCTAGTGCTATTATTTACTCTTTAGTAGCCAAGTTAAATCTCGACCCGGATGACAAATCTCCTTCAGCTGGGGTTTGTTTCAATCTCGCGGCCTCATTCAAATCATTCGATAAGATACGACGGTGATGGATCGAGTTTACTGAACTCTTGTAAGCTCTAAAAGCATTTTATACCCTTCAAAATCAGTTGACATAAGACTTTTTGCAGGAAACCCATTATTCGCTTTATTTCCATTTGTATTCGAGCGTCTCGCGTTAGGATTACCGATGTAAGTGTAATTTCACAGCCTAATAACATTAACAATCATTCGTTATCGAAGATCATGCTTGAACTAGGTAGTGTAGTTTTCTGTTTCGGTACGTTTTAGAAATTTGCACTGAAATGTTCTTAGTTGTGACGATGCATTTAATGTAGGTAGGTTTCACACCTCATATTTGCGACGTTTTCAAGTCAATGAAAGGTACATCATAGTCGGTTGTCAATAAGGCGTTACTATCTTAAAAAATAATTAGATGATCAAACGAACTTACCTGAAGTGAAGTTCGATCTAAATTGTCATGTCTTCGCTGAAAGATTTATAAACGAAGGTAGTTGCCTTGCAACGTTACGACGTATTCGCACCCAGTTCGTCGGTATCGTAGAAAGAGAAAAAAGATATATGTCTTCTTCTACGACACCGGTCGCTGGTCACCTCATTCTATTCAGAGCTTATTTCAACATTGTTATTACAGGGGCTCGTATGGGTAGGGTGGGACTCTAAATCTTTCAGCGAAGACATAACAATTTAGATTGAACTTCACTTCAGGTAAGTTCGTTTGATCATCTAATTGTCATGTCTTCGCCTCAAGATTTATATTTATAAACGAAGGTAGATGTTTAGAGATATACAATATTGAAATCGAAATCAATAATGAAATCAAACTTATGTTTTATATACTATAGTAACAAGGGCGTTACTATATATAATAATGCTAGGCAATGCCCATTTAACGGTAACTAAAATACGAGAGTTCCACCCCATTTTTAATGACTCAACTGGATCGTTAATTATACTAAATTACTTAGGTACCTAAACAAACCAGCCAAATAATGTTCTTAGCCAATATAAAGGTATGCTTGAAAAAAATTGGCTAACGAAGGTTTTTTTTTTATATAGAAATTTACCAAGATCCAACATGGGTTTAACCATCGTGTGGCTATCCCATAAGTACTGTCATTCCAATCTTAACTATTTATCCATTAGTTTTTATAACCGTCAAATTAGGAAAATATCTATACATATAATAAAGCTGAAGAGGGTCGAAAGTCTGTACATGGAAGATAATCGAAAAAAAGTTGGCTGGGGATACTTAGAATCGATAACAGAACACGTTCCAACAATTTTTAGAATTTTTGTCTGTTTATCTGTTTGTCTGTTTATCTGTTTATCTGTTTATCTGTTTGTCTGTTTATTTGACCGCGCATCACGTGAAAACGGCTGAACGGATTTTGATGAAATTTTGTATAGAGATAGTTTGAGTCCCGGGAAAGGATAATATATAGTTTTAATCCCGAAAATCAGCCCTGGTGGGGGTGAAAATGGGGTTGAAAGTTTGTATGGAGAATTTTTAACCGATGAAACGATTTAGATGAAAATTGGTATAGTATGGGTCTCAAGAAAGGACAAAGGATAGTTTTCACCCCGAAAATCAACCCTAAAGGGGTCAAAGGGAGTGGGAAATTTGTAGGTATAGGGAATTATTAACCGTAGAATCGATTTAGATAAAATTTGGTATGGAGATAATTTGAGCTCTGGAAAAGGAAATAAAATAGTTTTATCTCAGAAATTATCCCTTAAGCGGATGCAAAAGGGGTGGAAGTTAACATGGGGAAGAAACAACCAATAACCGCTGTACGTATTTAGATGAAATTTGGTATTGAAATAGTTTATAATTTGTTGGTCAAGGTGTTCATATTTATTAACCCGTCGATGCTTTAAATTTACCTTTACCCGCTCTTAAGAAATATTTGAAAATGTCATTAATGTCAAAGGGTTATTGCAGGTTCGAGGACTATTATATGACGGACAAAGATGCATGGCCCAAACCAGAAACTACTACAAAATCATCTAACATTTATAGGACACCGTTTAGGTAGGAAAACATATCAAACGTTTTGTGAAGCAGTCAGATTAGGATTTATTTTTCTTTATAATTAAACAGTAGGTACATTATCTGTCTCTCAAGCTGTTTTGATATGTCTTCTTGAAGAACTACGCATTATTTTGTATCTTTGAGATCTAATAATGTATTACTGTTTTGAAAAAAATAAGTCCCGTTGAGTTTCTTTTCGGTCATAATACTTCTCGGGCCAGAGGTGTAGGGTTAGAACCGGTGGTAGTTTTGGAACGAAGTTCCTTATCGGACGGTTCGCGGATGGGGGCTAGGCGAAAAAAAGTCACGTGACCGTCACGAATAAGCGTCACGTCACGAAAACGCGACACCAATAAGATTGAGAAACATAGAATAAAGTGAAGTGAAGTGAAGTGTAATGAAAAGTGAAAGTGAGAAGTGACAAAGTGAAAAAAGTCGAGAACCTAAAAGTAAAAAGTGTCAAAAGTGTCGAAAATGTCAAAAATGTCAGTTTCATAATTTAAAAAAAATTCAAAAATTTCAAAAATTTCAAAAATTTCAAAAATTTCAAAAATTTCAAGAATGTCAAAAAATTTTTAAATTTCAAAAATTTCAAAAATTTCAAAAATTTCAAAAATTCAAAAAAGAGACTTCTCGAAAAAGTCGAAAATAAAATAACATAACTTCGTGTTCCACACCATTCACGTATTTTGTTCTCTGACGTTCATTAGTGCATTGTAATGTGCTTACATTGAAGAATAAATATCTTGATGTACATTAATATCATAAATCCTCTATTCCGCGTTCGGAAACCGTATGTAATTACCACCATTATTGCAACCAGTAACGTAACATCAGTGTATTATCTGTGACAGTGTGGTAAAAACGTATGAAAAGTAACGTAATGAAAATGCGCCCTCCTCCCCGACCGTCGGCACGCCCCATACGTCGTCAACGTCTAAAGGGGGGGGGGGGAGGGGGGTAGCCACTACACTCGATTGAGTTAAATTTTTAAATTTGCATGGGTCATGGACCCATGGAAAAAATCATGCGTGGCCCCCTAAAAAAACAAAAAATAATTTCTCCATTTGGGACCCCCCCCCCCAAATTTCAACCGCGCTGCAACCGCGCCTGTTCTTACCTTTCATGCTTAGACTGATTTGACGGGAGGATCGATTTGGATGATATTTGTCGTGGATATGAACGTATAAATACAAAAGTGGTACTGTATCGTCCGATATACACCTACTACTCTATGTTGTTTATATCATGCCAAAAAAAATTATAAGGACAAAAAAAGGATTGATTTTTGAGTGTACTTTTATTTAGTGGTAATTGTTAAATATTTTTCTCAAACATGCTCGGAAATGTTCCTGTTACGTTAGTAATTAGAGACCAGTAGGGACTCTATTCCAAGGCAGGTTCAGCGCGACGTACGTAAAGGATTTTCATACAACATTAAATCACTCAGCCAGTAACTGAAGCACTAAACAAGTAATTTTATTTCCTTACATGTTTGAGAAAAGCACTATACATGCTTCGACCGTAATCAGCTTACCTGGCTTCGTATTGTAGCCGTCCTCGTCTTCGACTCGGACGGCTACTAAATACTCAGCCAGGAAAGCTTACTTACTGGTCTCTGCAGTAATGTACTATTATCAGGACTACTGTCCTCCAGCGTATCCATCTGTCAACTTTACTTCAAGTTCCGCCTCCAGGGTAGCAGGAGAGAAATTAGGGGTGAATTAGCCGCTTACTGACACAGACCGAATTCCACGCGGGCGGAGCCGCGGGCACAGCTAGTATATTTATATGTCCAGTACCTACGAGTACATCAAATATAATGATATGTAAATGTTACTTAAGAGGTTACTCAATATAAGGTATGTTGGTATTCAATTTATACACTTATATAAATTTTATTTTGTGTTAGTCAAATAAACAACACGAAATTAGTAATACGATCTACAACTTTTGCTAGAAATTTTACAGGTCGATGATAGGGAAAAAGGTAAATCTAAACAGGGTCTTTCCCATTTACGGCAGATGTTTCAAATAGTCTTCAATTTATGTTAGGTGTAACTAAAGTAGTTATTGATTAATATCCAATATAAGCAAATGGGGTTGCCATCTTCAACCAATTTTAAAGATAAATACCAGATATAAAGAAATAATAATACGAATGTATTACTGAAATCTTCTAGTAATACTTATGGCTTAAAATATCAGTCAGCTACCTACGTACTAAGGTAACAGGCTATTTTACTATCGAGTCAAACAACCTTTATGAAACGTCTCAATAATCCGTTTCCGTTGCTACCGCGCTTGTGACGTCACGAAATATGTACTATGGTGAGTTCACCTGTCCTCCTTTACTTGACTATCAAAACGATGTTTGATCCTATTTTCCAATTGTATTTTGGTATAAGTATATAATACATATATATTTCACGACTGCTCGACGAATGAAATGATTTTGGCGTATATATACACGGTGCCCGTGAGCATTGCGAGAGACTTTAACAGTGTATTCATTATCATATTTAGAGAACAAAATGTCCTTTAAACTTTTTCGAAATTCGCCATAGTTTCAGAGTAAATACTACTTACAAAAAATTGCATTTTGAATTGTTTCTCAGTGTAAAATGATTTTTTGATGGCGATCTCACCGGTATGGGGCATAGTCTAGACATCTCTTATTGACTGATATCAAAGACCTAAGAAACACTTTGCATGGACTAGTTTTTACGAGAAAAAATGTAGCAATTTACTTTTTCCGTTACTTTTTTCTAATGACATTTATTTTTTATGTAGAACAGCATTCAAAAAAAGTGAAAAAAAAAGGAAAAAAAAATTTTTTTTGGCGTTTTACAACAAAAGTCATATAATGTTTTTTCATTCTTTTGACCTCAGATATGCGTGGTTAAAATCTCTCGCAATGCTCACGGGCACCGTGTATATACCTATATATTTTTATTCAAGTGGAATAACAATTCCCTGTATTTGAAACTGCTCTGAAGTTTTGAAGATGGGTTGGTAAAACTTCCTAGTGTTATCCCAGCCCTATTAATAAATTGGAAAACATGGGATACAAAATTAGTTTTAGGTAGGGATATTTCGCAAAATAACACATTGATTCGTCTTGTCATTGTCAAAATTATGTGAAGAACGGTACTAGCTTATTCCATAAAATAAGTCACAACAGAATTCGATTTGGAAAATAAAATTGACGATTTGTCGTTGCAAACTAGAATGGACAACAAGAGACAATTCTCACTTGGTAGAATGAATTGAAAGGATTGCAGTTAGCATATCAAAACGAAGGATTGAATAAGTAAGTAACTATTTCCTGGAAAATATCGCCAATTATTTTCAAACAAAAACACAATCTATACAAGCAGCTAATGAAAATGCATAAATATTTTGGTTGAGTATGTTCTAAAAAATGTCTTATTTTCTGTATAAGAAGATGTGAAGAGGGAAGTACCTATGTATCCTTGCACTAATAAAGTGCACTACCCTTTTAGTACCAACTATAGTTACAATACGTACTACTAGTCTTGGCTTTAACTTGAAATATTTTATGAATAAGTTTAGCCAAACTAAAGGCGTAGGTAGGTACCATAACCATATAAGTGATATAAGGTTCCTTTCCCCAAAATGTGTTTAAAATAAAAAAGTAGGTACATTTTGTATTATGTACGAGTATGATCATGTCATATCCAGTATTTCGATGTCCAATTTTTTACTTTATTATTTGAGTAATATCACCCAAGTTTATAAAACTTATTAAACCTCAATCAAACTTTTTATCTTCCTAGCAAACGCAGAAGTCGTTATTATGACAGACCTTTATAGAAGTGCTATTAGTCTCAAAGGATATTACAACAAGGATATTGTAACTTATTAGTATTATGAGTAAACATCAATACTCGAGTGGAGACCGCGTCTCGGCAAACGTAGTGTAAGACTCCCTCCGGCCAGGTGGGATGACGATCTGCGAAAGACTGCAGGCAGATGCTGGATGCGGCAAGCTGAAGACAGGACGCTATGGCGCTCATTAGGGGAGGCCTATGTCCAGCAGTGGACTAGTATAGGCTGATGATGATGATGATGCTCAATACTCACATGACCGATTGACCGTAAGTTGCGGCACTTGCTGCCTCACAAATGCGTAATATACGCAGCCAGGGAAAATAACGTTGAAATCGTATGTACATAGATTGTAATGGATGTGTGGAAATTAATAGTACATTACTGCAGAGACCAGTAAGTATGCTTTCCTGGCTGAGTATTTAGTAGCCGTCCGAGTCGAAGACGAGGACGGCTACAATACGAAGCCAGGTAAGCTGATTACGGTCGAAGCATGTATAGTGCTTTTCTCAAACATGTAAGGAAATATTTTAATACATACCCAAAAATACCACCTAAACTTGAGCATTTTTTCTTATAATTGCTCTAGGTAAACGTACTCATGTTTAAAAAATATGTATGAAAATGAAAAAAAAAATACATTTATTCCTTAAACGACTAATTTTCAAACTTATTTATATAAAATTACTTGTTTAATGCTTCAGTTACTGGCTGAGTGATTTAATGTTGTATGAAAATCCTTTACGTACGTCGCGCTGAACCTGCCTTGGAATAGAGTCCCTACTGGTCTCTAATTACTAACGTAACAGGAACATTTCCGAGCATGTTTGAGAAAAAACATATTTCACTTATTTATAAATCCCTGGAACCACGGCTATTGAGACACATGTCGTCTAGTATATCCAAAAATCCAGCAACCAACGTATCAGGACATTGTTTTCTAGCTCGTCAAGGGTAAAGTCATAATTTTTTGAGTAAAATGCAAATCCTAAAACTTGTCTGATCCCTTAGCACTGTCAGTCTGTAAGGTACTTTAAATAACAATAATAAATCTTAACCGTTTGAGGAAAGAGAAGAGTCCCTTATCATATATTATCTATATATATAAACGGATCACCAGCATTTTTGTTACACCTTGTATATACAGTATATGTCAGTCTCATAAATATTTACTTTATAAGTTTTTTTTATGAAATGAAATCAATATCGACTTTTTGTACCAATTACTGCCCACATGCGGGACTCGCCGCGAGTGCCGAGCCGAATGTTTCTTTCTTATTCTATGTATAGAATCCATAGTAGAGTAGGATATAAGACAGATATTTGGATAAATGCCCAAATGTGTGTACGCGGCTGAGGTGCTCGGCAAAAAACTAACTTTATGTTTTCATTATTTTTTAATTGCCAACCGAGGAAGATACGGGATCTGCGCATACTTTGATGTCTAATGTCTGCACTAAAAAAACGTGAGAGCGTGGCTCTGGGCGTGTTTGGCTGACTGCTGGACGGCGGTGCCGACGCGCGCGACCTGAGCGTTTTCGTCGGCGGTGACGCTGGCGGTGCTGGTGATGAGACGGTTGGTTCCTCATGTTACAATTTAAAGTTGGATTGGTTGGGGGCTGTAGTACTTAATCGGCCAGCTTTTTAAAGTTAAATATGCAACTAGCAGAGTATATTTCATATATCACAAAGCTGGCAAAATCCATAACGACTAACATAATAATTAATAACCCTAGTTCAGTTAGTAGGACAATGTGCTCAGTTATTAATGAGAGTTACTAGAGTTACTGAGTAACTCGAAGTGACATATAGGTAGGTCAGTTTTGTTTAGAAATGCTCAGCGCATCCATGAAGAGTCTGTTTACCATAGGAAAGCGGTGGCATTGTTCTTTGTAGCGACTACCTACAGAAATTGCAAAATTGATACGAGTCCAACTATACGAGTTAAAGCGGCGTAGTAGATTTATAACCAAACTGGATTAATATTCGCGATTTGTAACTGAAATGAGTCCCGTGAATGATGTGCGCGTCAGACGCGTGGTATGTAGGGCATGCAATACCGGTATTGCTTGTATGGGCTAATACCGGAATTGCGGGATTGCCCATACAAGCAATACCGGTATTGCATGCCCTAGTGGTATGTAGGTATTATATTATTATACGCTTGTATATACACTACACGTGTAACCCTGTGCGATGTGTATCGTTCATACCCTCATTGTTCAATGATTTTGGATTGCCTATTTTGTTCCCATAGTTACGTAATTATATGAGGGAATAGGTATACCTTGATAAAAATTTAGATATATGGTCATATATACTACTACGTCATGAATTAGGCATACTTGCACGCAAGCGCGGATCCACTTTCCAGAATTTCGTTCAGGGGGGGCACTTTCCAGGATTTCGTTCAGGGGGGGGGCACTTTCCTTCACAAAAAATCTCGCGGTCCGCACCTATGGGCCCCGTAGTATACGAGGTTTGCGTTTCAGGGCAACAGGGGCAATTGCCCCCCCCCCCTCCCTGTATCCGCGCCTGCTTGTCGACTTTAACATTCGAAATTTTAGGGAAAAGACTGAAAAACTCCCTTGATACGAGTAGGTCAGAATTACGTGTACGTGGCAAGGCGGTTGCCACGATGATTCCTGTGCTCTGAATGACTTGCTGTCCCATTTCCCATGCAGTCCTTGGTACTTCCACTCGCATTTACCTACTAATAGTTATTTTAACGTTCTATTGAGTTTACTCTGGTAAACAAGTCCTCATCAACAAAGAAAGGTACTAGAGTTAGCTGTAACGCCAATCCATTAAGAGGTCCAGTCTTCTAAAAGATGGAAGAGAAGATTCATATACACCTATTCATATCTAAATATATAAAAGAAGAAACTGACTGACTGACATATCAACGCACAGCCCAAACCGCTGGTTCTAGAGATTCCAAATTTGGCACTTAGGTTCCTTTTAAGGTCTAGGGATGCACTAAGAAAGGATTTTTCAAAATTCGTCCCCTAAGGGGGTAAAATGGGGGTCCAAAGTTTGTATGGCGAATCAAGATTTGTTAGATTATTTTATTCGAAACTTCACAGGAGTATTCTTAACGATAAATGAGTAAACACGTGTTTCAGGATTTTTGAAAATTCAACCCCTAAAAGGGGTAAATGTGGTCACAAAGTCTGATAATCAACATGGGTATCGTATCCTTTTTGAGTACTTATAGTACGCGGGCGAAGCCGCGGGAAAAGGCTAGTACGTGTATATATGAATCTGCGTATAGAATATATGAATACGTATTAACACATTTTTAGCTAAATAGTTTTATTGCAATTAGTATTTTTGGACCCACGGTCATTACGCCACAAGGTACTGACAAGGATCAAGCTAGGTTGGTTTTAATTTCGACAATAGATACGTGCTATATTCGCCGTACCGTGTTATGTGCTGGGGAATGTACCGGGATTACACCTAACTGCGGTATGCCAAAGCTCCTTGGATGGAAGATCGCAAGTGACCTGACTTCACCGTTAAGATGTAACCTTTGTCCCAAACAGCTGGTATGAGGCACAATCCAAGGTTTATTTAAGCTTGTATATGAGGGGTTAGTTTAGTTTAGTTACAATATAATTATAACTGCAATTGGTAAGCTCATGGGAATTTTAACCACACAGTCCCTCCCACAATCTACTATTATTACGAAACAATTGGTTGTATTGTACGTTAAGGAACTAAGGTACACAAGAATACTTTCCCGTTTAACCACCACCAGCACGGCTAGCACGTCTTACGCGCGACTGGCGCGACAAGAGACAGATCTGCGCGACTTCATGCGTTGTCGCTAGTTGGCAGCACAACTTGCGCGTGAAAGGAGCGACAGACTCGCGATCAAATGCCACTGTCATAAAATGACAGTGACTCGCGACTTTGAACTAAAATCCTTAGCACAATTTTGACTTCTCTACTAGAAAGCGAGATTTTTGACAGGCGCGGGAAGGTTTTCCCTACTCGCGGCTTAAGTTGCTCTTGCAAGACGTGCTAGCCGTGCAGTTGTCCTTGTCCATATTGTACTACAAGTGCAAAGCAAAAGTTATTCAGAAGGAATGTAAACTGAAGACCATATTAATTAAGTGCAAGCCATAATAACGAATAGCTGGACCTGTGTACAATTTCCCACAATTTATTGATTTTATTTATTTTTGGTAGTAATTTGAATTTATTTATACTTTCCAAGGAATAGGGGAATTCAAGCTTCGGACTAAAGTTAAAGAATCTACTCACGACCATACATCCTGTTAATCTATATATATATATATAACTCAAAGGTGACTGACTGACTGACTGACTGACTGACATAGTGATCTATCAACGCACAGTCCAAACCGCTGGTTCTAGAGATTGCAAATTTGGCACGTAGGTTCCTTATAAGGTCTAGGGGTGCGCTAAGAAAGGATTTTTCAAAATTCATCCCCTAAGGGGGTGAAATGGGGGTCCAAAGTTTGTATGGGGAAACAAGATTAGTTAGTCTATTTTATTCGAAACTTCACAGAAGTAATCCTAACAATAAATGAGTAAATACGTGTTGCAGGTTTTTTTGAGAATTCAACCCCTAAAAGGGGGAAATGTGGTCAAAAAGTCTGAAAATCAACATGGGTATTGTTTCTATGGTTTATCGGGTCGTTGATTACGAAAACAACAACGATTTTAAAATCCGACGTGGTGGACGTGAAATACCATCTCCCCTGTTAGGGTACAATGTGGTTGAAATGTCTAAATATCCATATGGGTGTCGTTTTTGTGATTTTTTGGGACGTTAATTAAGAAAATGGCATCGATTTTGAAATTTAATATTGTGGACATGAAAATTCTTGAAAGTATTTGTGCCAAATTGCAATCTTCTTCTAAATATATAAAAGAAGAAACTGACTGACATATCAACGCACAGCCCAAACCGCTGGTTCTAGAGATTCCAAATGTGGTACGTAGGCTCCTTATAAGGCATAAGGATGCAGTTAGAAATAATTTTTAAAAATTTACCTCCTAAGGGGGGAAATGGGGTTCAAAGTTTGTATGGGAAACGAGATTAGTTCAACTATTTTATTCGAAACTTTACAGGAGTATTCCTAACGATAAATGAGAAAACAAGTGTTTCAGCTTTTTTGAGAATTCAACCCATACAAGACAAAATTTAAATATCAACATGGGTATTGTTTCTATGGTTTATCGGGTCGCTGATTACGAAATCAACACTTAAAGGGGGTGAAATGGGGGTTGATAGTTTGTATGGGGAATTTTTAAACGTTGAACCAATTTAGATGAAACTTGGTATAGAGATAGTTTGTGTACCGGGAAACGACATGGGACAGTTTTTATCTCGAAAATCAATCTTTAAGGGGGTGAAATGGGGGTTGGAGGTTTGTATGGAGATTTTTTTACCGCGAACCGATTTAGATAATTTTGTTGTGGATATAGTTTGAGTCCCAGGAAACAATATAGAATATTTTTTAAGCCGAAAATCAATCTTAGAGGGGTAGAAAACATGTTGGTAGTTTGTATGGCGAATTATTAACCGCTCAACAGACGATTGAAATGAAACTTGGTACATATTATATAGATTGAGTCGCGGTAAACAATATAGGATAGTTTTTATCTCGAAAATCAACCCTCTAGGGGGTGAAACGGGGGTTGAAAGTTTGTATGGGAAATTAATAACCGTTGAACATATTTAGATGATTTGGTATGGAGATATTTTGCATTCTGGGGAAGGATATATAATTAGTTGTTATCCCAGAAGTCATTCCTTAAGCGGGTAAAAAGGAGGGTGGATTACTAATTCCACGCAAATGAAGTCGCGGGGAAAAGCTTCTATTCAAGAGTAGAAATCTGTATTAATCATAATCTCTCAGAGGTAAGTCGTTGATGGCGTAACAATTAAACAATTATTGCAATAATTTCTTTAAAATAAAAAGTGAGGGAACCGCCGTCTTCAAAACGTGGTATACCGAAACCTCCAGAATGTAACGAATACTTTTCCGAAAACCGTTTCTAAATCAGTTCAGCGAAACGCAAGATGATCGCGGACAAACATACATTCCTACATACAAACATACGAGTCTAACTGAGAACCTCCTTTTTTAGTACTTTTAGTACGCGGGCGAAGCCGCGGGAAAAAGCTAGTTATGTATACTGTTGATATTAAGGGATCCTATTCTGTGCACGGTGGTGACAGGGTCCGGGGTCACAGCACAGCCGTGTATCGATTGGGCGCTATTATTAAGACACCAAATTTAGCCGCGACTGATTGGTCTCTTAGTGACACAGTGTGCATTCTGTGAACTGGAACCCTAACTTACCTGACTCGGTAAGTACAACAATTAAATGAAATTGAGTAATAGTAAAAGGTTTATAATGGTAACTTTTAAGTGACAGTTCTTGATGAGTCAGTCGTTTGGGATATTATGTAGCGCTATGTATATTTTACATTAGTTATTATTTTAATGATAATTCTTGTTGCTCGACATATAGAATATACCACCATTTAATATTTAAATTGTGAAATTACTGTGTATTTGTGGTTGGCGCGTTTGTACGACGGGAAAATTATGGTAAACCAGAAATAACTCATGCTTATTAAAACGTAATTACAAACTACATCCTAAAATAATAGGCGATCAGGATTATTTCGATATAGATCTTATTGGTCCTAATTTCTATTAGACATGCTGACATTTTTACCTTTACCGTTTTGTCTATTTTAAGGTCTTGCTAACTCTGGGGAATATTTTTACCCGTCCACTTAGGCAGCGGGTCATATCCCTTCGGGCCAAGGCCTGATATATCAGGAGAATGCGAGTGCTGGGACTGGGACATTAATCATGACTACGGTGTCAGGCGATGAAGTAAGTGCTTTCGCCGTGTTGGGCTGTATGTAGGCCCTGTACTGTAAGGCACCGCCCTAATATAAAAAGATTGGGTATGTTGGGCTCAGTTTAGTATTTGCATCTTAAATGCATATTGATAGTAAGTACAATGCGAGTATGTTGACTGTTAATCTGGATGTCGATTGTTGCGGGGTTTTAGAATTATGAAGGAGATATCTTGTTCCTGTAGCCGTCGACACAGTGAATCCTCCTTTTTGTAAAGGGTCGGCAACGCGCATCCGACATCTCTGGAGTTGCAGGCGTCCATAGGCTACGGTAGCTGCTTACCATCAGGCGGGCCGTATGCTTGTTTGCCACCGTCGTGGTATAAAAAAAATACTTTACTTTAATTTGAACATCCTTCTCGTATAATCACCGCATTTTGGATCGTAAAGGACACCTAAATTAATTAATCGTTTCCACTCTTTCTCAAAGATTGACACTCTGGCTGTGTTTAAGAAATTTCAATGAATGGTCCTCTTTTTTTTGGCCTTGCAGCCTGAACCTTTGATCGGCTGCTGAGGCTGTAAGCCACACGGTCGTATTTTGATGAGAGTTCATACTGAGATACGGCAGTAGGTATGTAGGGCGGTGGCGTTGCATGCTGCGGTACTAATCCGACGGCGCTGGCCATTTACTATCACTAAATAATTAACACGCAATCGTGACAACTTCATTTTTAAGTTTTTAACAGTATTCTACCTACAACGGGGTTTTCAAGTCCATACCTACAGTCGATCTTATTTGTGACAGCTTGCATTATAGCTGTTAATCTCGATAATAGGGTATCATGGATACCTATTAACGAGATTAACAGTTTTCAGGTCAATTAGGATAACTAAGTGCTCTTTCAAAAATAATGGGGTTAGATGCGTATTAACAATAGTGCATTTCCACACAATTTCATTTAAATGATTTCCCTTCAGTCACCACATCACCTGCAATAATATCAGTTTTTATCAGAATTAAAAAATATATATATGTTGAATAACTTCATAAAATGACTGATGTAATGGAAACTGGCCAAGTCATCTAACCTACTTTAAGATCTCACATTTTTAAATAACAGCAATTGTCATAGGTATCCAATAAAGCAAAGAAATAGAGTTTAATACTTGTTCATAATGTTCTTTTGTTCCTATAAATACATATTTGGATTTTGCATAGAACTTGGCACTCATTTAGATATCCATTCTTTTTCCGGCGAAGCCCACAGCCAAGCATAATTTTTGTATTGAACTTGGCTCTCCTTTTTTACATTTATGTTTTTGGTAGGATTCTACTTACAAGGTAAGTAGAGCTACGGATTTCGTGAAGCCAACATGGCCGCTTTGTTTTGAGAATTGTTTTTTGTTCAGTTTGTTTGTTCAGTTCGTAATATATATAGCTTATTGTGTGGTGATCTAACGAACAAGTGTGCATCTAATGAAGAATTAGTCTCAAAACCCGTGAAACTACTGTTTGGGTCACATCCCGTTATCCCGCCACGGCCCGCGCGTTGTTTGTAGGAAGCAGCTAAGTCCCTACAAAAAGCAAGGCCTCTACCGTATAACGTGCTATATACTACTGAAGTCTAGCGGAAGCCCTAGAGGCTACCATTTCTCATTAAATATTAATAATAATAAGTAGAGCAACAAGCGCTTGCTGTCGTTTATTTTTTGCTGTCTTGTCAGTGTGTACATATTTATACAATATAAAAGAAGAAACTGACTGACTGATTGAATGACTGACTGACTGACTGACTGACATATCAACGCACAGCCCAAACCGCTGATTCTAGAGATTCCAAATTTGGCACGTAGGTTCCTTATAAGGTCTAGGGATGCACTAAGAAAGGATTTTTCAAAATTCACCCCCTAAGGGGGTAAAATGGGGGTCCAAAGTTTGTATGGGTAATCAAGATTTGTTAGACTATTTTATTCGAAACTTCGCAGGAGTATTCCTAACGATAAATGAGTAAACACGTGTTTCAGGTTTTTTGAAAATTTAACCCCTAAAAGGGGCAAATATGGTTACAAAGTCTGAAAATCAACATGGGTATAGGTGAAAAACTTAAGTAAGTCACCTGTTGTATGTAGTTGTGTACAGTTTACAAAAAAACGCAGAAGCAAAATAAATTATATAAATATTTAATATGAGTAGTACCACAGACCATATAACTAAGTAGTACATATTAATAACATACTGAAAATTTATTTATATCAATCACTCGGCATTTCGTCATCCTCATTTTCATCAGTGGACTATACAGAAACAATGTCACTGTCATTATCTTATCGATGTTCTTCAATTTACTTCTGTGGTAAACTGTAAGTATTATTGGTTATTCATGAACGACGCAAAAAAATTACTAAAAGACAATTACTCGACATTGACAACTATTTATATCTTATCATGACAATATAAGCAAATAATGAGTTTGCAAACCATTCATTATACAAAAAAATTTAAAAATGGAATGTCTATTTGCACACATTACTCACACATACAACAGGTGACTTACTTAAGTTTTTCACCTATATCGTATCTTTTTTGAGTACTTATAGTACGCGGGCGAAGCCGCGGGAAAAGGCTAGTATTTATACAAAATAATATATGTACCGACTGACAAGACCGTACGAGTGCGTTGCAAGCATAGATATATGTATTGTTTTAACTTATTGTAACCATTTCGGAGAGCTTTCAAGCAAATTCATACTCGTAGTGGCAACCGAGCACAATCTGTTAACTAATAACTACGCTGCATGCAGGCGAGCGATCAATACATATACAGCAATGCTCTTACAAGTCTATCTCGCTATTGCATCACAGTTCAGTTTACAATCTGCCTCCATACAACAAGGTTGATTTTTAACTGAGGGTCCAGGTGGAATGTGAGGTTACTGGGAGCAGCTAGGATAACGTTTCCATACATCGCGTAGACTGGTGAGTAAAGTTTTGACGGAAAAGCCAGGGAAAATGCGCCAATATGTAGAAGCTGAATTATTTATTAAATAAGTACCTAAATAAATTTTTCTTAATTTGAGGAGGATAAATTTTCCCTGGCTTTTCCGTCAAAACTTCACCACTCACCAGTCTACGCGATGTATGGAAACGTAATCCTTGCTGCACCCAGTAACCTCACATTCCACCTGGACCCTCAGTTAAAAGTCAACCTTGTTGTATGGAGGCAGATTGTAAACTGAACTGTGATGCAATAGCGAGATAGACTTGTAAGAGCATTGCTGTATATGTATTGATCGCTCGCCTGCATGCAGCGTATTTATTAGTTAACAGATTGTGCTCGGTTGCCACTACGAGTATTATGAATTTGCTTGAAAGCTCTCCGAAATGGTTACAATAAGTTAAAACAATACATATATCTATGCTTGAAACGCACTCGTACGGTCTTGTCAGTCGGTACATATATTATTTTGTATAAATACTAGCCTTTTCCCGCGGCTTCGCCCGCGTACTATAAGTACTCAAAAAGGATACGATATAGGTGAAAAACTTAAGTAAGTCACCTGTTGTATGTGTGAGTAGGTAATGTGTGCGAATAGACATTCCATTTTTAAAATTTTTTGTATAATGTATGGTTTGCAAACTCATTATTTGCTTATATTGTCATGATAAGATATAAATAGTTGTCAATGTCGAGTAATTGTCTTTTAGTAATTTTTTTGCGTCGTTCATGAATAAACAATAATACTTACAGTTTACCACAGAAGTAAATTGAAGAACATCGATAAGATAATGACAGTGACATTGTTTCTGTATAGTCCACTGATGAAAATGAGGATGACGAAATGCCGAGTGATTGATATAAATAATTTTTCAGTATGTTATTAATAGAGGGCGGAGTACCGGTGGCAAATTTCACACTAAATGTATGGAGTCGCCTAAGTATTCTTATGATTAAATAAATAACGAATAAATGATTAATTTTGCATAATAATTTTTAGGAACTTATAGAAATTATCTTACGAGCATACAAATATAATGTAATATGTTGTTAATATCTATAATACATAATAATATGTTTTCTTATCAAAACATTATCATTAGGTACTAAATACTAGACTAAGAAGTTATACCTGCCAAACGATATATTATTTTCAAGACCATTCAATTACAATTGAGGACTGGAATTATGTGTTCGAGGTCCTCCTCACAATCTACACTTAAGTGCGTATCCATGTTATAAAATGAATGGACTATGGCCACATGTTCCTGGTTTTTCGGAGTGAATCGGTTTCTTAATTTATTGAAGATCCATTTATGAGTGGAAAACGATCGCTCTACATCTACCGATGTCATGGTTGCATGTTTAAGGACTTGTTTATAATTTTCCATTGTAATCATATTCCTTAATTCGTCAGCATCTGGGTTTCTATCTAGAACCAATTCGAGTTTATTTCGCACGGTTTCACTTCCTTGGAGGCTTAAAATACTCCTAACTATATCTATTACCAGAAAACTTTCTTCTATCGGAATTTTAGTGCATTCTAATTTTTCTATCGATTCAGGTATAATTTCGTAACAATTTTTTATAAAGCTTAACTCGTTTTTTAAATTTTCATTTTCAAACAACTTCTGGGCTTTTCTAATGGCAATAGCTTATTTACTGTTCAATTGCATCACAACATTTTTAATCACGTCTAAATGTCTATCGTAGTAAAAACTTGCATTTAACCAGGTGCCCCAACGAGTGATAATGGGTTCCGGCGGTAAAGGCACATTCTGCGCATGGTCCCTGAAAAATCGGACGCGGTGTGGTGATTAAAAAAAAATCTTCTTGACATTAGATATTAAAGAATTGACCAATTTATGTTCAGATCTTATCTGCTCCGCGACTCTGTGTAGTCCATGAGCGAAACAAGTTACGTGTCGTACTTTAGTGTACTTTTCTTCAAAATCTTGCCGGCAGCAAGCATGTACGCTGCGCTATCCGAACAGAATATTAAAAATTTGTTCATATTATCTGTAAAATTATCCTCCCACAAAAAATTCAAGCTTTCGTCAACCACCGCTGCAATTGAGTTCGCGTTTACAGTACTAACGACTTTACACGCTAACAAATATGGCCTTTGTAAAGCATCATCAAGTGATTTTATAATTACATTTACTACGCAATTACCGAAATTATCAAGAGTCTCATCCACCGCAAGCCATAAATTGGAACCGAAAAATGTATTTCGTATTTGCTTGACGGTCGCATTGTATATTCTGGTAAGATAGTATTTTCCAAAGAACTTTTTAAATTCTGGATGGTTAACTCTTTTCCATGGGATGTTACACGATATAATGGAATGTCTATTCGCACACATTTCTCACACATACAACAGGTGACTTACTTAAGTTTTTCACCTATATCGTATCCTTTTTGAGTACTTATAGTACGCGGGCGAAGCCGCGGGAAAAGGCTAGTATTTATACAAAATAATATATGTACCGACTGACAAGACCGTACGAGTGCGTTGCAAGCATAGATATATGTATTGTTTTAACTTATTGTAAGCATTTCGGAGAGCTTTCAAGCAAATTCATAATACTCGTAGTGGCAACCGAGCACAATCTGTTAACTAATAACTACGCTGCATGCAGGCGAGCGATCAATACATATACAGCAATGCTCTTACAAGTCTATCTCGCTATTGCATCACAGTTCAGTTTACAATCTGCCTCCATACAACAAGGTTGATTTTTAACTGAGGGTCCAGGTGGAATGTGAGGTTACTGGGAGCAGCAAGGATAACGTTTCCATACATCGCGTAGACTAGTGAGTGAAGTTTTGACGGAAAAGCCAGGGAAAATGCGTCAATATGTAGAAGCTGAATTATTTATTAAATAAGTACCTAAATACATTTTTCTTAATTTGAGGAGGATAAAGAATTCATTTTCTGTATTCATCTTTGAATTACATTATATAAGTACCTATCTAGTTCTACATCTGTGTTAAAACATTTGGAACAAAAGCCGGAGCTAATTTCACTTTCTATTTCCTCATGATCATGAGGTTCCGGTAAAGTGCTATTTCGTTAGGAAGTAACTGAAAACACAAATAATTGTAAAGCCTTTTTGCGGGTTTTTCTTTAGAAGTTTACGTAAGTTTTTACTTGGATAGTTAACGTAGATCTATGGCTGACAACAGCTAAATTCCCTCCCTATCTTTTTCAGCGCGAGTGAAAGAGAAACACTGTGTTACGATTAGTATGGGAGCTCATTGCAAATTTAGCAAAATGATGAATTAAAAAAAAACTACGCATTAATTGAGAAATATAAAACAACGAAGTTTTTAGTATTAGTGCGGTGGAATTTTTTCCTTAGTTACAGACGTACAAGTCAAGAAACTAAAGACATAAGTACGACTGTTTAAAGCAAATTTTAAGATGTAACTTTGGAATTATTTTCTATCGAGCCGATTTCGTCCAATCGTGTATCGGAATCAACGAAGTTCTTTCAAATATAACGAATAATAACATATTTTTTTTTACTTTCTCTAAACAAGGAGTTATAGCTAAAACACTGTTTGAGTAAAGTCAATTTGAAGGTCATCGGGTGTTGTCAGCCTCTTAACATGTACTTAGATTTAGGTGCTTGAAATCCTATCGTTAATAAATAGTTAAACTATAACTTATCATTATCAATATCAAGTTCCACTTCCCCAACAATTCACTAACGTAATTATTTAATTAATGTGTCGTAAATGCGTCTACCAATACAAAGGAGTATTTGTGCAATATACTCAGGAATATTCCAATCATTTAAGTACACTACCAACATCTACATTGCAGCCATACGAGAGTCTGCCTCGTGACATTGCTAATCTAACACTGCTTATTACCTATTTACCCACCGATCAAATAATACTAGGGATACACAATCAGCCTAAAAAATGGCCCAACAATCGTGCCGCAAGAACGACTCGTGCAGTACTTTCTTTGACAGTCTTATTACGGTTTAAGTCTGGCCGGTTACACATTTTCACGAGCAGTATTTTCAGAAAATTTGTTTGAACCTCCTTCACATTGTTGCTCGAAGAATTTACCAATAAAAATGAATAATTATGTCAATCAAATTCACTAAGGCATCTATATAAAACAATCTATTTTAGTACCGTTTGAGATGAGGGCTACTAGGGAACTAGGGCTAATGTTTTATGGCCTCCTAGCCCATTGCAGTCGGTTAATGACACTGCCTACGCAGCAGGAGGAACCCGGGGGGGTTCGAATCCTGGCATGGGCATTTATTTTTTTGTTTATTACAGATATTTGTACCTGAGTTATGGATGTATTTAAGTATTTATCTATATAATATATATATCGTCGCCTAGTACCCACGACACAAGCCTTGGTTGAGCTTACCGTGGGCCTAAGTCGATTTGTGTAATATGGTCACATAAGTAATTTATTATTTATTTATTTATTGCAAACAATTTAAACAAAGATATTCGCGTGAGGTAAACATTCGCCTATATTCAATAAATATATATGGGCATAACAGAACTGAAGACATTTACGCCGTTATAGAACGAAGAGGGAGTTTGTATGGATCATGTATGGAGTACCTAAACCCATGGGTTAGGGTTACTCGTACACAATGAACTCCCAAGTCCCAACGGGTAATGTACCGGACACTTGTTATAGACCAGTATAAGCCAGATCTCATATAACGAGACATTGTTATGAATCCGGGGGTCCAGATTTGGCTATGTTCACTGTTAAGATTATATTGTGAATTGATAGGATGAAAGTTAGGCCAAGTTCCGTAAGCAGTCGGCCGATAGTTTGTACTGTCACGCTGGATAACTTAAGTGCTTTGTGACCGGCTTTACGCCATACTACTACGAGTATCTATACACCTACGAGTATTCAGTGGTTACTAATGAAACCCAATATACCAGAGAGCTTTTGCATGTTGTTTAACCTTTAAAAACTAGTATTTCGGGACACCCATTACATGCTTTGACACTGATATATTAATTTTAATTACATAGTCTCGCGATTTAGAAAGGGAACTCAATAATACATAGGTATAATAAAACGTAGAAAAACATGTTATTCCTAAAATGACGCTTACATTTCATGTCTTTCTTTGCTCGACAATTGTCGTGTAGCACCACTAGCACTTCTCTAAATATAAGACATATGCTTAGTCGTAATCGTAACTAACATCTAGACACGCGGCAGCGTGTCAAGCCAAGTTCAAGCAAAGGAACTGGCTAGCCAGCGCCAAGTGTATATTACACGAACCACTTGGTGCCACTTTTGACTCTTCTATAACTCAAAACCTCTTTAACGTAAACACATAAAACTACGTGTGTTTAATTATATCCATAAGGACATCTAGAAGCCCAAATTTCATGAAGCTAGCTCAAACGGTTATAAAGATATGAAGGTCAAAAAGTCGTAAATTTTAGCACTGACTGACTGACTGACATATAGTACCTAAACCTAACCTACTTCCAGATGACCTAGAAGGAAGAAATTTGGAATCCAGCTCGGTAATTGAGTGTAAGCGTAGGAAAAAATCTAAAAATAAAAAAAAGTTAAAAAATAGGGGGGTCCCCATACAATTTTTTTTTTTTTTTTTTGTATCGTTGGAACCGTTACAAGCAGATATTTGAAACTATCCCAATATATGTATTATTATATTTGCTATAAATATAAAAATAAAGTTAAGTCAAATAATAAGTGGTTACCCCATACAAAAAACTTGTAATACGCGCTAAACGACCGGCCAACGGTGTTTCGTCGGCGGCGCGCGGCACCAATAGCATATAGATAATAGCATAAAAAAGAAAACCATCCAGCGGAAACGCAAGAAAAAACATTAAATCTCAATACCTGCCTAGTTTTCTTTACAAAAGTAATGATATCCCACCAAAAACATAAATGTAAAAAACCGGCCAAGAGCGTGTCGGGCCACGCTCAGTGTAGGGTTCCGTAGTTTTCTGTCCGTCACAGAAAGTGTCCCCACTTAAGAGCTTTTGAAAGAAGGTCATTTCATTGTTATTTTGTAGAAATTACAGGTACAATAAACACCTGCTTATACGGTTAAAACAAACTTAGTTCAGAAATTATTTTGTAATTTTTTTTTCAAAAACTATTCAACCTATCAAGTTCAAAATAATTTTCCTAGAAAGTTTTTATAAAGTTCTACTTTTGAGATTTTTTTCATATTTTTAAAACTAGTGGTTCAAAAGTTAGAGGGGGGAGGACACATTTTTTTTTCCTTCTGGAGCGATTATTTCCGAAAATATTTACATTATCAAAAAATGATTTTAGTAAACCTCTATTCATTTTTAAATACCTATCCAACAATATATCACACGTTAGGGTTGAAATGAAAAAAAAAAATCATTCCCCACTTTACGTATAGGGGAGGTACCCTAATAAAACATTTTTTTCCACTTTTTATTTTACCACTTTGTCGGCGTGATTGATATACATATTAGAACCAAATTTCAGCTTTCTAGTGCTAACGGTCACTGATATTATCCGCGGACGGACGGAAGGACGGACGGGCAGACATGGCGAAACTATAAGGGTTCCTAGTTGACTACGGAACCCTAAAAAGGAGAGCCAAGTTCAATACAAAAATGATGCTTGGCTGTGGGCTTCGCCGCAAAAAGAATGGAGATCTAAATGAGTGCCAAGTTCTATGCAAAATCCAAATATGTATTTATAGGAACAAAATAACATTACGAACAAGTATTAAACTCTATTTCTTTGCTTTATTGGATACCTATAACAATTGCTGTTATTTAAAAATGTGAGATCTTCAAGTAGGTTAGATTTGACTTGGCGCCAGTTTTTATCAGAATTAAAATATATATATATATATATATATATATATATATATATATATATATATATATATATATATATATATATATATATATATATATGTTGAATAACTTTATAAAATGACTGATGTAATGAAAACTGGCCAAGTCAAATCTAACCTACTTTAAGATCTCACATTTTTAAATAACAGCAATTGTTATGGGTATCCAATAAAGCAAAGAAATAGAGTTTAATACAAAATAACATTACGAACAAGTATTAAACTCTATTTCTTTGCTTTATTGGATACCTATAACAATTGCTGTTATTTAAAAATGTGAGATCTTCAAGTAGGTTAGATTTGACTTGGCCAGTTTTTATCAGAATTAAAAAAAAAAAAAAAATATATATATATGTTGAATAACTTTATAAAATGACTGATGTAATGAAAACTGGCCAAGTCAAATCTAACCTACTTTAAGATCTCACATTTTTAAATAACAGCAATTGTTATGGGTATCCAATAAAGCAAAGAAATAGAGTTTAATACTTGTTCATAGTATGTTATTCAATCAAATACAAACACTGAAAACATTGAAAAAATAATCAACCCAGCAGGATTTGAACCTCGCATCGATACGCCTATCGATGCGTATCGATGCGAGGTTCAAATCCTGCTGGGTTGATTATTTTTTCAATGTTTTCAGTGTTTGTATTTGATTGAATAACATACTATTGTATGAGTGGAATGCCCCACTTTAAAAAAACATGTAAAATAATTACTTGTTCATAGTGTTATCTTGTTCCTATAAATACATATTTGGATTTTGCATAGAACTTGGCACTCATTTAGATCTCCATTCTTTTTGCGGCGAAGCCCACAGCCAAGCATAATTTTTGTATTGAACTTGGCTCTCCTTTTTTACATTTATGTTTTTGGTGGGATTATATTCAATAAAACATTTAATCGGACTTAAAATACGATTTTACTGCGGTTGAAATTGAGACGATCAAGTTTAATTCTAATTTCAAGCGAGTTCCGTTTGCGGTGATTGCAACGATGCACATGGAAATGCACTTCAGGTGGGTAATGTAATGCACATATTATTTGAGATTTCGCTATTTGCTATCCAGCAAATATAAATAAATTAATAGGAACATATCTATATACTAGATTTTACAACAAGAGCATAGATTAGAACATTATGCACAGATTTCTACTAGAGACACTTTGCTTTTCACTTCGATTGTGAGGAATTAATCGCAAATGTAGTAAGGTATATGTACCATCACCAGGAAGTAGGTAACAGAATGTACTTACTCCTTATTTTTCTTATGCCTCGCAGCACGCAGTCTAAGAAGAGCAATAAGTACAGTCGCCATCAGATATATCGGAGCGGCCAAGGTGGTCACAAATATCTGAACAACGCCTCTGATGTCAAGGCGATAAAGCGCATGTTCAGATATATTTGAGTACCTTGGCCGCTCTGATACATTTGATGACGACTGTGCCTACCGATGCAAAATACTGAAAATTTAAATAGTTTTAGGAAGCGACTATTAAATTATGACAATGTATTAAATCCACGAGAATTACGGAGTTATGTATTTACTTGACATAATTAAAAATGATTATCGATAACGCCCCAGAATAGCTAATGTCTAATTAGTAATATTTAAAGCCTTTATTCGCGCTCGATCTAATTTGTTGTCAATTATTATGCAGAAAAATTGTTTTATTTTCTCTTTTTATTACTTGTTGTTGAAATAGAATCCAGAACAAAAGTACTGTTAAGATTTCAACTTTTCAGACTAGATACTTTTCGTTAGTTAGCGCTAACGACTTAAAATTGTATTTCTTGATTTATTCTATCATAAAGTTTCGATACATTTACACAGTGGCCCGAATTCGCCGTGTTCAATTTCTAGAACTGCCTCGCGTTCCGTCTAGTTAAACGCAACTTATTTTAAAATGAATTCAGTGTTGCCAGCGTAAATAGATGGCGGTAACGAGCTCGGGCCGCGGGCCTGACCTGGATATGGCGTCAAAAGACGCAAGGACGCCCCAGAGGACTAGAATAACACATTAAAGACCTGCCCATTGCCCAAGGGGCAATAAAGAGTTTGTAACTTGTAAGACGCTGAGTTGTGTTTGGGACGTAACTACTGTCTTACTAAACATTTCTTTAATGTATTTTTGTCTCTTGTTAGTAATTTTAGGCAAATTAATACACAGAATTACGAGTTTTCAACTAACATTCACTCTTGCTTTTATCAGAATTAAATTAATTGAACAAACTGGTATTTTAAGAATATTAAACTAAATATCAATTATCCTTTCTCATACTGGTACCTAAAAATAAGGTCAGAGTTCAGTGTGTTGACGCGCAGGAATGAAAAGGGCTGTGAACTGCCCTGACTAAGGAAATATTATTGCACCAAGGACTATTCAATTTATAATTTACCATAGGCATACCGTAGACAGACATGGCTTACAATTATTGTCTATCGCTAGCCATTACATAGACATTAATATGGCTACCTAGTAATAATGAAATATGTTTGAAATGAAACCATTTGAGGTTCTTTTTTTCTCAAATTAATTAAAAATGTAACGTAAATTAGGTATTATATGTTTAAGCCAAAGCGTATGCGTTAATACTTGTATTCATTTTCAACTAAGTATTTCCTACGTAACATACATATCTACTCTACTTAAAAACAAACTTTAATGTTTATAACATTTATTTCTTGCTAAATCAAAGAGTTCAAAGACATTTAAAAGACTGACGGAAAAGCAACTGCAACGGACATTCAGATGACGCATTAACAGGCAAGCTGTGGGTAAAGTGTAAAATATGTTTCAGAAGCTGGCGAGTAGCGAAAATCCTACTTTACCAGTTGCCTTGTTTCACCCCATTGGTTTCAAATGTGATTTCATATGTGGCAGCGTTTCTACGAAGCTATTTTACCGACACGTTGCTTTGATGCTCTCTGCGGACGATTTCTCGGTTTGTCATTTCGAAATGTTTTAGATATAAAATATTTAGCCAAGAAAGCAATTTAAAAACTATTTTATATTGTTGCTTGGATTACTTGGCAGAAAGTTGGAAGTTGGAATCTCGAATTTGGAATACCTGCCGTACTTAAGAAATAATAAAAACGGAAGAATGCACATAGTTTCATAAAAAGAATTTATATGGGAAGTTACCCCTCGAGAATTCACATTTTTGTAAGCTTATCTTCATATACACTCGCGAGTAAATAATACGGGTCAGTGACAAAAACCTTTATATTTTGCAAATTAATAGCGGTATGTGCAGGAAACTAACTGTGTATTAAAGAGAATTTAATATCGAATTAAATTGAACCTTCAGTGTTCTACAAGAATTCTGGAAAAAGTTTTATTAAAAAAAAAGTCGAATTTGGTACCAAATTCAAATTGAGCTTATTTCACTTTTGATTGTTTTCTCACTTTTGTTTTCAATCTGTCAAAGCAAAATGATAAAAGGCAGTTTTTGTTGACTTTGATGGTCATTATTGAATTACTATCATGTCGCTAACACAAGATGAATGTACACGTATCGTCACTTTGTTACAAGAAGGCAGAAGTCAGAGATATACAGCAAGAAGAACAGGCGTGTCACTATCTACGGTGCAGAGGGTCGTCCAACGTTTCCTACAAACTGGCAGGAACCGGCAGGCCGAGATGTACTACGGCTAGAGAAGATCGATTTTTTGTAACAACAATGCTCCGAAATCGGCATCTCACTGCAGTTGAAGTCAAAAACCAACTTCGGGAGCCCCGAAGAGATGACATCACGGGGCATTTCACGTGAAGCGGACAGGGAAAAAAAAGTGACATCTTGGATTTCGCTCATATTTAGGTCAATTACAGTATTTGAGAATATAAAAAAGTAATTTCATTTTTTTTATTCTACGGCACTTAGTTTAGGAATTACGGACTACCAAAAAATTGACCCACTATGAAAAGCCATTATTTTAAATCAGTGCTGTAGGTATTAGATATAAAGTAAAAATATATTGTAGGTATGTTTTAACAAGAAAAAATGTGTATTATTTTTGTGATAAAGTCGGTGCAAAAAAAATTTTTTTTTTCTTGCTCAAAACCGGAAGTAAAGTTTTCAAAGTAAAATTTCAGTAACTTCGACCATTTTTTTTTAAATTTTTATTTCTGCAAAATAAAGATAAAACTATGTAGATATTACATAAAAAGTTTCAAAATGGAGACTTAAGTCGTTTTAGAGATATGGAACATTATGTCTCACAGAGCGTATTGCACGCGTAGCCAGGTTGGGGCGGTTGGACGAAATTTACTTTCCTATATTTGTTAATTTATTCGAAACATTGATACGTTTTCAACTAACTTTCAATTCTTAATTGTACATACGTTTTTGTGCGTGATAACATTTACTTTGTAATTTAGATAAAATAGTTATTTACGATACTAGTGTGGTAAAACAGAAAAAGGCCGAGATCACAGAATTTTAAGGCCCGAGCCGCAGGCGAGGGTCGTTAATATGTGATCGAGGGCTTTTTCTATTACCTCACGTGTATCGTACGCAGTGGCGTGCATTCCCACCCAGTCTGGAAAATGGAAACCACAACACATGGGACATACATTTCTCTTCTATTTGGTAAAAATACTATAGTTTTATAGAATAGATATATGTGTGCCATGTGTTGCAGTTTTGTTTTCCCAGGGTAGAAAGGTAGGAACTGCGTACCCTGTAGGCACGCCACTGATCGTACGTCATTTATAAAAATGTTTTAATCTTGTTATTCATTTTATTAAACCTTTTGGGTGCTTTTTTTAGTAAGTGTTGGAAATGAATAAAATGTACACGTTTTACTTTACAGAGCTTTAGTTTGTTATTTTTACAATATTATAATTTACGTTGTTGCTAGTCCTTCTTACAATTAAGCCTTCCGTTGTTGGAACAAAGCTGTGAAGTTTTTTGGTTCCTGTAATGGTAACAGCGGAATTAAAACGCGTTAGCAGAAAATCCCTTTGGCGTTGAATGTCATCCTTAGTACAGTAGTAAATCGCTGTTTTAGTAAGTGAAGCCTTTGCCCATTCATATAACCGCATTGGAGTAATTATAGCCATGCTTGCAGGCAACTGCAAACTGGCACGAGTAGCAAGACGCTTGAGGTTCCCACCGAGGCCATCACATGGTCCCTTTCCATGAGACGTTGCGTGGAAATGATATTCAGCATCAACGTTAAAATCATTCTTATAATTAAACAGATTAATAAAGTTAAACCTATTTTTAAAGTGTTGTGACGCTCCGTCTGTCACATATATAATTTTAGAAACCATGATTTGTTTATCTGTAAGGTGTTGGTGGAGTATCTTTTGAAAACAGTAATACGTTGCTGTGTCGTGTTTTAAATCATCAGAAATCATAACGATACTATCGTGTTTTATATCTTGTCCATCATTATAATAAAAAACTGACGTCAAAAGAGTTGCTTGCTCATTATTCCAGTGGAAAGACTGGGCGGCATCCTGCACCACAAAGCTGTAGTTCTCAGCAAAGTCACACTGGACGATGATCTGACTTTCAGGGATGGTGTCCTTCAGTGTTTTAAAATACACTGCTTGTTGTTCGGCAATAAAAGCGTGAGGTTTTAGTAAGTCTAAAGCACTGCATAACATATCAACAAAGTCATCGACCGGAACCACTTGAGTACTTATCGTAAACCTGTCTGTACCTTCCCATTTTTGGAATTGAACATTTGTCACCTGGTTGTCGTCAAATATCGTTCTCAAATGATCACGAATTGTATTAACACCAGGACAAGAAGGACAGGATTCGTTTCGAGCCGACTTTGTAGACGTTAAATGACATTCAGGAGTTGGATTAGAACACATCATCAACCGCAGACATTCCTTATATGATGTAAGATGCATCTCTGTGCCAGCCGTAAGGTTAGCTATGTCACCTCCTTCCAACATTAGCTTTACATTTTGGTGGTATGTGCACACACAAACGACATGGGTACCAGACTCTCCGGCGAGGATGCATTGCTTCGGTCTTAAAGTATAAAACTTAGTTAAGCCCACTTTTACATTCGGATACTCAGCCTTGAAATTTCGGTATGTTTCGTCAATATTACTCATGAGAAACTGTTTCTGTAAGTGAGTTCTTTTACCGTCATCTAATTTAACGGACACAAAATCCTTTTTTCCGGGCATTATTCTACTGACGTCTTCTCTTAGATAATAACGCCTTACCAAATCTTCAGTCTCTGCTGGTATTTTTTGACCACAACGAGGATTCGGCGATGATAAAATGCCATGTTGCTCTACTAGTTCTTTAGCTTTTCTGGCTTGTCTTCTAGATGTTGCGAATTCTTCTGCGAGTCTTTTCTCACTCCAAGACTGTGGGGCAATAGTGAGTATCATAGTCTTCATAGCAGAGGAAGTAGATGGGGCATTAAATTTTTCTTTTAATTGTTTTAATATTTCTTGATCATCTGTAGCTGCTTCTGTCTGGGTTAATTTGTGTTTATATTTGTCTTCTGGAATAAATTCTTCATCAGGAGTGTTTTGAGAATATTCACTGGATGTCTGGCTACACGTAAACGGTACAAGCTCGGATTGGGTTTCTGGAGGAGATTCTTTAATTAAACGTATTCTGCACGACGCACAAATGTAAATCTTGGATGAAATTTTCCACTTTTCGGCTAGATTCAGCGAAACTTTTCGTAGATTGCCACATTTTCGATGCCGTTCTAAATTAAACGGATTGAAACATCGGTCACCAAACGCCGCCATAATGAACGAAAGCAAAAAATACACTGTTATCGCAAAGCGGTTCCAAGAGCAACTAATAATATCAATGAACGAAAGAACTTGGCGTCGTTTAGCTATCTCTGTCTAGCATTTAACGGGATTTAACGTGGCTAAGTAATATTTAACATAGACAAGAGATGGCGCTGTCAGTCGTGTTCCTTTTTTGTACTATTGATTAATATTTAATAATTTATTTCTCTATAATATGTTTGTGAAAACTTCCTATAATAAATGAAATAATACTTTTGAAAAACATTGCCAATATGTACTTATGGATTTTAAACATACAGTGGCTTTTAATAAGTTTTGGCCCCAACCGTTAACCTATATGTATGCGCTAAGTACAATGCTAGGCGCGTAATATTCTATTCAATGAACTCTATCTTAAAAACGACTTAAGTCTCCATTTTGAAACTTTTTATGTAATATCTACATAGTTTTATCTTTATTTTGCAGAAATAAAAATTAAAAAAAAAATGGTCGAAGTTACTGAAATTTTACTTTGAAAACTTTACTTCCGGTTTTGAGCAAGAAAAAAAAAATTTTTTTTGCACCGACTTTATCACAAAAATAATACACATTTTTTCTTGTTAAAACATACCTACAATATATTTTTACTTTATATCTAATACCTACAGCACTGATTTAAAATAATGGCTTTTCATAGTGGGTCAATTTTTTGGTAGTCCGTAATTCCTAAACTAAGTGCCGTAGAATAAAAAAAATGAAATCACTTTTTTATATTCTCAAATACTGTAATTGACCTAAATATGAGCGAAATCCAAGATGTCACTTTTTTTTCCCTGTCCGCTTCACGTGAAATGCCCCATCAGCGAGTGGACTGTAAGACGGCGGCTTCGTGAAGCTAATTTGACCCCACATAGACCGGCAAATGGCCCAAAACTTAACAGAGGGCATCGAACTGCAAGGAAACTTTACGCACGCGAATACAGGCCAGGTTGTCTGGAAGAAATCGCTCATTAGCGATAAGACCGCCTGTTGTTACCTCTACCTAAATTTATCTAATTGTAAAATTTGTGCTTGTAACTGTATGAGGTGTGCAATAAAGAGTATTTATTATTATTATTACAGGCGATGGGGTGCCGAAGAATAGGCAAGAATTATGTTTTCTGACGAATCCAGATTTATGCTCTATGCACATGACGGGCGGCGAAGAGTTTACAGACGGCCAGGTGAACGTTTTATTCCAGCCTGTTTTGAAGAAAAAGTTCCTTTCGGCGGTGGGTCTGTTATGGTTTGGGCTGGAATCTCTTCAGAGAGTCGCACGCAATTAGTTTTGATAGAAAATGGAACGTTAACTAGTGCCAGGTATGTGGAAGAGATTCTTAATGAGCATGTAGGCCCATATTTTCAGATGCGAAACTGGGCAAAAGAGATGGTGAGGAGCTGAGAGTGGGGCGATTTGGAGTTGGAAGTCGGAACCACCGGGGCCAACTACTGGCTGGATTCTTGGAGAAGGAGGGACTCTACATGATGAACTCCTTCTTCAAGAAACGTGAGCACAGGAAGTGGACCTGGATGAGTCCCGACGGTGCAACTAAAAACGAGATTGACTTCATCATGTCGACGAAGAAGCATATATTCAATGATGTCTCTGTGATCAATACGGTTAAAACCGGAAGTGATCACCGTCTGGTGAGAGGCACATTGAATATATGTGTTAAGTTAGAGCGCTCTCGACTGATGAAGTCTACGCTCCGTCCGGCAGCAGTTCAAATCCAGAACCCCGAGAGCTTTCAGCTGGAACTCCAAAATCGTTTCGATTGTCTAGGCGGCGATGTGGACGAATTCAACGACGGGTTTGTGGAAGCTGTCCATAGCACTGGGTCTAAGTTCTTTAAGGCCCAGCGGGGCAACAGAACCAAAAGGCTTTCTGACCACGCAGAGACTCATCGAGGAAAGGAGAGAAATGGTTCTACAATCTTCAGCCGATGCGTCACTATACCGGCAGCTCAATAAACGGATCTCTAAGTCCCTTACCCGTGATTTGCGCCAATTCAATACACATCGTATTGAAGAGGCCATCAAGCTGAATAAGGGTTCTAAAGTTTTCGCAAGAGATCTGTCTATTGGGCAGAGCCAGCTCGCCAAATTAAAAACTGAGGATGGTAGAATCGTTTCCTCTAGACCTGAGCTTCTGGGCTTTTATGGACAGCTATACACATCAACTAGGAGACCTGAAGTTAGTCTGGCGGAAGACCCTAGAGCTAGACTGACCCGACATTATACCGAAGATATCCCGGACATCAGCCTGTACGAGATTAGAATGGCTCTTAAACAGCTCAAAAACAACAAGGCACCTGGTGAAGACGGAATTACAGCCGAACTTCTGAAGGCGGGTGGTAAAGCCTCCGAGCGAGTTGGTCTAAAGATGAACATGGATAAGACGAAGATCATGTCAAATGCCCATGTAGCACCAACTCCCGTTGCAATCGGAGACATTACATTCGAAGTTGTGGACGATTATTTATACCTAGGACAGACTGTCCAGTTAGGTAGATCCAACTTCGAGAAAGAGGTTAATCGACGAATCCGACTCGGTTGGGCAGCGTTCGGGAAGCTACGGCACATCTTTTCGTCCAATATTCCGCAGTGTCTAAAGACGAAAGTCTTTGACCAGTGTGTGTTGCCAGTGATGACATATGGCACTGAAACGTGGTCGCTTACTATGGGCCTCATAAGAAGGCTCAAAGTCACCCAAAGGGCAATGGAGAGGGCTATGCTTGGAGTCTCTCTGCGTGATCGCATCAGAAATGAGGTCATCCGCAGCAGAACCAAAGTAACCGATGTAGCCCTCCGAATTGCTAAACTGAAGTGGCAGTGGGCGGGGCACATTGCACGTAGAACCGATGGCCGTTGGGGCGGAAAGGTTCTTGAGTGGCGACCACGAACCGGAAGGCGCAGCGTCGGTAGACCCCCCACAAGGTGGACTGATGACCTGGTAAAGGTCGCGGGAGTCCGCTGGATGCGGATGGCGCGGGACCGGTCATTGTGTCACTCTTTATTATCTGTAGTTTATTTGTTCTGACTGTAATGTCACGAATAAAGATATTTCTATTTCTATTTCTATTTCTATTTCTTTGGGGGAGGCCTATGTTCAGCAGTGGACGTCTTTCGGCTGATGTGATGAGGCCCATATTTAATTAATATGGGGAAAACTCAATGTTCATGCATGACAACGCCAGGCCACACACCGCACAGATTGTGGAAGATTATTTTGAGGAGGTTGGCATCAACACTATGAACTGGCCCTCGAGAAGCCCGGACCTAAATCTGATTGAGCACGTATGGGGCGAGCTCGGAAGGCGTGTAAGAAATCGAAACCCCGCCCCAGCTACACTTAGAGACCTGAAACAGGCGTTAGTGGAAGAATGGGCTAATATCCCGCAAGAACGCATAAGAAACTTAATAAACAGTATGCCCAATCGTTTAGAAGCTGTAAGAAGAGCCCGAGGAGGCAATACGAAGTATTGATATGTTTTACTTTTTTTTTGTTTTTAGTTTTGTCTGTGAGGTTGCTTTTTACCTATAATTAATTGATATCGTGTTTACTATGTGTATACAATTTAATTCAGGCTCCTAGCTTTATTATTTTAGGAGATATTATAGTTTTTCGTACTGACCCGAATTATTTGCACGCGAGTGTAGGTTACATTTACAGTTTCAAATACTTTGCCACCGATGCTAGTATCTTCTCTTCTTCTTTTCCCAGTTTATCTGGGGTCGGGTCGTCCCGTACATTTGCACCAAAGATATCTATTTTGGGTTGTCTGTGGGTCGATATTTTCCTTCTGGATTTCCTATTGCACATTGGACCACCAAGTAAAAGGTGCCCTACCTCTCCCCTTAGGCTGTTCTGGGAGGTTAAGGACGCGTTTTATGGGATGGTTCTCTTCACGTCTCATAATGTGGCCGTACCAACGTAACCGTCCTTCTTTTACCTTGGTATCAATAGGGGCTACCTTAAAGGACCCCCGGACATACTCGTTTCGAACCCGTTCAAGACGTGTTATTCCTCCTGCCCACCTCAGCATCTTCATCTCGTTAACGTGTAGTTGTTGTTCTTGTGTGTCTTTTTAATAGTCCAACACTCCGTCCCGTATGTCATAGCTGGTCTGACTACGGTTTTATATACTTTGCCTTTTATTTGTATAGGCATTTTGGACACGCCAGACAATGAGCGCCATTTCATCTAGGCGGTGTTGATACGATGTGTGACATCTTTGTCGACATTTGCTCGTTGACCTTGCTCCTTGAACGTTAAAAGCGGCGACTGCCGGTTAAAAGGCTCTACTCGACGGTCCTGGCTCTAATATACATATGAAATATGAATGTTCTCATAATAAGGGTTTCATAAGTTCCATTTGAAATAATTTTGGGTTCTGTTGGACTGAAATATTGACTTTGCAAGTGTGCATTATAATATTATGGAACTGGAATAAAATTATGCTATTTTTTTAGATGGAATTGAACACATATTTAGATAAATAAATAAATAAATATTATAGGACAATCTTACACAAATCGACCTAGGCCCACGGTAAGCTCAATAAGGCTTGTGTTATGGGTACTAGACGACGATATATATAATAGATAAATATGAATAAATACTTAAATACATAGAAAACATCCATAACTCAGGAACAAATATCTGTGATAAACACACAAATAAATGCCCTGACCAGGATTCGAACCCGGGACCTCCTGCTTCGTAGGCAGAGTCACTACCGACTAGGCTAGGAGGCCGTTAGATGATTCGATTGAAGTATTATAGATATTTGGAAGGGAATTGAGTATAAGTACCCATGTTGATTGAGAAGTGAGATTATAATGAGTGACGTGGCAGATAACTGAGCCCACATATATGTGGGTAGGCGTGTAGGTACAGTCAAGTGTAAAAATACGTATCGAAAAAATCGTCTCATAAATATGGTACTACGCACTTATTACAACGGAATAAGATACAATGGGACATATTTTTGAGTAAGATGAGTACACCCATATTTTTACACTTGACTGTAGGTACCGTGCCGCACATGTGCTTCGAAAAATAAACACACAAGCACTTGTTTAAGCTTACGAGGAAAATGACGTACCTAACACGTTTAATGAAACTTTTATATTACATTCCGGGAACAACCTAGGTAAAACCTTTTTGAAGACTTAAACAATTTGCTGCGTGAATATTCTCATCTCGAGGTGCTCATAAAATGAGTCCTTCCTATATATATTGCTAACCTAACTACATTGTAGTTGTGAAACTTAGGACATTAATAGTTAAACTTATCTGAAAATACTTGGAGTGCGTAAAGTCATGGCAATTCATTTCTGATCTTTATCACATCACGTTTACACCGACGTTGCGAGCTGTACCTGAGCAACCCAATTCTGTTTTATTTTTCACGCAACTATACTACTTAATCCTATAAGCTTTCACTTTAGAATCGAATACACAATAAAATCTACTTATGTCGCTTTGGTATTCAGGTAACGCTATCATGTTACGACAACTTTTGACAAGCCCGAGGCTGAACAAACTCCTAAAAATTAAGCGGGGCTTAGTTGGTTCGCGCTGGGTTACGGCGGAATTTGTAGTTGCCTAATTAGTAGATTGGAACACCTAAAACTTGAAGGCTAAAGTTGTTTTCAAACTTAGTGTAGGTAAAACTAATAACTATTGGAGCGAACATTATTAAGTTTATTTTGTGAAAATATTCATGAAAATGAATACAACCACATAGAAAAGGATAACCTAGCATAGCATAGCTTTATAAAAAATATGAGCATGTAATTTCGCAATGTCAAATAGAATGGCTTCATTTTCAGACCGTAATTATTTTTAGAGATATCAGCATATACTGACGAGTTTAAGCTCGACGAATTTAAACCTCTAAGCGACTCTAACAAATTGTATCTTCCTTGATGTAGACCAAAGAAGCTTGGAAATGCAGAGAGAAACCATGCAAAGTGCAAAAAAGTCGCTAAGCAGAAAAAGTTATAGTTATGCCGAGAAGAATTATTTTGACTTTTGACTATAGAAGCTAAAACGGCTATAGCCAAGCGTAACGTTCAAATGTCATATAAGCCATACTCGTCCGTGTTCGTCGGTATCACAATAAATTATCCTGCTCTTGTGCTCAAACACAACGCGAGTCGACGAGGAAGGTTTGCGAATAATTGAACGAGCGGGCCGCAGAGCAGAACACACACGTTGTCGGCGGTCGGAGTGACGACGATGACGGCTCGGATTAAACATTCAGAACTCGCCAGGTGCTTATTACGACTCGTACAACTAACTCCGAACAGGGTTGCCAGTTCACTGGTCAGTACCTTAGTCTTAAGTGAAAATTCATTTATCTTTATCTTTTAAAATATTTTTATCATGATTTATTGATAATAAGTAGGTAAGTACAGTAGGTACATATTTTAATAAAACTGATATTCGCGTTTTTACTGTTTACTGTGGATTAGATTCTACAAATTTAAATGTTTTCAGCTTCATATCAAAAATATGTATCCGGCAACTCTTGGTCCAAGAAAAAACGGTCAATAAAAACCGTTAAGCGAAGATTTTTCTGTGCTTAATAGAAATTTATTGGTCTACAAAACTTAACATTCTGAGCCTTTCTCACTGAGCTATTTAAATAACATTGTTGGAGCTGAATTGTTATTCCGACTGAGTTCAGTTCAGAAACGAGCACTCTTTATTTTTAGTGCCGATTTCAGACCTTTTTCGTTCGAATTGTTTTATTACCTGACGCAGATCTCAAATCCAGAAGGCAATTAAGACTAGCTCACAAAACTTTGTCACCGATAAAACAATTAACTAGCTACTGAAAATCGGTACTTGGCTTTTTTATGGCATATTCGAAAAATTGTTTCAAAATAATGGATTCCTACGTAAGGCAAAACCGTAGTTATGGAATGGTAAAAGCGATTTTTATTTAAAAAAAAGTTCTAGTCATCCTTTGGGAATTTGTTTTTTGTCACTAATAATGTTTTGAATTTCAGATACAACCGTTTTGCATTTATTGAACGTGTCTGTCGCTTGAAATGATCACAAAGCACTTTAATATATAACGGCCTCCTAGCCCAGTCGGTATATAGGGACCCTGCCTACGAAGCAGGAGGTCCCGGGTTCGAATCCTGGTCAGAGCATTTGTTTGTGTGTTTATCACAGATGGGTCTCTATCGGTTCCCATAAATTTTCTTCCATTTTTTTCAGTCCATAACGTTTTCCATCATATTTTTATTAGTCATATGGTCAATAGTCATAAAATTTAACAATCTAAATTGCTGGTCCGATTTTTGCAGGTCATCATTATTGTTAGTCATAAAATCTGTTACTTATAATATTCAAAGTCCAGATGGTATCTATTACATAATATTGAAGGCAATAAACTTGCTTATAATAATTGTTTTAAGTTCTTTAATCGCAGATTATGATGATAACTAGGGTTGTATATTGGTTTCCACAAATTTTAAGTTCCGATTTTTTATAGTCCATAACGTTAGCCATCATAAGATAATAAGATCGGCAGGTAAGATAATCAGAATCGTTTTCTTGGGGGTCGCAGTTCTAACCTAACCTAACCCACTTCTGACAACAGTTCGTTTTCTTGGGGGTCGCAGTTCTAACCTAACCTAACCCACTTATGGCAAATTATGACTGATAAATCATAATGGATATCATTTTATGACTATCTAAATTCGAAACTATAAGGTTATGGGAAACAAAGGGATGACATTAAAACGATATGATTAACGACTATTAGTCCGATAAAATATATGCCTTAAAATATTTCTGAATTATTATTGATAGACCTTCGAATGTTATACTCGTCAAATTTATGCCTTTTGCGATTATAGTGTTTAATATTATAGATCTTTATTATTAGAACTATGAAATGTTATGCTTTACAAAAATTATGACTATTGATGTTTATGGCCATAAATTATATGGATATCAATTTCTGACTATCGAAATTCGAAACAATAAGTTTATGGGAAACGAAGGGATCCCATCACAGATGTTCCTGAGTTATGGATCTTTTCTATGTATTTAAGTATTTATCCATATATATCTATTATATATATCGTCGTCTAGTACCCACAACACAAGCCTTGAGCTTACTGTGGGCCTAGGTCGATTTGTGTAAGATTGTCCGGTCGATTTGTGTAAGATATTTATTTATTTAATTTTATGTTTCCATAGTCTAGTACCAAATGTTAAGAAAAGAGGAATTTAAATATGTAGATCAATGTATTAATTAGTATGCACTTAAATCTTTTCATGGGGGGGTTCGCTTACAATGGGCCTCATAAGAAAGCTCAAAGTCACCCAAAGGGCAATGGAGAGGGCTATGGTTGGAGTCTCTCTGCGTGATCGCATCAGAAATGAGGTCATCCGCAGCAGAACCAAAGTAACCGATATAGCCCTCCGAATCGCTAAACTAAAGTGGCAGTGGGCGGGGCACATTGCTCGTAGAACCGATGGCCGTTGGGGCGGAAAGGTTCTCGAGTGGCGACCACGAACCGGAAGGCGCAGCGTGGGTAGACCCCCCGCAAGGTGGACTGATGACCTGGTGAAGGTCGCGGGAGTCCGCTGGATGCGGGTGGCGCAGGACCGGTCATTGTGGCACTCTTTGGGGGAGGCCTATGTCCAGCAGTGGACGTCTTTCGGCTGATATGATGATGATGCACTTAAATTATCTATTTGGTTTACTTAATATGTACCTACATACAAGACTGTTATTAGTGTTATCACAAAGGGATTATCATCCAACTTCTCTTGCTGGTAAAATATTTTGGCATATTTTATTAGCTCCGGAAGTTTGGGAAACTTAAAACTTTCCTCATACGATATTCCAGCGCGGATTATACTTCGTCAAAGATAATGAAAAGTCTGGAGTGTGGTTAAGTTGTTAGCAAAATTATTCGATTATTTAATTTTGAAACACAAAAAAAATAATGGTTTAGGGATATATATTTTTCCGAGTGGCGACTAGCCATGGACCCATGTGATATCAGATGAAGGTTTGAAAGGCTCCCACTGCCACGAGCGGGTATCGCAAGATCGAGTTCGAGAACTCGATCGTTGAAACACTGACTGTTAGTCATTCGGCTCAAATTCGACTCGCTGGGTGTACACGTTTAAAACAGGTTAAAATGAAGCAAATATCAACTACTCATGTCATGTAATACATAACACAGTCAAGAGCAATGACAATAAGTCTCTTGTTATGGAAAATTCGTTAACCGACCCAAGATCCGTCATTATAACAACTAATAAGATATGCATGGTGGAGCGATGGGTGTCCTTCAACTATAAGTAGCTAACTATAAGCAACTCACTTCTGTAATCTTGTTAAACCTACCTATCTAATATATTACAAACAGTCATCCGTGATGGTTTGAGGTGGTAGCACCCCGTCAGTTTCGGAATTAGGCATCATTAACATTACTCTGGCTTACTGAAGTTACTGAAGCCTCTCTGTGTTGACAACGTAATGTAGGTTCTAACTTATTGGCGACGATCATGTAAAACACTTCAGTAATTCTGTAAGTATACTTAACTAAGAAGTATACTTGTTATAAATGTAGCTTGTATATAGGTACCAAATCCTATAATATTTTTTAACAATGTTCATTAAAAAATTATACTTAACGGCTATTATAGCAATAAATGAACAACCCAACAGTTTATTGTTCAAGTTGCAACAGTTTTACCGTTCACAACTAGTTTAAGGCATTTTTGCATAACTAAGCATAAAAATTGCAGTTTAAAAATGCTTGAAACAACGCCGTGCAATTTACTGTTACATCGCCTCGCCTTTCTCTGAAACATCTTATGAATTCTCGCTTTTTTCTGTTTGCAGACTATTTGAATAAGGGAAATTCGATTTGTAAGCTTCGAACAGAATTAAAGTCAAAATGAACAACCGTATTTGGACGCTCTAACAGTCCATTTTCATCGGGAGCGTATGTACTCGTCGACTTAGTATATTGTTCGTAGATTGCTTATTTGGACAACGTGCTTACCTTCCAACATGTGGGTGGATGGCAGGTTCCCACGGCAAGACGAAGCAAACAACAGGGGTAGTATTTATAACTGCTTGCCGAGTGTAGGCGAGTTGGTCGTTGGTCGCACCAGTCGCACCACTAAGCGCTCATCAATCAACGCATAGTTATCACGATGTATGCCTACACTGATTTTTTTCTGAACAACTCACTTGCGCTCGCGAAGGCAAGGCGAATAGCTGGCAAGGGCTGCTAACTATAAACATACTTTGCTACTAATGGTATCTAATGAGAGGCTGAGAACCGTTAGTGTAAATAAATTTGAAAGGCGTGTGTTTATCGCTTTAACAACAAGTTTGTGATTTAATACCGCACTCAATGCAGCGTTCTTCGTGAACTACAAATTTATTTACAGGCGCTTAGACTTTAGGGAAGTAGGTATAATAAATAGGTATTGAAAAAGAGGTGAGTACCTACAAATCCCGTGGTAGCTCTTGGAAAGTGTTCGTTGGTCTGTTGTGTTGTACGCAATCGGGAGAGTGATAAATGGTAAAGTTAACTTGTAACAGTTGCAAGCACATCTTCAAACACATTAATAAGTATGTAACGTTAGTCTTGCAGCTGAGCAGCATTCTCTGTTTGTAACTCTTCTCCAATTTGCTAAAGTGTGTGGGCGGGGCGGTGGTCGCCGGCGCTGCCACACCGCCAACGCCAGCTGAACACGCTTTAAAACAAAAGTTTCTTTTGTAAAATACTGCGAAAGTTTACAGTGCCATTACTAACAACCTACGCATCCTATGCGGCTTGAAACTTACTGAAATTTGTCAATTTTGCGAGCCCCACAAAAGGCGGAAAACAATAATTTCTGTGTCTTTGGTTCATCTTCATTAAAAGGGTAATTTAAAGGCGAGCCCTGTCATTAAAATCTATGAAATAAGATGGCGCCTGACAGCCCCGTACAGCCCCGCTTTCTATTATCTTTATAAAATCCAAGGAAAGAGAATCAAGCCTCTTATGAATCTCTCGAGTCTTTGCTTTAAAACGGGTTAGTACTTTTCAAGTAAAACGTTTAGGTAGAACTTTTGAAGTAGAACTCTTTAAAATTGGATAATTATTTAGGTACGATATTTGTTTTCTTCACAGACCAGCAATGCGCATGTGCGAGCGGTAGGACTAGACATGATGTTTGACCTAAGAAGCTTATTGTATCACTCTTGCGCTTTGCGCCTCGTTACCGCCAGTGTCTATTTGAGACTTGCGGAGTTCACATTACCACAAAATGGGCTCGAAACACCACTTTATGCCATAAATTAGTGCAACTATTCAAGAAAATACGGAGTAGTAACATATACGAGCGCATTTATACCAAAAATAACTAACTAGAACTAGCTTTTTCCCTCGGCTTCGGCCGCGTATTAAAAGTTCTAAAAAAGGAGGTTCTCAGTTAGACTCATATGTTTAGTATGTACGTATTTAGGAATGTTTGTTTGTCCGCGATTGTCTCGCGTTTGGCTGAACCGATATAGATGCGGTTTTCGGAAAAGTATTTGTTACACTTTGGAGGTTTTTATATACTACGTTTTGGTGAAGGCGGTTACCTTATTTTTTTTAAAGAAATGATTGCAATAAATGTTGAATTGTTATGCCAGCAACGACTTACTACTACTAAGAGATTATGATTAATGCGATCGATAATAACGAGTAGAAATCTCTACTCGTGAATAGAAGCTTTTCCCCGCGACTTCATTTGCGTGGAATTAGTAATCCACCCTCCTTTTCACCCGCTTAAGGAATGACTTCTGGGATAACAACTATTATATATCCTTCCCCAGAACTCAAACTATCTCCATACTAAATCATCTAAATAGGTTCTTCATTTCCCATACAAATTTTGAACTCCCGTTTCACCTCCAAAAGGGTTGATTTTTGAAATAAAAATATCCTATATTGTTTCCCGCGACTCAGAAACAATACCCATGATATTTAAACTTTGTCACCACATTTCCCCCTTGTATGAGTTGAATTCTCAAAAAAGCTGAAACACTTGTTTACTTTTTTAGCGTTTTGAATGAATAAAGTTTTGAATAAAATAGTCGAAATAATCTTGTTTCCCATACAAACATTGGACCCCCATTCCCCCCCCCCCCCTCAGGGGGTGAATTTTAAAGAATTCTTTCTAAGTGCATCCCTAGGCCTGATAAGGAGACTACGTGCCACATTTGGAATCTCTATAACAGCGGTTTGGGCTGTGCGTTGATATGTCAGTCAGTTTCTTCTTTTATATATTTAGAAGAAGATTGCAATTTGGCATAAATACTTTCAAGAATTTTCATGTCCACAATATTAAATTTCAAAATCGATGCCATTTTCGTACTTAACGTCCCAAAAAAACACAAAAACGACACCCATATTGATATTTAGACATTTCAACCCCATTGTACCCCAACAGGGGAGATGGTATTTCACGTCCGCCACGTCGGATTTTAAAATCGTTATTGTTTTCGTAATCAACGACCCGATAAACCATAGAAACGATACCCACGTTGATTTTCAGATTTTTTGACCACATTTTAACCTTTTAGGGGTTGAATTTTCAAAAAACCTGAAACACGTATTTACTTATTTATCGTTAGAAATACTCCTGTGAAGTTTCGAATAAGATAGTCTAACTAATCTTGTTTCGCCATACAAACTTTGGACCCCCATTTCATCCTCTTAGGGGGTGAATTTTGAAAAATCCTTTCTTAGTGCACCCCTAGACCTTATAAGGAACCTACCTGCCAAATTTGAAATCTCTAGAACCAGCGGTTTGGGCTGTGCGTTGATATGTCAGTCAGTCAGTCAGTCAGTTTCTTCTTTTATATATATTTAGATAGAAGATAGATTATTCAAACATGCAGTATAAAGGGGGCAATAGGTGTGTTTATTTTCGCAAAACAATTTACAAAGAAAATAAAAACATAAAAAAAAAAAAACTTATAATGAATATATAAAACTTATAAATAAAAAATTTGGCCGAGGTCCGCACCGCTGTCTCTGGGTAGGGTGCCCAGAAGGCTGGCCGCATTGCCCCGCTGGATAGCAATGCTTATCCGCTGGGCGAAATAGTGACCAGCCCTCTGGTCACCAGACGCCTCTATAAGTCGGGTCGATTTTTCCTTATAGAGGCGTCGTGCATTTGGACCCCACGGTCCAAGGGTTTCTACCCCAAACGCCGCAAATAAGTAACTCCCTCCTAGGGCAGCATATTTGCGACGTTTGAGGATTTCAGCCTCGGACGCAGCTGCACCAGCAGCAACTTTGGTGCCCGGGATATGGGTCGGCGCCAAGGTATCTACACACGTAGCGTCCCATACAAGCGGCCTACCCATACTCCAGGGCACCAGCGTCATCCCGTCGGGCCGCTTGCTATCCTCTATCATCAGTCCGTTTGGCTCAAGGATCGCAGGCACCTTGGCGCTGACAAGGGCCCGACGGATGACGTCGTTAATGCTGGCGTGTCGTGGGATCCTGTCTGCGCTTCGCTGACATGACAGGCCGTGGTGACCAAGATTGTTCACCATTACCCCGCATATACAGCGGTGCGGTAAGTTAGTCGATGCCCCTATCCTTAGACATGTGGCCAGACGGAAAGTGGTGTTGTCCAGCAATGTTCCAATCGTTGTAGATGGAAGTGCCTGCAGCCACAGACCAGCCTCCCATTCAGCTGACGCAATGAGACGAGCCCGGTCTATCGGACTGGTTGCTAATTCCAGGAGCTGGTTCCTTGTCAGTCTGCAGAGGGGCTCGTCCCATTGCCTCTGCGAACCGAGGTTATCCGGAAAGTCTGTGGTAGGGCATGTGAGTGACCATACGTTCTTTGCCTCGGCACAGTGCGCAGCCTCTAGGACCCCAATGGATGGGGCTAAAATTTTCCCAATGAGGATCTGAGCGCCATGAACCGAGGCCAAGAAAGCAGGAAGAGCTATACTCGAAATTTTGCGGATACCCAGGCCGCCAAACCTAATGGGTAGGGTGGCCTGGGTCCATGTTAACTCGCCAAAAGATATGTTAAATACGGAAGTGAGGGTGTCCAAAATTATAGAATCCAAATTTAAAAGCAATATAGGGTGTTTCCAAAGGTGGGATCCGCGAAGAATATAGGTAAATTTTGGAACGAAAAGACAGTGTTTCATGATCGCGTAAGCCGAATGCATGTTAATTTTGTTTAAACGATGTGAGGTTGCTTTAAAATTTTGAATTTTAACATTAATAAAATTTTCAAAGGATTGATCAAAAATAGGGCAGCCTAGGAGGTGAAGCGACTCTTTATCTACGATCTTAATGCCGGGAGCTAATTGTTTAAATAATTCTGTTGTTCGGTCTTTATCTAAACATGAATCTGTGACGTAGAGTTCACATTTTGAATAGTTGAGTGAGAGACCAATACTACCAAAACTGGCGATTAAAGTTTCGAGATCATTTAAAACTGTAGTCGCATCACCACCCAGGGTGCCATCGTCCAAGTACCAAATGTTTAATTTTGAATTTAGATCTTTAATAGAGGGATGAATCGCGAGACTGAAAATTGCTGGACCTAAAGGGTCGCCTTGTTGACAGCCTACAGAAGAATCGAGAACATTTGTTTTGTACAACAGTTTGGATAGTGAACTGTATGTAGCATTGCCACAAAAATTGGTATGTTGTGGGGATTTTTTCTTTAATATGTGACAACAAGGCACCCCTGTCTACGGAATTGAAGGCGTTCGATACATCCACCTTCAAAACAACTTCTCCCGACTGATGCTCGAGGTATGTACGCACGGTGTGGACGGCGGCTTCGCAGCCACTCTTAGACCCGAATCCTAGCTGCACAGGTTGTAATTCCGCACTTAGGTCTCCGAGTATAGAGCGGCAAGCAATTTTGGCGGCGAGACGGCGAAATGTAGTGCCCACTGCGATGGGGCGAATGCCACCGTCTTTCTTTTGGAGAGCGCATAGGGGCAATAGTGAATTCTATAAAACTCGTGTCATGTTTATAGGTCCTATTTTCGATTTAAGCTCACTTAGCTTCAGCTCTATCAGTTTCTAAGTAACAGAATAATCTATCTATACATATAATAAAGCTGAAGAGGGTCGAAAGTCTGTACATGGAAGATAATCGAAAAAAAGTTGGCTGGGGATACTTAGAATCGATAACAGAACACGTTCCAAGAATTTTTAGAATTTTTGTCTGTTTATCTGTTTGTCTGTTTATTTGACCGCGCATCACGTGAATACGGCTGAACGGATTTTAATGAAATTTTGTACAGATATAGTTTGAGTCCCGGGAAAGGATAATATATAATTTTAATCCCGAAAATCAACCCTGGTGGGGGTGAAAATGGGGTTGAAAATTTGTATGGAGATTTTTTAAACGCCGAAACGATTTAGATAGAAATGAGTATGGCGATAATTTGAGTCTCGAAAAACGTCATTAGATAGTTTTCAAACCCTTGTGGGGGTGAAAAGGGGGTTGGAAGTTGGTATGAGGATCTTTTTTCCGCTGAACTGATTTAGATGAAAATTGGTATAGAGATAGTATGGGGTCTCGAGAGAGGACAAAGGATAGTTTCATCTTCAAAAAAGCCCCCCCCCCCCCCCCATCTTACTTTAGAACCGTAGGTCCAAAAAAATAGAAAAAAATAATGGAAGTGAATCCTGAAAGGTACTTTCAATAAAAACTATCTATACATATAATAAAGCTGAAGAGGATTGAAAGTCTGTTCATGGAATATATTCGAAAAAAAGTTGGCTGGAGATACTTAGAATCGATAACAGAACACGTTCCAACTATTTTTATAATTTTTGTCTGTTTATCTGTTTATCTCGGAAATTATCCCTTAAGCGGATGCAAAAGGGGTGGAAGTTTACATGGGGAAGAAACAACCAATAACCGCTGTACGTATTTAGATGAAATTTGGTATTGAAATAATTTGTAATTTTTTGGTCAAATTTATAACATGTTACCCGTCGATGCTTTAAATTTACCTTTACCCGCTCTTAAGAAATATTTGAAAATGTCATGAATGTCAAAATGTATTACTGTTTTGAAAAAAATAAGTCCCGTCGAGTTTCTTTTCGGTCATAATACTTCTTGGGCTAGAGGTATTATAGGTAGGTTAGAACCGGTGGTAGTTTTGGAACGAAGTTCCTTCTCGGACGGTTCGCGGATGGGGGGCTAGACGAAAAAGCGTCACGTCACGAAAACGCGACGCCCATACGATTGAGAAACATGTAAAATGGAATGAAATAAAAAATATATAAAATAGAATAAAGTGAAGTGCAGTGAAGTGTAGTGAATAGTGAAAGTGAGAAGTGACAAAGTGATAAAAGTGAAAAAAGTCGAGAACAAAAATTTCAAAAAATTCAAAAATTTCAAAAATTTCAGTTTCAAAAATTTCAAAAATTTCAAATATTTCAAAAATTTCGTTCCAATCGAGTGTTCCACGACTCACTTATTTTATTTTTCTCTGACGTTCATTAGTGCATTGTAATGTGCTTACATTGAAGAATAAATATCTTGATCTACACCAATATCATAAATCCTCTATTCCGCGTTCGGAACCGTATGTAATTACCATCATTATTGCAACCAGTAACGTAACATCAGTGTCTATCTATGACAGTGTGGTAAAAACGTATGAAAATTCATTACCTACGGTAACGTAATGAATCCGCCCCCCCGACCGCCGGCACGCCCCCCCCCCCTCCCGACCGCCGGCGCAATAAGGTTGGTCATGGCGGTGTAATGGCGGTCATTCTAATGGTTACAATGGATTTTTAATATGTGTGTAGGTAAAGCAGTGTATGCTTCTGTACATAATTAGGCCTTATTACGTAAAAGTTACATAAACTACTAGGAACCCTTATTGTTTCGCCATGTCCGTCCGTCTGTCCGCGGTCTAGCTCAGTTACCGTTCGCACTAGAAAGCTGAAATTTGGTGAGGCCTGATAAGAATTTTTAATAAAAACTATATTGAATAAAATCGGTTCAGCCGTTTTTGAATTATTAGTCCAAAACGCATAGTGAAAGGAAGTGCCGAATAGTAAAATGACGTAAGCGCCGCCAAATATCCCTTAATAAACGACCTTTTGAACGGATGTTTTGTAACAGGGCGGCATCTACGAAACTCTACACTGAGCATCGCCCGACATGCTCTTAGCCGGTTTTTTTTGCATTGTTGTCCCGGAAATCACCCCTTAAGGATTACTAATTCCAATTCAAGAAAATCCCTAGCCAGGTTATACGTAGCCTATAAAAATTAAACGTCTAAAAGGGGGGGGGGGGTTAGCCACTACACTCAATTGAGGGACCCCCCCACCCGACCCTCCAAGTGCACCTCAAATAGAAAAAAAATCATTTCTGCATTTGTAACCCCCCTCCCCTACCCCAATTTCAACCGAGCCTGTACTTACCTTTCATGCTTAGACTGATTTGACGGGAGGATCGATTTGGATGATATTTGCCGTGGACATGAACGTATAAATACAAAAGTGGTCCTGTATAGTCCCATATACACCTACTACTCTATGTCGTTTAAATCATGCCAAAAAAATTAATATGATAAAAAAAAGTATTCATTTTTGAGTGTATCGTAGTTTCATTTAGTGGTAATTGTAAAATATTTTATTAGGACTACTGTCCTCTAGCGTATCCATCTGTCAACTTTACTTCCAGTTCCGCCTCCAGGGTAGCGGGAGAGAAATTAGGGGTGAATTAGCCGCTTACTGACACAGACCGAATTCCACGCGGGCGGAGCCGCGGGCACAGCTAGTTTTATATAAATGGATGAAGTTGGTATATCATGACAAAAAAAACAAAAGTTCCTAAAATACTCACTATTGTACAAACCTTTGTTACAGTTAGTTCCTGGGTAATATTACTGCTATATAATTACTGCTGCTGCTGAATATATTATAATGAGAGACAGAGACAAGCTAATACAACCTCTAGTATGGTTTTCTTAGTAGAACTCAAGAGGAATGATTCGCATTTTGCCATGTTCTATTTGAATAAATAATATTGCGCCGGCAAACAGTAAGTACTTCTTTAAACTAGAAACTTCAAACGAATCAGCGTAGAAAGAGTCCACACGTGTCCCGGTTAATGGGGGAGTTAGGTATTTGTTCAAAGTTCGTTCCTCTTTCCCACGGTACACGCGGCACAGCACAGGACAACACAGAACACAGGGATATGGACCGAGCTATTGTGGGATCTGTGGGCTCGTCTTTGAATTGCATTGAACCTTCACGTTTTTTTCCTTTTTATTCTTCGACTAGGACGGTCGAAAATATATGATATTGATATATTTAGCACAACATCCAAAAGGAGATGTATTAGCGTGCTAAAAACCGGCCAAGTACAAGTCAGACTCGTGCCCTGAGGGTTCCGTAAATCATACAATATTAGCAATCACCGAACATTAGTAAGTAATGAAAAGAAAAAAAGTTTAGGTTGGAATCGCAATTTTTTTTTCATGTGATGGAAAAAATATTTTCGGTTTTCAGATTTTTTCCTTTACTTATGCTTATCATGTCAAATTTCATGATTCTAGTTCTATTACAAAACCTATAGGGTAAGTACCCTATAGGTTTTGTAAGTTATAAGTTAGTCATCGCAATTTTTTTTCTTTTAAAGGAACAATAAATTAAACAATTTCGGACCTTTTCCTTTACCTGTGCTGTAAAATCTTCCTTTAAGCCAAATTTCATGATTCTATGTCTATGGGAAGTACCCTATAGGTTTTGTTAGTTTGTAATCGAAAAAAAAATATTGTGATGGAGTTATAATGGTTCTAGGTCTATGGGAAGGACCCTATAGGTTTTGAGACCCCTGCGAAGTATTAGAAAGTAAGGCTCAAATGGCCGTATCTTTTGAGTGCGTTGACTTAGAAGCTTGACTTTTTTACAGCTTCAAGGGACCGCAAACATGAGTATTTATTGTTAATTCGACTTGATACCTCCTCGCGTTTCCGAGCAAAAGGGTCTTGACAGATCGACAGCCAGACAAACAGACATACAGACGGACAACAAAGTGATCCTATAAGGGTTCCGTTTTCTCCTTTTGAGGTACTGAACCCTAAAAATAACATCGAAGAGGAACATCAACAAGTAAGAAAATACCTTAAAGGAACCGAGTTGCTGAAGTCTAGTAACCAAAGTCCTTGCAAAAGTTTACAAAGTTCTAGGATAGAAATTTCGTAAAAGCAGAGCATTTCGCAGGTAACTTTGCTTTTGTAGCAGAACTCTGCGATCGCGCCTCAAAATTAAAACGACATCTAAGTTCCACGTAAGTTCTTAAATTGGGAGCAAGTCTTCGGATTTCCTTAATCGTTTTACAGGGGATAAAGTTTCTTCGGGTCTGATTTGCATTTTTATTTCGCTTTCCATCAGGCCAGGACACAAAGCGGGCTTTCATTGGGAGGAATTAATCACGCGGCATGTCGTGGACAGAACAAGACATTTCAGTAAACAAGGAACGATATATTTCAGAGTCTTCTTTTTTTTTACTTCAAAGCCTGTTATAAACTATTAGTGCTTAGTTAAAAATAACTGAATTTAAAAATTGGTTGTTTGTAAATTAGGTTTACGATCGAGATGTTTACGTGATAACGTCTTATTGGTGATATAAGTTTTTGGGAAGTAAGGAATTAATGAAGATAACAATTTTTTCAAATTTTAAATTACATCTATCGTTTTATTCACACTTTTGATGATAAATTTCGGGTGTAAAATGACAAGTTTACGATTTTAATTCGATATTCTAATCATTCACACGACGCGACGCGCTCCTTTATCTATTTTTTCCGTATTATAATTATTTAGGGTATGAGTCCAACTATGTTTTTATTTAACACTACCACAATTCATTTTTATCATAACATAACCTCTAAATTTCGTTTGTTTACACGTGTCTTTTTTCCATCTTTCATTACTTTTACAAGTTTATTCAAGAATGTTAATTGTTAGTAAGTAGGCTATTTTATTCACCTTTTTTGTTGCAATTGTTGTAACACTTCACTTGCACTTCACATTTTGTTTCACTGTTAAACATTCAACGAAAACTTAACCGCACGAGAAAATCTCCATTCGTTTGTATGCCGCTAGAGTGAGAGAGACGGAAGATCGGTCACTCGAACGCTATGCCAGCCTCCGCTCGTGAGGATTCCGCGTGACAAGTTTCACGGAATGACTGGCAGCGCTCGAGATGAGACGGGAGATCGGTCCGTCTCTCTCTCGTTATACCTGCGATCGCGCTCGTGAGGTTTTGGTGTGACACAAGTTTCTGAACATGTCACCCGACTAAAACGATTTTAAAGACGTTATCACGTCAAAATCTTGAAGCAAATCAAATTATTTTGTTCAATATTTTTTGATTTGCAATTTTTAAGTAGTTACACTACTATATATAAACTGAAAATAGATGTCATATACTTCAGAAAAAGTGACCAAACCCTCCGGTGTCCGAGGCCAGATTTGAACTGGCGTCTTCAGCTTTCGCGGCTGACGTCCTGACCACTAGACCACCCGGTCCCGGCGGAACTTGACAAATTTTCTCATGTATATGCAATCTCTGAATTTGAAACGGCTAGGCGCCGTTGACCATACTCTTAGGGCATGCGCAGTACGTGCTTGCACCTCCTATCCGAATCACTTACGTGATTCTGGTGAAGCAAAGCTTCAAGATTCATACATGGCAGCACCATCTCTCTCGCTATACCAGAATCACGTAAGCTTAGCGTGTGAGGATTACATTCATGGAACAGAAATATTCAGTGGTCACCATATAATTGCAGATAATCGTGTAAATTTTACTTGTAAAATTAAATATATATCTACTTATTTATTAGTTACTAGTGTTGATCTGGTAAAGCCATTAACATTAACAAGTTAGAGCCAAAGTACCTTTTTGTTGTTAAGAAAATCCCGAGAGTTTCTAAATGGACCTTTATAATCACATCGCATTTGCTTTATTGGACATAAGTAGGTATTTTGTTTCTTCTTTGCCCATTATTTTTGGGGCCGAATGCTTGTACCTAGCTTGCATGCATGTTGTTGTTGTGCTTGGTTGAAACATAAGAAAATATCACATTTGTCTTAGGTGCGGATTAGTTCATATTCAATTTGATTGTGAAGAATTGTTGGAGATATCACGCATAAGTATTTCAAACACAGTTATAAATGTGTGCTGATATTGTTTAGCGCATGGCCGCACGTTTTTCTTCTCATTCTGGGGGAATTTTTCATTCGACACGCTTAACATATCAGCTACAATACCGTGTGCTCGCACATGAAACGCTGTAGATACGGATCAAGTCTGCAGAATTGTTTACAACGTTCATGGTTTCCGGGCTTACGAGCAAAATCCTCTTGTGCCGGAAATTAAAAATCGCACTAACGAACATGAGTAACGCCGTTGTGATTGGATTCAGGGGCATTGCAGAATTTATCTTGAAAATCTACACTAGACATGAATCTGTAAACCCAAAAAAACTCACTAACAATGTTAAAAAAACTAAGTATCGTTTATAATTGTTATATGTATAAAATATTAATTTAGTGTTATCGGGTACTAATTTTCTTTGGTCCATTATTCATTATTACTAAAATGTTAACCAAGACGTTTAATTAAATTAGAGCTTGTAATCAAATTTATCAAAAAAGTTTTCACTTGCCTCCAAAAGCTCCAGACCGCGAGATTAAAAATAAAACGCTCGAGTAGCGGTTTTCATAACGTTTTAGGTTTCATTAGAAGATTTAATACTCGTTGATTAGCTAAAATTCGTTTCGAAACTTTTCGTAATAACCATTTTTACGGAGCTGTTTAACGTTTTATTAGACTAAGCTAAGATTTATATGGCAGAAATAACTGAAAAGTTTGTCGCTTTGTGTCGCTGGACACGGTACGGTACTTCGTTAGGTACTTAATGCCTTCACGAAACTAGCGGAAATATCCGCAAACAACTGTAAAAATTTAGATAATATATGAAATAATACAGTATCTAGACACGCGGCAGCGTGTCAAGCCAAGTTCAAGCAAAGGAACTGGCTAGCCAGCGCCGAGTGTATATTTCACGAACCACTTGGTGCCACTTTTGACCCTTCTAATTCAAAACCTCTGTAACGTAAACACATAAAACTACGTGTGTTTAATTATATCCATAAGGACATCTAGAAGCCCAAATTTGATGAAGCTAGCTCAAACAGTTATAAAGATATGAAGGTCAAAAAGTCGTAAATTTTAGCACTGACTGACTGACTGACATATAGTACCTAAATCTAACCTACTTCCAGATGACCTAGAAGGATGAAATTTGGAATCCAGCTCGGTAATTATGTGTAAGCGTAGGAAAAAAATCTAAAAATAAAAAAAAGTTAAAAATAGGGGGGTCCCCATACAATCTTTTTTTTTAAATTGTATCGTTGGAACCGTTACAAACAGATATTTGAAACTATCCCAATATATGTATAGCCTTTTCCCGCGGCTTCGCCCGCGTACTATAAGTACTCAAAAAGGATACGATACCCATGTTGATTTTCAGACTTTGTCACCACATTTGCCCCTTTTAGGGGTTGAATTTTCAAAAAACCTGAAACACGTGTTTACTCATTTATCGTTAGGAATACTCCTGTGAAGTTTCGAATAAAATAGTCTAACAAATCTTGATTCGCCATACAAACTTTGGACCCCCATTTTACCCCCTTAGGAGGTGAATTTTGAAAAATCCTTTCTTAGTGCATCCGTAGACCTTATAAGGAACCTACGTGCCAAATTTGGAATCTCTGGAACCAGCGGTTTGGGCTGTGCGTTGATATGTCAGTCAGTCAGTCAGTCAGTCAGTTTCTTCATTTATATATTTAGATTATATTTGCTATATAACAGAAATATAAAAATAAAGTTAAGTCAAAAAATAAGTGGTGTCCCCATACAAAAAACTTGTAATACGCGCTAAACGACCGGCCAACGGTGTGTCGTCGGCGGCGCGCGGCACCAATAGCATATAGACAATAGCATAAAAAAGAAAACCATGCAGCGGAAACGCAAGAAAAAAGTTTAAATCTCAATACCTGCCATATAAATGTAAAAAAGGAGAGCCAAGTTCAATACAAAAATTATGCTTGGCTGTGGGCTTCGCCGCAAAAAGAATGGAGATCTAAATGAGTGCCAAGTTCTATGCAATATCCAAATATGTATTTATAGGAACAAAATAACATTATGAACAAGTATTAAACTCTATTTCTTTGCTTTATTGGATACCTATAACAATTGCTGTTATTTAAAAATGTGAAATCTTAAAGTAGGTTAGATTTAACCGACTTAGAAAAAGGTAAGATTTTATAATTTCAAAACAACAATTACATTAAAAATAATCTACTAATACTAACAAAAAGCATGGTATATTACTATACTTGACGTGCAGATCAACTGGTTTAAATAAATGTTTCTGGTAGGTTTACATACGGTATAACACAGGGCCTTATGTTAATCGGCGATTAAAATAAGTAAGTACATTGAACATTCCTCACGATTGAATACATAAGTACACACACTACAAAACTAGAAGTATAATATAAACAGACAGAGTCAGGCAACACAACACAAGGTAATAGACTAAGAGCTGGCTACGTCAGATATGACACAATAATGGGAGCAACAAAACCCGTTTGGTAAGATTGCTATACTATCCTTATTGCTAGATCCGGGCTCTGGCAGCTTTTAATGGGTGGAAATCACAGTGACAGTCTGGAATTTTTTTTGAACTGGAAAATAGTTATACCAAAAATAAAAATATTTAAAAACTGCCGAAACTGTCCCAGTTATAAAGGATAGGGTCTTAACTATATTTTGACATTAGAACAAAAAACATTGCGTATTATTACAGAAACAAAAACCGTAGGCGACAAACTATGAATTACATTATATGTCGTTTGGCACTACCTTCCCGCAACAGAAACTTTTGGCAATGATATAATCTAATTATGTATATAATTTCTCATAATATTGCATCAAACCCAGGATTTGTTTTTTGAAGTGGTTTGCATTCTTTGACCTCCACCACTTTACAGCTGCCAGATGTCCAGATCTAGAAATAAGCATAATATAGCAAACTGACTAAATGAGTTTCGTTGCTCTCATTACTGTGTCATAGCCTCAGACATACAGGGTGTCTCTGACTAAGGGGCTTTAAATGCAGGTTTTAATTGTGCTCTGCAAACTGATTAATTTTTGTTCTGCAACATTTTAAAAATACATTTTTTTTTTAAGTTTTTTTTCATACAAGTTAAATAATACCTTCAATGTACGCAATCCGATGCTAACTTGACATCATACTGATAAATGTTTATCTTTATCAGACATCAAATGTCAAATGAACAAAGTCACGTCAATTTCATTGGATTGTAACTCAGAGAAATAAACCAATGGAGTGGTAATTGTCAGGCGCCCCCCTCTGCCAAAAGTACAATACCACTGGTCGTAGCAGTTATATAAAACTAGTTGTCGTGCGTCAAACGCCATTCAATGAATGTCAGTCAGCCCGGAACGATCTGAGGTAAAAATGCCGAATCGCTGCGTGTTTTCATGTAAGAAAAGATCTGAATTATCTAGTTTACATAAGGATAACGTTTCTTTTCATCTGTAAGTATAATTACGTCTAAATATCATCAAATAGTGCACGAAATTAGCAAAAAACTAAAAAATATTGTCAATCAAAAAGTGTTGCCACTTAATGGTACTACATCTGCTTTAGGGTAATTTTTAAATTTGACTCTTCATAGTACATTGTACCATCGGGTTCATAATTGCATACCGCAATTTATAAATGAATTCATTCATAAATTGGGTATGCAATTATGAACACGATTACATCGAGGGAGGTAAGTGAAATATTGCAAACAAGAGTAATCGACTCCAGTGCGGCAGAAATACGTCCGCCATTATGTCATTCATTGTCATTGTTATGACAGATTAGGCAATACACTTAAAAGATACTCCCTGGGTTAGGCAGAGACCCATTCGCCATACAGCCATAATTGTAAAGCATTGCTCTGTTAAAAAAGCAGTGTGTCTGTGTGTGTGTGTTGTTATTAAATTGTTTCTAAACATATTTTAATCGACTTTTAAATTATTCAAATTACATATTATTTTTAATCATTAACAAAAATGAAAAGATTAACGTCAGTACTTCAAAGGTAAAACTCATTCACACGCATAGCTTTTTAAATTATATATGTCGTCGAGGATCGCCGAGGGCAGGGCTGTAAGGTGGTTTGGAACTCAAAAAATTGACACTATCAGGATAAACTAGTCTATAGCACATTACGCACGGACGCACGGTAATGAAATAAAACATAAACACTGGTTTAACAACTGTATTGAAATCAAATCTTTTTAAAACCGTATTATGGGAAGGGCAATAAACTACTACTAGTTCGGAAAGGAGCCCCAACTGAGAAGAACCAGTGTAAGAAACTCAGCGTATGTGTGCTTGTAGTACGGCACAATAGCTGAAATTTGTCTATGGTCTCAAAAATACAGCTACCATAAAAAAAATCCGTTTTAATAGACAAATTTCAGCTAGTGTGCTGAATTCCGCACTGAATTCCGCTCTAATGTGTGGCGCCAATTAAGTGAAATATACTTGTAGATGCTTGAAATAACGATATTCCTGTTTAGAAATTAATTTGTTCCTTTATTTTCACTTTGTATGGATTATACTTTATTTATTATAAGGTACGGTATACACACTTATCCCCTTAAATAGGCACTTTTGATTTCTGACTGGTATCACTGTACCTAACAGGTAAGTTTTAGTGATGGGACAGCACAAAAATAAATGTCGATATTAACATTAGCAGTATGTTATACTTTTTATTTATAATAGAAAATGAAGAAGAGATAATAGAAATAGAAACAAAAATTGGAAACAGATGCCCATTACAATCAAAATATCAACTGCGAAGGATTCTGGAACATCACGATGTCGCTAGTGACTGATTCATCATTGTTCATTACAGTGAAAAATTCACTTAGGTGGATAGAGGAACGTCTAGTGTAATTGGAAGCACATTGGAACGGTAATCTAAACACGTGGGTTCGAATCCCGTGATGTTCCAGAGTTCTTTGCAGTTCAATGTTTCATTGTAATAGTTATTTGTTTCCAATTTGTAATATTTTCCACTAAATTCAAATGCAAATACACATCAAAATATTAAATTGATGATATAAAAGTTATTCTAAATCAGCTTGCAAGATTTGTCCTGAACAAATAGACAAACCAACTTACGTAGAATACTAACATTGTAAGTAATATGCTGGCAGAAAAACTTGATATTTAATCACAACTTAACATTATAATTTTATCAATAGCTAAACCTTATACTTGGTAAAGAAACAAAAATATGTAACCAACCTACGATTAATGTTTCTCTGCGTCCGTAGGAAACACCTTAGACAACCCTACACGTAATCCCTGGGTGGTGCTAAAAGAGTTACAAACTTGGCAGCTCTACTGTCCTACCTGGACCTCGCAGCACTCACTCACTGGATTTTCTTCATCATCTGCTTTCCCACTACCCTAGGGAAGAAATGCCTATCTATATCCAGTGACATGTAGGCATACGATAAATAAATCTACGATAAAATGTGACATTTTCAAGTCAAAGGTACATCATTATCGGTTGTCAATAAGGCATTACCATAAAAAAATCATTTAGAAATTAACTCTATTAACAACCGACAATGATGTACCTTTGACTTGAAAACGTCACAAATATCGATACTTAAGTATATTATTATCGACACGTTCCTCGCACTGTGTACGTTTACTTAAAGATGACATTATCTCGTTCACGGACTGATTGTCTGTGTCTGTGTTTATACTTGTGTGAGTATATTTTATGCTGGTGTTTGATAATTTTATCGTGTGCGTGTGTAGCGTGTGCGTCAATGGAAAATGCATTAGTGTTAACAGTATTTGTGTGCGTTTCCTCGTCCCCCGCGCCGAAATTGGCAGACTTTTTCTGATAGAAATTAGTGCGCGTCTCGCATCCGGTTGGTTTAATTATCAAAGGATTGTAAACTAATTTAGTCGCAAGTATCGCTAATATCGAGTTTACATCTGTAAATTATTGCTGCAAGTATTAAAACGGAACTACAGGTAAGAGTGAGTTGTAAATATCTGCATCTCTGTCTTGCTTCGTTTTAAACTTGCAGTAGTAACTTGTAGGTGAAAACTCCGCATAAGCTTTTGATTGTTATGAAGATAATTGTTACGAAAACCACAGTAAAGAAACGTTTTTTTGACACAACAAAAACTAACATTCAAATCGAACAGCTCCTAATTACCAGTTAAATAACACTCACTCTTGGTTCCGTCTTGAAATTTCAACATACCTCTCGTCGCATGCAAGTTTGGTATCTTCTTAAGATTGATCTGTGAACTGATCGTAAACTATTAGCCAAACGAATCTTACGAAAACTGGCAATGATCTTTTCTCTCATTTCTTCAATCGTATCAGACTCTGTCGCATACACATCATCTGTAATGGCTCCCCATAAATAAAAGTCTAGCGGCGTCAAGTCTGGTGATCTTGGTGGCCATCGATGAGGACCATATCTTCCAATCCAGTGATCTGTTACGGACGGCAATCGAAGAATGTGCTGGTGCACCATCCTGTTGATACCAAATTTCGGCATGGCCAACAGGCAACCCATTTCTGTAATTAACAACGTGCTCATTTAAAAGCATCAGGTATTTATCGGAGTTCAATGTGCCATCAATGAACACGGGGCCAATAATGGTGTTATTAATAATACCTGCCCATACATTCAGGGACTAACGATATTGATGACCAGTTTCCTTAACCCAATGAGGATTTTCTGTTGACCAATAAAGGACATTTCTGCGATTCCACATACCATTGCGGCAAAATGTGCTTTCGTCCGTCCAGAAAACACTTTTTAGAAAATCTTCATTTTCACCATGTTGTCTTAAAAACCATTCACAATAAGCTCTACGTATTGGCAAGTCCCTCGGAAGTAACGCGTGCACTTTTTCTGGTTTGAAAGGGTGCCATTTGTTCTTCTTCAAAATTTTATGAATTACCGAGTGGTGGACTCCGAAATTTCTAGCAGTGGTCCTTGTACTTGCAAGAGGATTGTCAGCAAAATAATCTAAAACTCTGTCATGGACTGGTAATGGCAAAGGGTTTTTGCCCACTTCCGCCCGCATATTGCCGGTAATCGGTCGATCCTCTCTTATTCGTTGAAAAGCATTTACAATTACACGAGAGTTGTGTGGATGCCTACGATTGGGAAACCGTTCTTGGTAAAGTCTGAGTGCGCGGGCTCCATTGCCTTGTGTTTCCCCGTACAACAACACCATATCAGTTAATTCTGCCGCTGTAAACATTTGATTCGACATTTTGAAAAAAAAATACTGAATAAAATTTATTTGACAGAAAGACGTCAATGCAAAATTTTGATTGACATTTTAATGTTTTTTAAGCAAATAGTGGCTACGTAAAGGCGAAAAACTAAGACTAACCTCTTTATGGCACATTAGAAAAGAAAGTTTGTAAACGGAACAGAAAATTGTCACTGAACAGCCCCCGTACCAAGGTAATATCATCCTCGTACCACGAGATAACGATATTAACGCTAGTTCTGATACACTGACTTAACGATTAAACTTTGAGGTCTAATAAAGTATCTAAATTATTATTTTTTTTTTAAATCTCAAAACAAAATTAGATCAGCTAAGTGAGTAGAATCGAACCTTACAATTAAAGCCTCAAAGTCGGAGACACAAATGCAGAAATGATTTTTTTCTATTTGAGGTGCACTTGGAGGGGGGGGGGTCCATGACCCATGCAAATTTAAATCGAGTGTAGTGGCTACCCCCCCTTTTAGACGTTGAATTTTTATAGGCTACGTATACCCTGGCTGGGGATTTTCTTGAATCAGAATTAGTAATCCTTAAGGGGTGATTTCCGGGATAACAATGCAAAAAAAAAACCCGCCAAGAGCATGTCGGGCGATACTCAGTGTAGAGTTTCGTAGATGCCGCCCTGTTACAAAACATCCGTTCAAAAGGCCGTTTATTAAGGGATATTTGGCGGCGCTTACGTCATTTTACTATTCGGCACTTCCTTTCAATATGCGTTTTATACTGATAATTCAAAAATGGCTGAACCGATTTTATTCAATATAGTTTTTATTGAAAGTTGGTGAGTCTTGTCCTGAATCCCGTCGGGGACGGTCGCTTGCCTGCGAAAGCTATTGAGCTCCTCAATGCCCGCCTAAAAACAATAGCGACCCGTCGCCGAACCAGATGTGTTAACTTTCGAGCCACAGCGACAGTACCGCGCTACTTTACTACCATAACAGCCAGTTACTTTTAGCTGAAGTGCGTTCATATAAATTTAACCAGTACCAGTGAGTGAAACCTAGTGTGGTCGGTCGGCGCGCACACCAACATACCTCCACGGCTGTGAGGCCACAGCAGCACAAGCAGCGCCACAGACCCCACGCAGAGGCAGTGTACCGCCTGCGGATATCGCCCTCCTCCATGCTACGGCAGTCTTGGGTGAGCCCTTTCCATACTATAGGTACCAGCCGAACCAGAACTGTAACGATCGAGAACTTCCGTCAACCCCAACCTTACCTTAGGCCACGGTTAACCTCGGTAACGTCATCGGCTGCCCCTACACAAGCCTTGACTTTCCTGGAGGTAAATATTCTTTTGTAAATAAGCTACACCCCTGGCTGGTTAATATTTATATGTACGCGCTTAATTCAACGCCGCATTTTATGACCTATATGTATTTTTGCAATAGGGCAGGTGCGTCCATACCATATACTAGTTATGTGCACGCCGTGCACCAGTGAGTGATATTAAGTGCCTGAGGTCCGTGTCCACATCAACCGGGCTGAATTGCGTGCTGCTGCACCGCAGTCTACCAGCGTCCAATTGCTGTGACGCGGAGACAATTAAATATCTCCACCTACCTTAGTGGAAAACTCGGTGAACCCGCTCCTTTTCTGGCCTTCAGACTTCTTATGCATCGCGCTAAAGGGCCAAGCAAAGCAAGGGCATTTAGTTAACTATTCATCAGCCCTATGCAGTCAATTCAATTGCAAAGCTACGACCCTCTGGCGTATCTATTTTTTCTGACTCCGTACCCCGCGCGTCCCTTATAATCGGGTCTGGACATCGTCAACTTGATCAATTTACAATCACACTAACCCCCATACATTATAACATATACTGCTCACGCGAAATAACCGATTCTTGGAACGTAAACCTATACGCGGGCTCAGGCTAGTCCTTTCCTTTCCATTTTGCACATTAAAAACAACACAAACTCGCCATCACCATCTCCAAAAGACCGGCTCCATACAAATTACAGCAAATAAAAGTAAATAATTAAACTAACAAGTAAATACCTTGGGGTGTGCAGGGTGTGCTTGGGCACATTAGGTATAAAACAAATAGCAGTTACTGAGATCCGTAGCTATTTATTTAAGTACCTACTTTAATAAAGGGCCTACAAGTAGCCTCTTCAATATCAGATAAGCATACCGAGCCTCCATGCTTCTATAGTCAATCAAAAATAAACAATAGTTAGCTATCAGACATAGTAATTAAAAAAAAGTGAGTTTACGTCAAATATTAATAAAGTAGCTTTACTAGGCCTAAATACTATAACTACTTATTAATTTAAAAAAAAAGAACAAGACCGGTAAATGGAGAGACTCGATTAGTTATAATTAATTAACCGACAATTTTAGGACTAATCAGTTTACGGCCATAAAAGGGGCTGATCAACGAAAACCGTGCCTACGGCTACACCAACCAAAGTCATCATTAGTAAACTATTTAACTTAACACAGTATATGTTCCTCATATTTACCGGTTGGGGGCGAGTACAATAGTCACGGGGACTCTTACGCCCTTTTGCTAGTCAAAATCCTTGATTTAATCAAAGTAAAATAACCACGCGAAAGTAAGCCAGCCGCCAACATGTGGCGGTCAGCTCTCCTGGGAATCCGGATAACAGAAACAGCACAATAAATAATCATTGTACAATTTTTACCAAGAGAATAACACTATAAACATTTATTTACCATCTGTGAGCTTAAAAAAACAAAGGGACAAAGATTGACGAACGGGACCATTGACGCAAAAGAGGCTGCTTTCTCACGAAATAACAAAGCCCAGGCCATTAGGCATAACTGCCTACTGTCGTTGCGTTTGTAGATAGTAACATCAAATATCTGCCGACACAACCCTTATTCACCGTTCCAAGACAAAGACTCTAAGACCATAAAGCTGTAGTAAAAAAGAAATTTTACAAGTTACATTGCAGGCTATAATTGCCGACGCAACTTAGGGACTGCGACCGCACATGGCTAGCCAGTAAATTGTTTTGAAATTGTCTTCCCATTGTTGTAGCAGCCTTTACTCCCATTCCGTATTTCCCCAGCAAGGCCACGTGCCAAACGTTTTTTCTTTCCCTTCTGTAATCTTAGGCAGCAGGCCGGAGACCGTTAGATAATTTACAACAACAAGAAAAAGTTTATTACCCTAGGTCGTTACACACTAAAAAAAAAATTTCAGCTCCTTTGTTTCGTGCTTTTTCGTTTTTTCCCACCGTAGGGATAGCCGACCACCAAATCAATAGGCCGTTGCGTAAACTTTTTAAATACTTAACATACCGCTATAATGGACATCGTACCTATCCCAAAGGCCGGGAACTGCTTATACAGGTCAATAGCGGATCAACTCAACAAGGTTCTGGCAACTTCCCCAGATCAGTACGACCACAGAATTGTCAGAAACGAGCTGGCAAGTTATGTCGAGGCCAATCGTAATCACGCCCGAATAAAACAAGCCCTATTAAACAGCGTACTCGAAACACTCAACTATGAGAGTAACGATAGGATCAGCATGCTACAACCAAGTGAGGACCAAATAGACACCTACATCAGCAACCAATTCACAGAGGGCTTTTGGGGAGGCGAAGACATTATTATTGCCGCATCGGAAATCTTTGTCGTTGACGTTTACGTCCACGGAGCGTATAATCAACCTCTAGTCTATAAAGCACCGTCGGAATCTTCCGCCCCAGCCAGACCTATACACCTACACTTTCAAAATCACCACTACGAAAGCGTACTAACCCACGACATCAGCGCCCATCTGACACCTACAGATAGCCGATCGGCAAGCGGGTCCTCCTGTATGAATAACACGGAAGCCGACCTCAGCTTGCAAACAACGCCCAGCATTAATAATTCTATGGGGCCCCAGATAACGGACGCCACTGGCCAAAGACTGATCAGGCAAACGCCAGACAAAACCGAACCGTCACCCATCGCCAGTAAAAATCTATTCATAGCAACATGGAACGTTAGGGGCTGCGTTAGGGGGTGACTTTAGGAAAATCTCAATATGTAACGTAGGCTATAGAATATATGCAAACTTCCTATTAGAAAAATTAGACGCCGCTACTAAACCACTTGGTAATTACCAGGCAGCCTTTTTAGCCAATAGATCTACAGATGACCATATTTTTACACTGCGCCGGGTCCTAGAAAAAAACTGGAGGGAAGGTAACCGGCTGTTTATCGCTGCCCTCGACATAGAGAAGGCGTTCGACAACGTTGATCTTAACGCCCTTAGAGAAATAATATATTCTCGTACGAATGCCCCGTTAACGAACAGGATAGTAGAAGCCTGCATGAATGAGAAAACATTCATATCCTGGTGCGGTCAAAGCTCGGAAACGGTCCAAAAAGGAAAGGGAGTGAAACAGGGATGTCCGTTGTCTCCCCGGCTGTTCACAATTCTAATGGACGATGTACTACGTACACTGGAGGAAGAAGATGAAGCAGTGAAACTAGATCAGGATAACGGAACCCAGCTGCCTCTGATACTGTCCTTTGCGGACGATTTAATTGTATTAGGGCCATGTATAAACGTAATCGACCGTATAGTAACAAAGCTTAGATTTCTTTCAGACACTGTAGGACTCACAATAAACGCGATTAAGACCAAACTCATAATAAGGAACCCAATAGGAGACATCGAAGAAGACCAACAGACTCTACATCTAGGCGGCGCACCTATACAACCAATAAAAGAAATAAAATATCTAGGTACGTTTATCACCTCAGCATACGATAGGCGCGCTACGGTAAAGTCCCGTTGCGACCAAGCCGTAAGAAATTCTAAGATACTTGTTAGATTTATACAGGACAAGAAAATAGATTGGAAAATAGCAAGGCTAATGTATAAAATGGTCATCTCCCCCGCCATGTCATACGGGCTAAACGTAGCTGCCCTGACTAAAGCCAACAGGTCCCGCCTCAGACGCTATGAGAGATACATCCTCAAGGAAATGCTTTTAGCCGCCAGGGATCCCCCTAAACAAAAGATCTGCCAAATTTTAGAGGGGAAAACTATAACAAAAATCATCAAAGTCCGTCGGCTCTCATATTATGGTCATGTGCTCAGACGGGACAAGCCTCACCTACTTCACGCTGCCCTGAACTACAGAGAGTGCGGGAAAAAAGAAGGACGTCCTATATATACGTGGGTAAACTCACTTAATCACGATATTAGAAACTACACCAACAGATCCCGCTCCTCCTGGGAACGCCTATCCGCAAACAGAGGTCGTCTAAAGAAAGAAGCGGGAAAAAATATATAAACAGCCGGAAACGGACACCGAATCCGAACCAGAGGAAAAAGACTACGTCACGCAAACTAGAACGGAGAACGTCATAAGAAGAGGGCTTTAAACACCAGAGCAATATTCGCGGAATTTGTAAGGAACAATCCGGGGTGGGAAAGAAAGGGGACCTGGGGAGGGGGGGACTAAAGCAGTCACAAATTTATTATGTATTACTCACCAAGTATAGTATCTATCTACCCCACGCTGGCTTCACGATGCTTGTATTCGGGTCGGCTCCAACCTCCTGTCTCTCCTATCATCCCGACTGCAAACCTACACTCCAGACCTATCTACTCGGTATCCCGGTGTCTTGGGCAGGTTGTTGGTGCATGCGGCAGGGCGGCAGAAGTTGGTGCTTTACTGGTTGGGGGTTCCGAGTACCCGGTCCTATTTAGCATTTGTGGTTCAGTCGGGGTCGTATGATACTAACGCACTCGGCCGGCTCTCTATCGCTTATGCTGAACCAGGAGGGTAATCCGAGCTCCTAATGCCGTTTAGTCCTAACACCTCCTCCCTCTCGTAGTCTCCTCTTCCGAGTCCTTGCAGAAGTACTTCTGGCTGGGATTACCACTCGTATCGTATCGTATCGTATCGTAATATAGTTTTTATTGAAAGTTCTTATCAGGCCTCACCAAATTTCAGCATTCTAGTGCGACCGGTAACTGAGCTAGACTGCGGACAGACGGACGGACATGGCGAAACTATAAGGGTTCCTAGTTGACTACGGAACCCTAAAAAGAGATAAATAGTAGTTTATGTAACTGTTACGTAATAAGGCCTAATTATGTACAGAAGCATACACTGCTTTACCTACACACATATTAAAAATCCATCCATTGAAACCATTAGAATGACCGCCATTACACCGCCATGACCAACCTTATTGCGCCGGCGGTCGGGGGGGGGGGATTTTCATTACGTTACCGTAGGTAATGAATTTTCATACGTTTTTACCACACTGTCACAGATAATACACTGATGTTACGTTTACGTTACTGGTTGCAATAATGGTGGTAATTACATACGGTTCCTCCGATAGAGGATTTATGATATTGGTATAGATCAAGATATTTTATTCTTCAATGTAAGCACATTATAATGCACTAATGAACGTCAGAGAAAAACAAAATACACGAGTCGTGGAACACGCGATTGGAACGAAGTTATGTTATTTAATTTTATTTCATTTTTGAGTTTTTCGTAAATTTTGTGGTTTTAATTTTTTTGTATTTTTTTGAAATTATGGAAATTTTGGAATTTTGGAATTTTGGAGATTTTGTGGTTTTAATTTTTTTGTATTTTTTTGAAATTTTGGAAATTTTGGAAATTTTGGAATTTTGGAATTTTGGAAATTTTGGAAAATTTTGAAATTGTTGAAATTGTTGAAATTGCGGAAATATTTGAAATATTTGAATTTTTTGAAATTTTTGAAATTTTGGAAATTTTTGAAATTTTGGAAATTTTTGGAATTTTTGAAACTTGAAATATTTGGAATTTTCGACATTTTTTACTTTTAGGTTCTCGACTTTTTTCACTTTTATCACTTTGTCACTTCTCACTTTCACTTTTCACTACACTTCACTTTATTCTATTTTATATATTTTTTATTTCATTCCATTTTACATGTTTCTCAATCGTATGGGTGTAGCGTTTTCGTGACGTGACGCTTTTTCGTGACGGTCACGTGACTTTTTTTCGCCTACCCGCGAACCGTCCGATAAGGAACTTCGTTCCAAAACTACCACCGGTTTTAACCCTACACCTCTGGCCCAAGAAGTATTATGACCGAAAAGAAACTCGACGGGACTTATTTTTTTCAAAACAGTAATACATTATTAGATCTTAAAGATACAAAATAAAGGTGCGACCACACCGCTGCTTAAAATACGGTG
>OX352296.1:40870980-41120980 GCA_947086415.1 Pammene aurita | reverse complement strand
GATATGGTATGGTATGGTAAAGTATGGTATGGTATGGTAAGGTATGGTAATGTATGGTATGGTAAAGTATGGTATGGTAAAGTATGGTATGGTAAGGTATGGTATGGTAAGGTATGGTATGGTAAGGTATGGTATGGTAAGGTATGGTATGGTAAGGTATGGTATGGTAAGGTATGGTATGGTAAGGTATGGTAAGGTATGGTATGGTAAAGTATGGTATGGTATGGTATGGTATGGTAAGGTATGGTAAGGTATGGTATGGTAAAGTATGGTATGGTAAGGTATGGTATGGTAAGGTATGGTATGGTATGGTATGGTAAGGTATGGTATGGTAAGGTATGGTATGGTAAGGTATGGTATGGTAAAATATGGTATGGTATGGTATGGTATTGTATGGTATGGTATGGTAAAGTATGGTATGGTAAAGTATGGTATGGTAATGTATGGTATGGTAAAGTATGGTATGGTAAAGTATGGTATGGTATGGTATGGTAAGGTATGGTAAGGTATGGTACGGTAAAGTATGGTATGGTAAAGTATGGTATGGTAAGGTATGGTATGGTAAGGTATGGTATGGTAAAGTATGGTATGGTAAGGTATGGTATGGTAAAGTATGGTATGGTAAAGTATGGTATGGTAAGGTATGGTATGGTAAGGTATGGTATGGTAAAGTATGGTATGGTAAGGTATGGTATGTTAAGGTATGGTAAAGCATGGTATGGTATGGTAAAGTATGGTATGGTATGGTATGATATGGTATGGTATTGTATGGTATGGAATGGTATGGTAAAGTATGATATGGTAAAGTATGGTATGGTAAAGTATGGTATGGTAAAGTATGGTATGCTATGGTAATGTATGGTATGGTAAAGTATGGTATGGTATGGTAAAGTATGGTATGGTATGGTAAAGTATGGTATGGTAAAGTATGGTATGGTAAAGTATGGTCAAGTATGGTAAAGTATGGTATGGTAAAGTATGGTCAAGTATGGTAAAGTATGGTATGGTATGGTATGGTAAAGTATGGTATGGTATGGTATGGTAAGGTATGGTATGGTAAAGTATGGTATGGTATGGTATGGTAAGGTATGGTAAGGTATGGTATGGTAAAGTATGGTATGGTAAGGTATGGTATGGTAAGGTATGGTAAGGTATGGTATGGTATGGTATGGTAAGGTATGGTATGGTAAGGTATGGTATGGTAAGGTATGGTATGGTAAAATATGGTATGGTAAGGTATGGTAAAGCATGGTATGGTATGGTAAAGTATGGTATGGTAAAGTATGGTATGGTAAAGTATGGTAAGGTATGGTATGGTAAGGTATGGTATGGTAAAGTATGGTATGATAAGGTATGGTATGGTAAGGTATGGTATGGTAAGGTATGGTAAGGTATGGTAAAGTATGGTATGGTAAAGTATGGTATGGTAAAGTATGGTATGGTAAAGTATGGTATGGTAAAGTATGGTATGATAAGGTATGGTATGGTATGGTAAGGTATGGTAAAGTATGGTATGGTATAGTAAAGTATGGTATGGTAAAGTATGGTATGGTAAGGTATGGTATGGTAAGGTATGGTATGGTAAAGTATGGTATGGTAAAGTATGGTATGGTATGGTAAAGTATGGTATGGTAAGGTATGGTAAGGTATGGTATGGTAAAGTATGGTATGGTAAAGTATGGTATGGTAAAGTATGGTATGGTATGGTATGGTAAAGTATGATATGGTATGGTAAAGTATGGTATGGTAAAGTATGGTATGATAAGGTATGGTATGGTACATGGTAAGGTATGGTATGGTAAGGTATGGTAAGGTATGGTAAATTATGGTATGGTAAGGTATGGTAAAGTATGGTATGGTAAAGTATGGTACGGTATGGTATGGTATGGTAAAGTATGGTATGGTAAAGTATGGTATGGTAAAGTATGGTATGATAAGTTATGGTATGGTATGGTAAGGTATGGTATGGTAAGGTATGGTAAGGTATGGTATGGTAAAGTATGGTATGGTAAATTATGGTATGGTAAAGTATGGTATGGTAAAGCTTTACTTTACCATACCATACGTTACCATACCATACCATACCATACTTTACCATACTTTACAATACCATACTTTACCATACCATACCTTACCATACCATACTTTACCATACCATACCATACTTTACCGTACCATACTTTACCATACCATACTTTACCATACCATACTTTACCATACCATACTTTGCCATACCATTCCATACCATACCATCAGTACAAGTCGAATGAGCCCAAACAGCATGAGTCTATGATGCCCCAAACCCGAGATCCAGTAGGGATCCCCAGGGTCCAGCATGAGGTCCAGATTTTGATACCGGTACCATCTGCTCATCAGTACAAGTCGAATGAGCCCAAACAGCATGAGTCTATGATGCGCCAAACCGGAGATCCAGTAGGGATCCCCAGGGTCCAGCATGAGCTCCAGATTTTGATACCGGTACCATCTGCTCATCAGTACAAGTCGAATGAGCCCAAACAGCATGAGTCTATGATGCGCCAAACCCGAGATCCAGTAGGTAGCCCTAGGGTCCAGCATGAGCTCCATCTTGTAATATTGGTCCCGACTTCCGAACCCGAGATGCAGTTTTAAAATTAATTATTAGTGTAAGACAGGATTAATTTAGTTACACTAACGTTAATCTAATTAACTGTAATTCTTATTAAATTTTTGAGACGTTAGTGTAACTAATAGGTTAATTCTAATTGACGGTTAGTGTAATTGACGACGTCACAAAATCAATGCGAACTAACGCTAGTAAAAATTGATGTTAGTGTAATTGATTAGTTACGGAATTAATCTTCAATCTTATTGATCAATTTTCAATTCTAATTGAAATTAACGGCCAACACTGGTGTAAACGCCTTCTTGCTCACTGTCTGTGGTTGCAACCGGAGATCGGCACAAGCTTAGTAATAGTCCCGTCCCACTGGCAATATTTTGAGGGTTAAGTTTCGAAAATTCTAAAGTCACTTATTATTGAAGTTGGAAATACAGTGTGTACATGAGAATCTTTCAGTGCGTTTTGTGTCATATTCAATTGGTGCTTTTTTTGTAATTCAATAATTTGAGGTTAACTTTTTTAGCTTGCCATAACTTGAGTAAAAGAATATTAGAGTTACAAAATATAACTGTTTTGTATTTAGAACAGTTTTATTGTTGCACAAAACCAGTTTGTGTCATTTACGTCGAGTGCAATTTGATATAGTATGACAACACTAAAAAACTTCGTATAAAAAATTAGAGTTAATAAAATAAGGATTAACTATATCATCACCTTAAAATACGTCAATAAAATCAATATGTGTCAAATTAAGCAATGAAAATTTAAGTTTCTTGGTAAATTAGCTTTTTAGGCTGTGATCGTTTCAATAATTTATTAAAGTCACTAGAGTTCACATTATAATAATCACATAGGGATTTTAAAGTAGATATTTCAATTTGTGTCACTTTCATCAATGATATTTCGACAAAAATTAAACAGAAACAATATTTGTGTTCAGACTAAGTCCTAACTATAGCGCGTGACCTTCATGGCAAGCCTGTTCGGCGTGCTTCTGTAGTGACTAGAAGTAGACCCCCGGCTCGCTTCTTAACAAGTTAAACCATGGGTCAACCAGGCGCTGGAATCTTAGCAGTTACGATGTAGGTACTTGCTCACGGAGGCGCGCGCGGGGTGACCTAGCTGACATACTCGACAAAGGAACTGAGCGGGGAGCAGGGCGCGGGTAGCCGGGGAGTGGGGCAATGAACTCGTGCTTGTCTCGCCCCGACGTACCTTTTAAGCGGTAGCTTACTGTTCGTTTGTGTTTTGACTAGATTTTTGAGTACATTTTCGAAGATTTCAAGCATCGTGAAGTATGGGTAGAAAACGCAACGTATATTTTTTGTTTTAGTTTCGTTTTATTTTTGTTTTACTTTTGTTTTATTTTTGTTAATATTTTGTTATTATTTTGTCTTTATTTTGTTTTTATTTTGTTTTCATTTTGTTTTTATTCTGTTTTTATTTTGTTTTATTTTATTCTTTTTTTTATACCATGACGGTGGCAAACAAGCATACGGCCTGCCAGATAGTAAGCCGTAGCCTATGGATGCCTACAACTCCAGAGGTGTCACATGCGCGTTGCCGACCCTTAACAAAAAGGAGGAGAATATCTCGGTCATTTTTGATTTTCAAATAAAACACGCTTATTTTAGCGTTTTCTATACGGGAAAATCATAAAAAGTACATGTTATAATGACGTCCCGTCGATGGTTTTTTTTTTCGAAAACCAAATTATACAGGGTGTTTGGTAATTCGACCTATTCCTTGAAAGGAGTTATTCTAGAGGTCATTTACAATGTTTTTAGTCCAGTCGACCAGGGTTCTAAATTCAGTGGTTTTCTAGTTATTAGAGTTTTTAGTGTTTTTCAAAAAAACGCAATCTTCCGGCCTTTAAATGGCATTTGTATAAAAACTACATGAATAAGAATGGTTAATTATTTATTTTCTAGTAGCCAATGAACAAAAGGTTACGCCGATCAAAAAAAAACATAATCATAACCAACCAATCATAAAAATTAAGACTTAGAAATAAAAGGTAATAAATCACAAGCCATCTTACGTTTTTTATTTTTTTTCAAAATCAAAAACGATTACCCTAAAAAAAGTGTATGACACTTCGCGTAAAAATAACAGAAATGGATTCCTCAATTCATAACCTTTCCGAAAAGGTACAAATGTTGACATAATTTACTAAATTATTGAAAATAATAATAACAGAGCAGGTAGCGGGTGTACTGGATGCGTACCAGACCCGAAAGCAGTTTGTTTGTGTCACTTTTGTTTCTCTTTGTGTGCTTGGTTTACCTTATCTTTCATCTTATCTTGACTTTTATCTTTTGAGGGTCCAGGTCATAACAGGTTGCCCTTGGGAAGTATTCTGACATGTTCGTGTGTTGTGAAAGATGATGAAATCAACACAAATAAAGTTAACCAGAAACCAGTTTGTTTTTGTCACTTTTGTTTCCCTGAGTCCTTTGTTTGCCTCCAGTAACCTATCTTATCTTTTGAAGGTCAAGGTCAGGACAGGTTGCCTTCGGTGAGTATTTGGACGTGTTCGTATGTTATGGTATTATTAATTTATGAAAGTAGTCATATTAAAGAATTCCTAACCAAAAACCGGTTTTTGTGTGTGTTTCATGACTTAAATTATGGATGTATGGTAGAGAGATTAAAGAAAGTAAAACAACCATTTTCTGAGTAAAATTAAATTTTAAAATAAATTATAATAAAATCTTAATATAATTTTACTAAAAATTAATCTTAATAATAACAATGAACACCACACTAAAATCCTAAAAATAAACATAATAATTTACAAATCTTGTTCGAATTGCCTGCCCTCATTTCGAATGCAAGCACGAAGCCTTTTGCGTACATCGGTGATTGTTACTCGCGGCGACATGCCTTCTTTCATGTTTTCAGCAGCGGCTGAAATTCTTCCTCTCAAGTCTTCTACTCATCGTATTGGCCTGTCGTAAACTAATGCCTTCATGTGACCCAAAATGTAAAAGTCACATGGAGTCAAATCTGGACTCCTTGCTGGCCAAGGGATCGGACCGCCTCGACCAATCCATCCACTGTCACACACACCGGTACTAGTGAGCTGGGCAGCCATCGTGTTGGTAAATCATGGCCATCCTTGTACCAAGCGGCACATCCTCCAGCAGCGCGGTTATTATTATTTTCAATAATTTAGTGAATCATGTCAACATTTGTACTTTTTCGGAAAGGTTATGAATTGAGGAATCCATTTCAGTTATTTTTACGTGAAGTGTCAAACACATTTTTTACGGTATTCGTCTTTGATTTATAATTTTTTTTACAGTACGATAGCTATTGATTTATTACCTGTTATTTCTAGTCTTTCTAGCCTTCCCTGCGCATGCCCTTTACGCAAAAAAAGTTTTTGTTTGGAAAAATAAAAATAATCCATTGATTATAACGACACAAATTTCAAACATGGTTTCGATACGCTTTTATAAAAATACTAACGAAAACATTAATAACTTTAATATTTTATTGTACTGTTAACAAGGTTCTACAAGAAAAAAAAATTAAATAAATAAATATCATTGATTAATATGGCACAAATTTATTCAAATACTAGATACCGATATTTTGGAAAGCACAGTACCTAATCAATCAACTCTAATTTTATATAGGCTTATGAAAGTCCACATGTTTATGCTGATTAAATGTCAGTATTCCCATTGACGAAAGTGACACAAAACGCGTGCGTGCGTCAGTAACAACTTTGCTGTTACAGTGAAAAAACAATTTTGATCTCTAATTTTATATTCACCGAATAATGTTTAAAAACAGAAATGTCTAAGTTTCTACCTAAGCAACAACCTAGGATGACACAAATTATTATTATTAGCTAAGTTGGATGCCCTGAATTCTGTATGTGAAAAATAAGCATCTTTAATATTATCGAAACTTCATAATTTATCGGTACGGGTCTATAAGAGCATTCCGGTAGAAATGTCAAGTCTGGTGCTGAAGGGTCCTGGATTTTGCCCCGGGTATTTTCACTCCATACATCCCGCAAAAAAAGAGTCTATGGTACTCATGTTACTTTCTGATACAGCTTATAGTGTTTGTGGTTTGCCTGTCGAGTCATGTACATATTACGGCAACATGCCAGTGGCAGTAGCAATGACATTTAAGCATTATAAGCAATCGATCTTACTGCGGGGCTTTTCAAAACATTCTGGCAGCGGCCAGTTATAAAAATGTTTAGTATACAAGTATTTAACTGTATTCTATGTTCAAAATATTAAACCTGTAATCTTGGTTTAAGTAAAAAAAAGTAAACAGATGAAAAATGAAATCGAGAGTTTGAAATGTAAGCTTTTTACGTAGTTATGCTTTTTACGAACGTCGATATGCATTTCCTCTAAATAAGTCCTTTTCTTCGCTCTTCCGCCATTTTGATTTTGCAGACTTCTAGTAAGCGCAAGGACGCCGCCCGCGCATATCAACTTTTATTGTCATGATTTATGCAAATCATTGAGACAAGGTTCTAGCTAACTCAAGATAAACATGCAAATTGGAACCTTTTGGCAATTAATCGCGATCGTGGCGATTTCATTGATATAATTTTGCAATGGTTCTAAGTTGTTTCAATTAGCATATGGCATTAGAACCTTGTTATTAGTATGTGGCTATATTTAGAGGTTTCATTGAAGTCTTACGTATATGCGAGGTGTGGGTGTAGGAATTTGTGTACCTACTGCATTTTTTTGAGGCATTAATATTGTTTTGGCCCGTGCCGTGCCTCATTAGGATAATGTAATTGGTTTGTCTTGATTATGTCAGTTAAAATCTTAAAGAAGTATACAGTTGAAAATCGTGTTGCCATGTCAGTGTTGTTAAGTGAAAGATAAAGTTGAGAACGATGTGTTGTATGGTCTTTAACTTATTAAAGAATTGCAATAAATTACCTACCAGGAGTAAACTGATGAATTTGGTTTTCTCAAACTCACACAAACCTTGAATTATTGTTATTTTCTTCACAAACTTCTCCATCACAAAATTGACTCTCCTAGTTTATTATCCCTAGTCACATTTAATACCCCTCGATTCAGAACCCGAGCTCCTAACACTTTTTCCCTTCAAGTCTACAGAAATAACACATCTTTCTACAATCCGATCGTTAGAATGTGTCGTCAGTACAATGATTTGGTATCAAAAAATAGACAAATTGACATTTTTGACTCACGGCTTGAGGTATTCAGGGGGCAGGTCGTGTATGCTCTTGGCCATCACACCTAAATATTTTTTAATAACACAATTTAGCACTAGCTTAAAACACTTATCTATAGTTAATTTAGTAAGTAGGTATACTCGTAGTTTTAGTTTTAGGATAGTTTTTGCTCGTCTGTATAACAATTTTATCTGTGCTGTGCATGCCTATTTTGGATAGCATTGTTATAAAAAACCTACCTTACATGTAATTTTCTATTAATGTATGGAATGTTGTGTGTCTGGTGTGCCTAATAAATAAAAAAAAAAAAAAAAAATATTTCATTCGTAATATTGGGCTGTGATACATGATGTTGCAGACCACTCTAGAAAAGGGCTCCAGCATGGATATTAGTACAACATTGCCGTCCTAAGAGGCAGAGTATGCTCTGTGACATCACTCACGTGTGGCCCCAGCGGAAGATCAGCGCTGGCCTCCCAGGCTAGCACCATGCTGAGTCGGGACCATGTACTTGTACATGCCTTAATTATAATTAGTTATTATCCTTAGATTAAGTATGTTTGTTTGCATGTTGTTGTTGTCACGAATAAATGTTTTCTATTTCAATTTCTCTATTTCTAACCTAGACGCACGTACCATGCCGCACATTGAACTCTTGCCGGGACAGAAATCTCCTGTTTTCTGACCTTTATAGTAAGTATTTACAACTTTTACAACAGCTCGATATTGCGCAGTCAATAACTACCCAATAGCATACGCTCAGGTTTGCCTAGCATAAGATTGATTCCAGACCGAGCTATTGATTGTCGTTGCTCAGGCATTGCGTTATGGCCCTTTGTTCCCGTATTGCCTTTTGTGTGGTGTCGGGCCACAGACGTCGTAAATAACACCGACCGAGTTACGTTCATGTGAAATTCCGTCATATTAAATTACGAAGAATCAATATTTTTATGTAGTTAAATAAATAATTATTAGAAGTGCGCCTTCCAAAAAGATAAGAAATAAAAAGACATAGAAAACATGTATTTAGTACAAAATATTTGCGATAACTTGCTTTTATCCTTCAAACGCCAAGATTCTAGAGAACTCAAGAGAATTATGTATTTGCAACACTTAAAAGCAACTGTATGGCCTTTTCCTTAATGAAATTAGATAGCGGATTTTTCTCTATTACAGGCCTTGAATTTGACTTTACCCGTATTTTCTGTAAAAACTTGCATTAATCAACCGACGGAGCAATCCAGTATAATCATCATAAGTACCACATGTTGAATAACATTAACATTCAATAATTCTACCACCAACCCAACATCAATAAAGGCTCATTTACACGAGCTTGGAGCAAATTGGCCGTGACCACTAATGCAATTACGCCTTTATGCGAGTCAAATGGCGAAAATTGGCGAAACAAATGCTAGAAATTAAAGAGATGAAACGACACTTGCACAATTTGTGTATGTGTCATAAATTGGGTACTTCTAAAAGTATTCGTTTCTTTTGTATGTAATACCTTTGCCTGGCAAATAATATGCAGGATTTGCTTGAAGAATTGTCTACTTTCCTAATGACTCAAGTCAGCTACCTACTTATATATGACTTTATAAAACTGCATAACGAGTTTAACAATGAATTTCTATTTATATAGTCGTCATATTTACCCTAAATGACGTCACTATACACTATACACTGTATATTAGGTATCTATGATGAATGCATCTTTATATTAGTTTTTGCCGATAAAAACTAAAACGTAAAAAAATGTTGTACCTGGTTTTCCCTCGTGTATTTTTGAAAGTTTGATTTCCCAAGTAACACAGGAAGCATCATAACATATGCATAGTTAACTTATTTCGAACTTAAGGACCGTATAAAGTCTTATATACGTTCACCGAGCAACTTGTCGCATTATATGATGCTTTGAGCTGTATAACGGTTGTATAATGGCATATCTAAATGCTTTTGTAAAGCCTTTAGCTTTAGTGCAGCAAACCACCACGCAACTGTACAGCTTTCAGCTGTTTAAAAGCACTTAAGTGCTTTAGGGTCTACAATATCATTATATAATGCTTTAAGCTGTATAACGGTCGTATAATGGCATATGTAAATGCTTTTTTAAAGCCTTTAGTTTTAGTGCAGCGAACCAAAATGCAACTGTACAGCTGAATGCTGTACAGTTGCGTTTTGGTTTGCTACACTAATGCTTCGGTGTGGTTTAGTGCCTTAGGTTCTACAATAGCATAAATAAATGCTTAATGCTGTTTATGAGCATGAATATTAGCCATTATAATGCCACGTAAATCCGGTATACAGCTTTCAGCTGTTTTTAGTGCTTTAGGTTCTACAATAGCATTATATGATGCTTTACGCTGGATAACGGTTGTATAATAGCATATGTAAATGCTTTTGTTTAGCCATTAGTTTTGGTTTGCTACACTAATTCTTCGGTGTGGTTTAGTGCCTTAGGTTCTACAATAGCATAAATAAATGCTTAATGCTGTTTAAGAGCATGAATATTAACCATTATAATGCCACGTAAATTCGCTATACAGCTTTTAGCTATTTTTAATGCCTTTGGGTGTACAATAGCATTTATAAGTAGGTAATACATTCCTAATGCTGTATAATAGCAATAATATACACCATTATAAAGCCAAGTAATTCACTATAAGGGGCTCTTCATAAATTGCGTCATTTCAAATTGGGGGGGGGGGGCGTCATTCCGAAGATCACATCATCTCTCGCATCTTTAAAAAGTGCTTCAATGTGTAAAAAAGGAATGAAATTCGTGTTTCTATAAACTTTTAATGCTATAAAATATTATCTACTAAATAGTTTTTATTTTACAATTAAGTTACAAACGCATTTTTTTTAAATGACGTCACTTTATTGGGCAGGGGAGGGTTGGATTATTTTACTATTTTACGGGGAGGGGGGGGGGGGGGGGGAATTATAATAATATGAACAGCCCCTATACAGCTTTTAGCTGTTTTAGTGCCTTAGGGTCTACAATAGCAATTTTAAGTAGTATGTAATGCTTAATGTTGTTCAATAGCATAATTATTCACGTGTAATGCTGTAGGCATTAATAACCTTTTTTTAAGGGTCATTGAGCTGTTATTGGACTAAGAGCTAGCCACGTCAGATATGACACAATAATGAGAGCAACAAAACCCGTCTGGTTAGATTGCTATACTATTCTCATTACTAGATCCTGGCATCTGGCAGTTTTTAATGGGTGGAGGTCACAGTGACAGACTAGCAAAATGTTTTAATTGGAAAGTAGTAATACTAAACTAGGTAAAAACTGCCGAAGTTGTCTGTTATAAAGGACAGGGCCTATATTTTAAGGGGCTCCCTGGCGCCAACGACCTTAGATCTAATTCCCTTAGTTTTATAATGATTTATATAGCTTATCATATTATCAGTAACGGCTTTAAACAAGTAAATACAGTATCCTATATTTACTTCAATATTCATTGTCTTCGAGATATTTGACATCAAAGTCGAACCGGTTTAGGCTAAAAAAGTGGTTTTATGGTCATAAATTTTGTGTTAATTAGTTAAAAATTTAAATTTCTCTACAGTTTTTAGAGAAATCAAAGACCCTGATATGTAGATTACGTATATGTAAGATTCTTTACACCATTCGAATATCGATAAAAGTGTTTTTTTAGACCATATTTTAAAAATATCATAAAAAAATAACGGCTCATTTATTTCAAGATCCGGCTCTACAGAATGGAGAAAAAAGATTCAAGAACCGATAGTAGTTTGCCTTATAATTCTATCTGTAGTGAATATGTTGGAATATCGACTAAAAACTAGTCAAAAATCTATAAAAAACGTTAGACCAAAAAATAAGGACGGAAACAAAAACAGTAGGCGACAAACTATGAACTATATTATACATTGTTTGTCACTACTTTCCCCCAACATAAACTGTTGTATAATTTCTCTTAATATTGTATAGTATTTGTATAGTTTCTCATAATATTGCATCAAACCCTTAGATATACCCTTAGATATCTAGGATTTGTTTTCTTGAAATGGTTTGCATTCTTTGACCTCCACCACTTTAAAGCTGCTAGATGTCAAGATCTAGAAATAAGCATAGTATACCAAACTGACTAGAGGGGTTTGGTTGCTCTTATTATTGAGTCATATCTGATGTGGCTAGCTCTCGGTCTATATAGACCAACGCCATTTTGTAAATTATTTTTAACCTAAAAATAAAATCATGCGGACCTATTTATACAAGGAAAATACCTATATAATAATGAAATAACTTAATTTAAGACTGCTCAACCAACACTATTATGTTAATAATGCAAAACTCGTTCTATACGAGGATTACACAATTGTTTTGTTTATTTGACGCATATCTTTTTATTATATTTTATAGCAAAACCACAATAAATCAAAGGCGCGTGAAAAATTTCAATGAAACTTATATACATATTTACAGTAAACTACATTGCGCAGTAATATTTGAAGGATATAATAACGTAAAAGAGTCAAAAACTTTTATAAATTTTGTTACGATGCAAACAAATATGACGTGTCACTCATTCAGTTTTTTGTACCGTCTTCGTCCATTTTATATTGCGAGACAAAGTAGTTAAATCACAACGTTAATTGTATTATAACATTTGTTCCGTCGGTATTAGAGACGGTTTTGCATTGATGTAAGGTTTATTTTACTACACTCTTATGCTTGTATAATGCTTTTGTATTGCGATTGGCAAGTTAATCGAGAGTACTAATGCTTCTTTACTGCGATTAGCAAGTTTTTTGCCGTATTAATGCTTCTTTAATGCGGTTGGCAACTTAATAGAGCGTATTCATGCTTCTTTAATGCGATTGGCACTTTCCATGACAACGATAATGCTAATAGCGCAGACATAATGCGCCTGTAATGCTATTAAATGACCTGTATAGGATCTCAAGCTGGGTAATTTGTGCCCATTTAAGACCTATACGAGTATCAGCACTATAAACGTTTATAATGCTACTATAAAACGAACTCAAAATGCTAAAAGCATACAGATATGCAGTAAGACGGCCGTTATATTGCTTTGTTGTGTTACTTGGGTTCATGACTGCCATATACGAAGCAATATGTTTGTCCATAGGAAAGTCTTTCTTATATTCCATACTGACTATGTAGCAAGCTAGCAAGACCCAGGTAGGGCAGATACAGAGGGACTGCAACAAAACTGCAATTTGTATAGAAGCTGAGCAGTCGTCATGCAGTTAGTGAGCAGGTGGCGGGCAGATGCCATTCAAGTTGCAGCTTGGTTGCAGTCCGTCTGTATCGGCCCATAGGTGGCCTCACGATCGTCAAAATCGAAAGAAACCGTTGAATACCTACTGTGTAGACTCTTGCAAGGCCTAAGTAGACATTGTTAGCTATTTCCCTTATACAACGTGTTCCGAGGAGAAGTGACCGGCCAAAGTGGGTTGATTACTTACGTAAAATTATCGATAAAAAACATTGGTTGACAGGTATATCGACAAAAAAAATTTTTTACTGTCATTCCTTTTTTTTCTTGTAGAAACGGCCGACTTGTTGCACTATTTTTGAAATATTTTGGTTGTTTTGAGTTTATTTGCCATTCTGTGTTCAATTATGTTTTAGAAAATACCATGCACTTTAATATTAACACATAAAATAATAATGTTTATTGGACATTTTTCGGAGTTATGAGCTAAACAAATAAAAAAATAACCATTTCTTTGTTAAAATTTCAAGTTTATCCTTGGCATTCACCTCCGTTTTTTATTTTTTATTTATTCTTAGAGTTTGAGCGGATTAGTAACAGTAATAACAATTAAATAAAAAAAAAGAATGGCAAATAAACTCAAAACAACCAAAATATTTCAAAAATAGTTCAACAAGTCGGCCGTTTCGGAAAAAAAAAGGAATGACAGTAAAAAAAAATCTCTTGTCGATATACCTGTCAACTAATGTTTTTTATCGATAATTTTACGTAACTAATCAACCCACTTTGGCCGGTCACTTCTCCCTGGGACAGGGTGTATAATATCTCAACTGATTAATAGTGATAATGACAATCACAACGAGCAGAATCCTTATTTAGTGATGGTGTCAGAAAAAAACAGAATAAATTTGGCAAGGTGACTGGATTTGCAACGGCCTTGGTAACTTGATAGGATGACTAATGATCTTGAAAAACGCTGTCTAATCCCAGTAACGTTCTTTAACGGATATTGTCCTATTCAATTCAAGTATTATGTTATGACTATAATTTATTGATGTCTTAAATTAGCAAATAAGATTTATATTTTTACGAGATGATAATAAATAATATCGCTTTTGGTGTCGCCTTTTTTTGTATAATCCTGTCAATAGATAATGATGACATCTTATTTTTATGTCTCAAAACTCCTATTTAAGATTTTAACAAATGCTATAGTGTGATAAGTGTTAATGTATGATGATTTGATGAATTCATATTGTTAATTTCAACTGATTGTGTGTATGCAAATAAGAAGTTACTGGTTTTTTCTAGTTATATACGCACGTTTTACGACAGTACACCAAGGACCAAAAAAAACATAATTTACAAACTCTAAATCTTTAATTCGCTTGGTCGCAAACGGTTTTCTTCGGCACGGCACCCATCAGAATACGGATCCGAACCGTCATTGCAGTCCTATCGACGACTTTCATCTTGCCAATATTCAATAGAATCGTGCTAGTTATTCTAAACAATACGGTAAACTTCGAGTCTAAAAGGCCGTCTTCACGTGCTTTTGTTACGGACCATTTAAATTAAGCGTTCGTCTAGTAAGTATCATTTAAAAAAATCTCACTTCAAAAAAGTCGAAAGTAGGCTTTCGGACAGAAGATTGTGGTGAGTTTGAACCCTGTCTTGTGCTAATGAGTTTTACTTACGAACGACGCCGGCGCAACGTAAGATAGGAAATGCCATTTAATATTTATCATTCACTTTTGGTTAAGAAAAACATCATGAGGAAGCCGACTTTTTTTTAAATACCAAACCAATTCCGTGGCTAAACAGCATAAGGTAAGCGATCACCGTAGCTTATGGATGCAGAGGTGTCATTGATAGTTATCATCATTTTTTTTACAGCAGCCTTTACAGTGAGGAGGAATTGGCAGTTTTCAACCCCCTATTGCAATTTTAGTGACATAGCTATTACAGATACTAATCTTAATCGATAGTTTTATCCAGATCGTAATCAGCCGCAACTAACATATTGATTGAAACCCGAAGTGTGCAACTATGTAATTCGTACTACTAAATAGCGTTCGACACGCGATACTTTCTAACTTTGACATCACCGTCACTTCAAAGTTTCATGGATTTACATTATCGAAGGCCGGGCTACTGCGGAATTACATCCAGTACGATTAAGTCTATTTTTAACTGGCTGCGCAAAACAGACTGGGTTAGGGCATGCTATACCGATATTTTTTTAAACTATGGTTAATTCTGGAATTATTCTATCGACATATCATTATTTTCATCATTACAGCCTTGTTGCTGTCGTGTTTAAAGGTAAGTGCAGTCGTCTACAAACAATAAGTAGCTACTATATCAGTCATACAGTCCTATTATCTACATAGTCCATAGACTATGTAGATAATAGGAAAGGCTCCAATATTGGCCCCTGCGGTACACCCGAAGAGACAAATGACCACGGTGATCGCTGTCCATTTATAGCGACCGTTTGTACTCTATGATATATCTGTTTTTAAGATGTGTCTGTACATGTAGATACGTATTTTTTATTCCGTCGAATATTTTAAGTACTAGATCGATATAAGTATATAATTGAGGTTGCTTTCATTAGGATCATAGGAAGCGTGAACTTCTGTCATGACTATGACATACATATATATGTAGGTATACATACCTGTGCTAACTCGGGCCAACGTCTAGGGATTTGATATCGATAAAAAAGATGCCGATGTATATTAAATTAATACATGTGCTCATTGAAAATCCACGATTACTATAAAAAGGTTCGATATTATGTCTGATATCGAGTTTTTTTAAGATAGTAGAAGTATGCGGATGTCATTTTAATCAAAAGCAGGAGGGTTCGATTCCTAGTAAGGGCATTTATTAGTGTGTTTATCACAGATATTTGTACCTGAGTTATGAATGTTTTCTATGTATTCAAGTATTAACCTATATTTATCTATTAAATATATCGTGGTCTAGTACCCACAACACAAGCCTTATTGAGCTTACTGTGGGACTAGGTCCGTTTGTGTAAGATTGTCCCAATAATATTTCTTTATTTATTTAATATGTATGTTTGTATGCTTGTTTGCCACCGTCGTGGTATAAAAAAAAAAAAAAAAAATTTACTGTCAGTGCTAGAGTGCTATTCATATGCTAAAGTATGCGCTACGATTGTTACGAAGTCCAAAATAATCATGCCACCCAAGAAAATGAAGAGAAAATAAATACTATTGATTTATGTTGACAGTAACACATACATTTTTGTCGATAAATTATTTTGCTACATAACTTGAGTATTTTTGCCCTGAGTTAGCACACGTATGCATAATATTTCCATAATACAACTGAATTCTCGCTCGACTGTTAAAAACGTAAGTTTGTGTTCTTTATTCACATTATTATTTCAAAGCTTACTTATAAACTTTTAAGAATAGCAGTAAAGCTACAAATAAAACTAAAGTTTCTAGACTAGTACAGTTTCTAAATAAGGTATTATCTCAAAGGCAACAGATGCACTAATTACTAGTTACAATTAAATGTTATCGCACACATTATATTACTTTCAGCGCTGCAATGCACCGGCTGCCAACTGAGTGACATAGTGTGTTTCGCCGTGGTGTAATCGCGACGACGACGCGAGCGAGCGCGACACCAAGTAGTTCTTGCGGCTATAACCGTCTTAGTTCACCTTTGTATTTGTACAGTCACCGGCAATAGTAACCTCCTACACGAAGGCCGCAAAAATATGTGACTCGCTCTTACTACTCTTATTAGTTGAGCCATAAGAGCGTGTCGCATATTTTTGCGGCCTACGTGTAGGAAGATACTATTGCCGGTGATTGTACAAGTAATGTGTTATTTGACCTATTGTGTTTTTTGACGAACAATAAAGCATTTTACTACTTACTACTACTATCGTCTCCCTTGTCGACCTTCTAACGTGGACCTTCTAACGGGGACGTGATTAGGACATGATAGTCACAAACGTCTGGCGTTAAGCGGAATCACTTGATATTGACTCGATTATTGAACAGAACTGAAAAGTGAGCGCTGCTGTATGATATTGATATTACATTCAAAAGAGATTTAGGTGCCCAAGCACCCACCACTTCTATAGTTATCCAGTAGTGGGGTGACAAGTGTGCGCTAACCTGAACGCTGTCACGGTCCCAACCTTCATGCTTCACGGTGGCAGGATTGTTGCCGTAACTTTATATCAGCTGCGCGTGACATTGCCATCTGTGCACATACGATTCCACGGGCTTAGGTTTGTCCTTCTTTTGAGATAACCTTTGTTTTAAGAGAGGTATAGGGCATAGTAAAAAATGTCTTCTCGCTTAAATCTGGAACAGGTTAATTGTAAAACTACTTTTATATTAGTGATATTAGTATAATACGCATTAGCATAAAACGTAACATTAGAATATATAATCGTAATCCATCATGCGGAGTCCGATACACACTTGGCCGGTTATATTATTTATATTATATAAAAACTGTACAATTATTTTCATAACTCGTTAATCTTATAAAAACAAGTCCACAAGGTACCCTTCAGTTAACTGTAATTAATTTTAAATACAAAACAAAAACAATCTCAAAACAATATTAGGAATATTTTGATTATACGTCGATCGAGTTCATTCACAACCGTAAATGTATGTTACGGCATTAAGGGCCTGTTTCACAATCTCCAGATAAACTTATCTGCCAGTTAACATTATTGCTATCCTTTTCTCCAGGCATATAAAAGAAAAGGACAGCAAACATTTATCTGACAGATATGCTTTAACTGGAGATTGTGAAACAGGCCATAAATGTGCTAGACCGCTATCAATGTAGGTACTTGGCGCATCGTTCGTTACCTACAAGGTAAGCATAGGCTGCAAACAAAAAGTAGCATCGGTCTCTCGTACTATTATCAGGTCGCGTTATGTCCGCGATCGTGACAGCGCCGCGCACGGCCTCCCCCTTCGAACGCTAGAGTTACACTGAGGCCCGGGGCTCGCGCATGGTTTTACTGCACCAAATCGCCCTAAAACGGTTTTTGTTAAACGAAATCTTGAAATTAAACAAAAACAAACAATAATTTTTAAGATAAATATGTTGCTAATATTATGTCGAAAGAACCGTGAAAATATCTTTTATAGTTTAGGAGCAGAAGCGACTTTTATGTTGAAAACGTCCTAATTTAAATATTTTATTTTGCCATGATAATTATGTTTTTTCAAAAATATCAACAATAATTATATGTATTAATAACAAATCAATAGTTAAAATTTATTTTTTTCAGAATTTTAGATTGGATAGATTACGAGCCTTAGGCCTTTAAAAGTAACCATTTTACGTAAGTTCAGGTAGGCACGCGCCTTAACAGAAGACCTTAGCCATAATAACGCAGAACTTGCGTCCTTCTAGCGGTCTGTACTCTCTGACCTCCACTTATAAACCGTAGCCAGGTGCCCGATAGTAGTAAGGATAGTAAAACAAACTAAATGCGAAGTTTTGTTACTCTCTCTCAAAATCGTATACCATTTATTCAGGCTTGCTCTCCGACTATTAACTACAACAACTTAGTAGAGTAGGTATGTAGTGTTCCTGATAGTAAGCCAGGTTCCCTGAGCTCCAAAATGGACTGTGTTGGCTGTAAGGGGCTTGTTCTTGTCTCCGCAGAGGTTGTCAAGAGCAAGTCCTTGTAGACATACTTAAATCCTCTGGTGGCCGCCTAACACAAGGCCAGCCGCAAGCTTGTTTGCTACCGTTTTGGTATAAAAAACTCTTCCAATATATCGGAGTCACGGTCACCTCATGTCGTTTCTTCCTTAGAGGCTTTCCAAGATGCCATACATTAACGCCAAACCTTAAATATCAAGATATTGCGACCTTTAAAGCCAGTGTACATCAATGTGGGTCACAAGATCGTAACAGCAGCCAGGCGGTCTCGGATACGTTTCCAACAAACACAAACGAAATTAGTCCTTATACAGTATTCTTTACACACTGTTAATCCGATTTTCCTTTGAACTTTTAAGCCAGTTATCAATACCTCGAAAATAAATGGTCGTAAATGCCGCAACACGCTTTTTTACTATAGCTACACCTTATTTCCATTGAAATAAAGTTCACTTACGATAGGTAAGTTAACTGTGCACAATGGTACGAGTAGTATAGTTCTGCATTCTTTTGGATTGTAGATGTTAGTGACCTTACTAATTTGGCAAATGAGTCGGGTGTGGCTGTCCGCATATAGTGTTTTAAAACGGCTTATAATTTTCCGGGTATCTAAAACATGAATCGGCAACTTTTCTAAGGCATATAATAATATAAATTGGATTGAATTAATATTTTAGCGACAATATTTTTTTATAAGCCTCAAACATGTGGCATCATATTATTGAAAAACGGCAGCAATATATAGCTGACCAAAAAATTTACCTGGAACTTGAAATAATAGGTTGGCAACAAAAATATTAACTTGGCATCTATTATTCAAAGCAGGCTTGGTTTAAATATTTGTTGCCAGCTATTTGTTTCTACCTAATTAACCATTTTTTGGGTATCAATTGCTGGTATCATTTTAATTACGGGAGCACTCAAATTTCACGAAACTGGAATATTTTTAAGGTTCCATACCAAAATGGTTTAAAAGGAAGCATGTACTACTCTGTCTTGTCACAATGTCTATTTGCTCCGATATTGCTAGATCGATTGCGCTGAAATTTTGTAGGTTGTATGTCCCCTGGTGCTTTAAGGGGGTAATTCAGAAAATTAAATAAAATGATTTACAAACCATAGGTTCATTGTTAGTTACCATCAAGCGGGCCGTATGCTTGTTTGCCACCGTCGTGGTATAAAAAAAAATTGTCTGCGCGACCGGTATGCATGTTGGTTAGGTAATGGTCGTTTTCCACAAGAATCTTCCATGGCAATAAGTATCAAAAAAAAATCTGAGTAATTTGTATTTTTAAATAAGCCTAGGAAGATTTAGGTGCGAAGACGAGCAAAGGAATAAAGAGCTTACCTAACTGTGATCAAAAGTTAAAGTTCAGTGCATTTGTCATAAAAAAATTGCTAACAAAAATATATAGGTAATCAAAATTTTGATCTGTATGGAACCCGTAGTATGCAATTTTCCCTCTCTTTATTACGTATTTTGAATGTATACATTGAGCACTTGACCTTTAGGTAATACCTAGTATACCTACTTCCAAAAGGTAGGCACATGACTACTATCTAGGTATAATCAAATAATTTCATTGAATATTGTAGTCATTTATTTTTTAGTAGAAACACTACTACATATACACTATACAACTTGTTTTTTTTAATGTCAGTAAACAACAGGTAATGATTATTATAAACTGCAACATGTTTTTTTTCTTTTCCTTTAAAACTTCTGTGTAGAAGTAAGGTAGGCGACTATACCGCTTTTTTTTAACAATAGAAAATTAACGAGCCATTTCGCCTATGAATTTTGGTTCTAGATATCTGACTATAGATACTTACCTACCAATATTCATAGACCCTAGTAACTTTTTAAGAATCCATTTTATCTTATAATTACAGCTCGTGTAAAGTTGCCCGTTGTATACTCTAAACAATATGAACTGAACTCATCCACTTAGTGTCTTATCTTTTGTGTGTAAACCGCAGGCGCGCGTGCCACTATGAAAAAAATGGTTTGGCCACATATTAGCGTTTATTGAATTTCTACTATATGAACCACGCAATAAGATTCAATATGAACTAATACGAAAAAAGCTCTAAGTTCTATACGGTTGCACCCAGTACAAGCGATCCAAATGCTCTAGAACCAGCGTAACTAAACAAAGAGATCCGAAACAAATGTGCGTAATTGGAGATCGCGCTTGCACTGGTATTCCGAGCGCACGGCTAGTTAGCGATTAGGAGGCAATTGTAATTTTCCCAAACGGGTAGGTAGAACAGGGTTGGATTCTGATTAAAACATTTGGATGGATGTACGATTTACAAATATTTAATATATGAAATATATACATATATAATAGATTTTAATAAATATTGGGTATGTTAAAATTATAATCAGACATATAAATAATCAACTATTTTAAAATTGCTTTCTTAACTTTACAGCTTAGACTTACTTTTACCTATAGCAAATTATGTACTGAGATTAACTCAATTCAAATATAAATAATATGAATCTACATTATAGTTGTGCTTTTTATGATAATTCAATAGACACAGCCTGGGGTCGTTAAATCGCAAGGTACTAAATCCAATCGAAAGCAGGGAATATCCGGTAAAACGTAGCCAAGTTGCGTAAAAGAGCACCATGAATCGGGAAATAAAACATGTATTGAGCAAGCGAAAGCCAGTCAAACACTAGACTCAAAACTGTCATAACCAAATGTATCTCAGAAATTGATAACAGACCAGGTAGATTTTTTTATTGGTATCTCGCTCCCTCTTTCATGATTGAGGTTAGGTATAGGTAAGGGAAAATTACGGTAGATAACATTCAGAAATAAACAGGTACTTATACCACGTGTTTATCAATTACAACAATGAGAGAACGACCCTGGAAACACATCTGTTATGTCTAAATGAAAGACGTGTGAAGTGTTATTTTTTCCTTTAAAGTATTTTTATTACTATCACATTGTATAAAATTAAGACAGCAATGTTTAAATAATTTATTATTAAGAGAATATAGAGCCTCAGTTAGAGATATGTTTAAGGACATTAATATAATGACAGTGCATAGTCAATATATCTATGAAAATATTGTGTATGTACATAGAAACATTGTTAATTTTAGAAAGAACTGTGATATACATAATTTTAATACTAGAAATAAGTATAAACTGGCAGTGCCCACCACTCTAAGGTTTTATAATAACCCAACTAGCAAAACCATGGTCGAGTAAACGTTTCTGCCGCTATATATGCTAATATGATGAAAAGATTAATATGATTATTTGTGTTGACTAATATGTACTATCAATATATATATTTTTATATTCTCTTTATATCTCTCAAATTATGATAAAAAACACAACTATAATGTAGATTCATATTATTTATATTTGAATTGAGTTATTCTCAGTACATAAATTGCCATAGGTTAAAGTAAGTCTAAGCTGTAAAATTAAGAAAGCAATTTTAAAATAGTTGATTATTTATATGTCTGATTATAATTTTAACATACCCAATATTTATTAAAATCTATTATATATGTATAGGTATATATTTCATATATTAAATATTTGTAAATCGTACATCCACCCAAATGTTTTAATCAGAATCCAACCCTGTTTTACCTGCCCGTTCGGGAAAATTACAATTGCCTCCTTATCGCTAACTAGCCGTGCGCTCGGAATACCAGTGCAAGCGCGATCACCAATTACGCACGTTTGTTTCGGATCTCGGTGTCGAGTTACGCTGGTGCTAGAGCATTTGAATCGCTTGTATTGGGTGCAACCGTATAGAACTTAGAGCTTTTTTCGTATTAGTTCATATTGAATCTTATTGCGTGGTCCATATAGTAGAAATTCAATAAACGCTAACACGTGGCTAAACCATTTTTTTCATAGTGGCACGCGCCCCTGCGGTTTACACACAAAAGATAAGACATTAAGTGGATGAGTTCAGTTCAAATTGTTCAGAGTATACTAATATTGAATATGTAATTCACTTTAATTGCTTCCTAAATATTAGAAAAGTACCTTATTTCTAATTTAATAGGTAATCGTTTTCGATTTCAAAAAGGCTTCTTAAAATGCTTCCCAATTATAAATTCAGTTTTCAATTTAATTATTTGATACCTACCTATAGTTAAACAATGGCTATTAAGACATTAAAAAACAGCCCATATTGAGATAATGTACGGCCCCAAATTAGTCGCCAACCTATTAATTTTGGTACCCATTTTTATTTTTTTTAGCTACCCAAATTCAATTATTTAGCAGCCTGGTTAAATACATGCCTTTTAAAAAGACGTATGATATCAGGGGATATATGTCGATTAAGTACTTTTGTGGATTGGATATGGCTAATATTTATGGCTTTTTAACTGTAAAGACAAAGACGTGTTGTAAAGGAACATAATTGTATAATCTAGGTGAGGTAGGCGACTATTATATAGGAACAACAACGACATATATAAATAACACACATTTCTATAAAAGTGAACCGCTTCCAGTGTCTGTTCTGTTTAATATGATGCTGTTTGCTACTAGGGCTCGCGGTCGATTCCGGGTTTCGGGTACCCGTTTCCAAGATCCGTTTCTGAGTAACACGAACACGGTTTTCTGGCCCGTTTCCCACGTGTAATAAAGAAACGTGTAATTAAGATCCGTTTCCACGAGTAAACGGGTAGCCGAAGCAACGTTCCTTAAATACACGCGGATCTCGAAACGTCCTTGACGAGTGGCAGAGATACGACTCGAGACGTTTAAGAGCTACTAATGAATACATGTGGTAGCTTAGGGAATTTTAGTCATGTTGAATCTTATTGCGAGTCCATAGAGTTGAAATTTAGTTAACGGTTAATTTGAACGAACCTTTTTTCCACGCAGGTAGAAGCACAGGTTTGTTTTCAATAGATAAAGGATGAATTACCTGTATTAAAATAACAATTCTGCCGTTTTAGCAATATAAATATTACTTCGTTATATACTTATTTCATTGAATTAATAGTGTCTTCCGTTCTTTAAAATAAAGGTTTAGGTAATTATTATTTTTATACCACGACGGTGGCGAACAAGCATACGGCCCGCCTGATGGTAAGCTGCTACCGTAGCCTATGGATGCCTGCAACTAATGAGGTGTCACATGCGCGTTGCCGACCCTTTTCAAAAGGAGGATTTACTGTGTTGACGGCTAAAGGAACAAGATGGTCCCTCGTCGTCAACACACTGGGTCCTCTTTGAGCTCTTGTATTAGTTGTTTATTGATAAAAAAACACTATATTTGATTAAAATTAGATAGTGGTCTGCGGCGGCGGTTAGGACGGTTTGGTTAGGTATTCAAATCCGGGCAAGAAAAATAATTTTAAACTTACAATGCATAGCAGCTGTAGTATAAATATTATTTGGACATTTTATCCCCGATTTATTTACCCTAGTACAACGAACGGTTCTCTCAATTAACGCTGAAAATTGTGTTGCCTATTATCAGTCTCCAACAAACTTTTCGCGTAATTTCACATCGCGGAATCATGTGCCAACTTATCAAAAGATTTTGTTTTATTTCTCTCAGTTACCAACTGTACGTTTGGCCTGTTTTTATAAAGTCACTTTTCTATATGCCGCCTTTCGAGTATAGAATGGTTTAGTTTGCGTAATATTCATTTCGTAAGGATGCCATTTTCACTGTGGGCAAATTATATACAGGTAGTTATTATTATTTGAATACAATAGTTTATTCATTAGACTTATTGTTTAGGATATTTTTATATTAAAAAGTCGTTACGGCGGCACGCTCGCTTCGCTCGCTCGGCTTTGTGACTGTTTGCTCACGGTAGATCTAACACGCTCCTCTTCGCTTCGCTCGTCGTCTCACCTAACTGGAGTCCGTCACATATGACATTTCTGTTGTTAATATACTTACTAACGAAACGTTATTCTTTTAATAGTTGCTTGGCCTAGTCATAGATTTGACAAATGATAAGTATCCCAGAAGTTTTGAGTCATTATAATAATCAGCTTTAAAACAATTCTACCAAATGAAACGTTATCATATAAAATTTTGCTAATAGTTCATTGTTAAAGTGAATCATCAGCGAAATGTTGGTTAGCAAGTTAAATTCGGTCAAAAAAAGTTCGGCGAAAAGGCAGAACACCACAACGAACATGTCCTATTATGAATTGATTACTACCATTTACTAATAAATTGTGTTGAATACAATGAATTGATTAACGGTGTCATCAGAGGTAACAGAACGGTCCTTTATATAATTATCAACCATTTCTTTCCATTTCGAATCATTTTATATCTGAAAACAGGTAATTTATTATTTTGGACACTAAATTATGTCACTATATACATTATAAATGATGTACTCATAACATGATTATCCATTATTACTAAATACACTCAACATTATCTTGATTTGTATTAGTAGTCAATAAATTGGTATGAATGCTACTTACCAGTTAAATTGGTTTTTTTTACAATTTTTTTATATTCTTCTGGATAGCTCGTTGACATGCAATGATAACAATTTTATAACAACAAAAACCAACAAAACAAAAAAACTATTAACAAAACAACTAACACTATTTTAAAATGGTAAGATTAACTCGGGAAGACTGTAGTATCCAACTGACCGACTAAGTGGAAAACTGAAGCCATACTAAAACTCAATAGGATATTCTATATCTTAGGCATGTTTTTTTAAAAATTATATTGAAAGTTCCTTCTACCTATAAGTATCACAGTGAAATTAGGCCGCGTGGCGTCAAAACAAAAGGGAACATTTACTGTGCTATAGATTAAGTAAATCCTCTTAAAATCGTGCCGCTTAAGGTCTTGTGTTTATACAGATGTGTTGACTTTATTACAACCACATAGAGCTTAAAATAGGTGGCCATTATGATTTGGAAATCAACACGTTTGCACCAAAGGGTGTCGTAAAATCTGCATTTTATTTTATTACCTGTACGCTAATCTCAAAGTTACCCAAGTCAACTAGCAGTTTACCTGTTTTAGGATCTAAGCTTAATTGAATAAGTTATATTATCGCGGGATAACCAAAGTAGCATAAGTAATATTGGTTCTTTGTTAAAAACACCTGTGCATGGTACTTTGATAAGGTCTCTTAAATTGGTGGTTAGTTTTTTTTGCCGCTGCCGCGTATCTCATGGTAGTGAATACCAAGGACGAGATAAAACTAACAGTTCAATTGATGATGATGATGATTTTATAAACTATTAATATAGTATAATAATGAATACCTAAGATATTTGTAAAAGTTTCTAGTTTCATTGCTGTGGAGTCCACAACAATGAAACTAGAAACTTTTACATCATTGTATACAAAATGATTCACGAGACGTGAGCAGAAACAACCCTACACAATTAATTAGTACACGCTAATGAATCAGCCGCCATCGCCATAATGTTTAAGTAAAACAAAAACGCCTTTCTATTTTTTTCACCTTTTTGTTACTTATAAATTTTATTATCTGTAATCATAGTCACCTTACACAAACAAACCAATAAAGATAAAACCTCTTTAAGAATTATGACAGAACACTTTGATTATGAAAAAAAATTGTTAAATTAAGTGAGATACGACGTTTCCATAGTAACCAGACATCAATTTTACACCATAGAAATCTAAAGTATAGGGAGAAATGGCATGACAGCTAAAACACTGTCCCTAAATCCTGATCAACTTGATCAGAAAACTCGATCACAATGTCAGTAACATGACAACCGTTGCAGTATAAATTTAATACAAACATAAAATCACTGTTTTCGCCTTTGTTACTTGTACAAATCGCAGTACAACTATTAATTCTGTGGTGTCAATTATCAAATATAAAGCTAATATTGATATGTTTTTGCCAGAAAAATAATTAAAAAAAACGTTTTCCTATGCAAGCTGTCAAAATGGCATCCATTGCTTGATTTGTGTGCTTTTCTCTTTATTTCTTAGATGTTTACCCAGCTGACGCTCAATGGACAGCGAACTTGTGATATTTGACATTAAGTCACAAAATTGAAATAATACGTCAAAATAAATTTGCACTAGTGCCGCGGATCAGTCGATATTCTTAATTTTATCTTATCGATATTTTTACGAAGACGTGCATGCAATAAGTATTCGAATATGTAGTAGGTATATTGTTAATTTATAACTATCGATTGATTGACATACTTGAATATTAAACGTTAGTTTGATCGTAATTTTTCATATTTGGGTCCAGAAATCATGTGATCATATTTGGCCGACTAATGTCGTTTCTACTGTATTGCGTATATGTTCAAGATGCTATTTCTGAAAAACAGGCATCGTAAAAATCTGCTTATGACTTAATATCAAAAAATAGAGTGGATTTGATCTGATTAAATTTTTGAGTAAAATTGGTATTCATTTTGTCTAGAATACCGATGAATACCTCAATATATAATCATATTTACTTATATTGTGAAGCTAAATAAGTAATTAAAATATCCTACGATACCATACAACCTCATCTGTATGCAACTGAAGAGCATTCAATAGTAACCCTTATTTGCATCGGTTCTAACTGCTTCGGACCCGTTCGAGCCGGTATTAAGTACCCGTGTACCCGTAGGAACGTTTCCATGGAAACGTTTCCTGGAGACGTTTCCGAATCCCGGCGGGTTCGTGTAAACCGGCTCCTTAGCACCGTCGGTCTTAAGTACACGGGTATTCGTCTCCGCGTGTAACACGTGTAGCGGGAGCTCTATTTGCTACCTGTAACCCTCACTTCGTATTTATAATGTAAGTGCACTTGCTCCATCTGACCTTTAATGCATTTTTATAGCCTGTCGTGAAATGCAATATCAGTATGCAATCCAATTACTCTAATAACAAGCTCAACCATTATCATTTCACATTTATACTCTACACGTGAGCATGACATGAGAACATAAAACAGGGCAGACCAAAGAGAATGTATAGAGGAGCACGGTCTATGAACTTTTTGAGGCTCCAAGTTTGATCGCTTTACTAGATGGCGCTGTACGGCCTCATGCATTATGTGGTAAATCTGAAGCGCTACCTGAACCAGAGTTACCGTATAATGTTTGCGGCTCTATAGCGCCATTTATCTATCAAAGCTGTCAAACTAGGAGCCTCAAAACTTCTTAGACTGTGCTCCTCTGTACATTATCTTTGGCGCAGACGAAGGCAACAATACAAAGGCTGTAACTTTTCTCCAAATACTACAATGGCAGCTCGAGCTATTTCAAGCTGATCATTAAACTTAGAAATGGAACTGCTGAACTATGAATACAAACTAAAACCGTGCAGCTTAATTTATAGCTTTTTCAACTGGTGACGATTTATTCTTCGAACAATACGCTAATCAAAGGAATCTAGACAAGAAAGCCCATAGGATTAGCAACCCTTAGGATTTTCCAAATTGTCAACGGAAGTTTGACCCGAATGTAAAAATTGCACCTGGTTTTATTCACAACACACAAAGATATCGCTTAAGAAAACCAGTATAAACTTTGACCTCTAGTTACGCTAAGTTTTTACAGGACTAAAGCCATACTTGGCTGGTTGGATTCGAGGTGGTGAGTGCTAAGAATACAGTCTTTGAACAATACCTGCAGTTGGTTTCGTTATGCAACGGGTCAAGGACCCTTTCTAATGTATACAAAGGCGTATAGTTGTTGGAGAGCCTGGGATGTTACGTCTATTTGGAATGGCAAGGTAACGTTGGTTAGAACTAACAATGCATATATTACTTGGCGAATGTTTGCTAAAAGCCGACTGCACAGTGAATGTAAAGAAAGGTGTGTTTTTCAACCGACTTCAAGATTTCGAAGGAGGAGGTTATCAATTCGTCGGGATCTTTGTTTTCGCTATTTTTTTTTATGTATGTTCACCGATTATTCGAAGACGGCTGGACCGATTTGGAAAATTCTTTTTTTGTTTGAAAGCGTATATTTCACAGTTGGTCCCATTGTAACCATGTCTGATGATGGGATGTCATGATCTGATGATGGGATCCTGGAGAAATCGAGGGAACTCTTTAACTATTATAGGCACACCTATGGTGATTTGAGTATTTTTTACAGCAGATCGAGCATTTGGTGTTGGAAAGGTGGATGCTTAGTGAAGTCGGTTCTTTTTTGTTTAAAATTATATTTTTAACCCCTGACCATAAAGTTCCTCTGACGGAAAATAGGGTTAAACACATAAGTTTAATGGAACTGTGTGTTTGTCTGTGATATAATAAGACTTTAATTGTTACAATACTGAATCGCAATTAAAGTCTATATGCCAAGATGGACTTTTGATGGTTTTAATCACTCTCTCACTTGACAGTTATGTTTTTATAGGAGTATTAAAAGATTTGGCACGAATAACCCGACCACGAATTTCTGAGACCAAAAGAAGGAAAAAATATTATGTGACTTTAGGTCAATTTCGCAAAATTTTTTTTTTCTATTTTTTGAACGTTTATTGCACATGAAAAGTAAATGTTATTAATAAAATTATCGTCTAAAACAAAATGGTACATATTTTTTTGGAAAAACTTAGTTTCTGCAAAGTTTTCCTTGTCACTTTGATATCTGTCAATAAGGACGTGTAAACTATGCCCAATAGTGGCAACAACGTCATCAGAAAGGCGTTTTGTGCTGTATTATAATAAAAAGTGTATTTTTTTTAAACTGGTATTAACTCTGAAAACAGGCAATTGCCAGAAAAGTTTATGGGCCATTTTAGTATCTAAATATGATCAGGAATACACTGTTAAAATCTTTCTAGTTATAAGAGCCCACGGTGTATAAAAACACACTCTAGCTAGATAAATGCCGCGTAATAGGTACATACACGCCGCAAGCTAAAACTACTCATAACACCTGCTAGACTTGCGGTCTTGGGCGCTCCCATATTGGTACGAGTAGGACCATAAGAAATGATGCCTTATTTACACTGTTTTTTCAGTCATTAACTCATAACTAATAGGTTTTTATATCCCGAGACAAACCAATTGAAAAAACGGGGCAACCGGACCGTCATTTTAGTAGAGAAAAAAAATATATAAATTGATATTTCGCTTGCAGACGCTTCTGCTTCGTAAAAAATAATTTAAGTAGAGGGCTGATTTTATAATAAAGGTTTAACCTACTTTACTTAACATTAACAATAAACCATCTCATGCAATTGGGGTATGTACAATTGATTTGAAGTGCCTATTACTCCAGTACGCGAACAGTTTTAAGCTTCGATAACTCACAAGTGCGATTTCCTTTTTTAGTTACAGAGAATAATCTGAGTACTAATAGCGAAAAATATTTTCTAACAGTTTTTGATGTTGCGCTAGGTATTATATAGGTATCCGTTAATAACACCAAGAAAAGATAATACATACTTTATTTTTCTGTCCCAACTATTGCATTCAATCAACATCACCTGCCATTTTATATTTATAACAGTTTAGTCAAGAGCTTATGCAAGCATAATCAAAACACTTAGTAAATAAATAAGTGACCTTGAATTGTAAACGAATGGCAAACGGATTATTCGACATATGCTCTTGACAAAACTGTTATAAAATGTGAAGTTATGTTGTATAGTTAAAAGTGATAGTCTGGTGGTGAAAAATAACACTCGCATAATTTTTCCTTTTTGTAGCAATCAAATAAACGTATGTATGTTTTTATCACTGTATCGCTGTATATATTCCTCTTTTCGCATGTGGTGCACAATAAAGAATATTTATTATTATTATAAATTAATTACACTAGTAAGAACTGTTAGAAAATATTTTTCGCTATTTGTACTTTATTCGTAACGTATTCTAACAGGTCACAAAATAAAAAAACTTGTGAGTTATCTCATTTTTATAGGTTAAAAAGGCGTCCCCGTAATTGGCTATATTGTATTTAAGTTTGAAATATATGCTTTTCTTACAATCACAGGTAAACAAGATGTGTAGCAATGATTATTGAAAGTCACCGTCCACTGCCCATGGTATCGTTGATGCTGTTATAGAACGGTGTTACTTCACGAGTATTTTGGCCGCACATCATCACGGAAACGGACATACTATAATTATTCATTGTTTTAGCGTGTTCGTCCGTTTAAGCTGGTTTGACAAATGTTGCCGTTAATTGGGTGTGCTCATGCAGAAAGTAAGAATAATTAAATTAGTGGTTCCATTTATTACATTACAGTTCAACACTCTCAATTTGTATTTTTCTGTTTATTTGTATGATAATCCAATCATTGGGAAATCATCTCCATACATTGCCTTACAAAAGGTGGAGTAGAAAATATTTTAATGGTTATTGGTAGGCAATAGGGTAGTAATTAAAATACTAGATTTGAGACCTTGAGGGGGGGGGGCGCGGCCGCCATCTTGGTTTAAAGGTGCCAAAAGTCCGTTTTTGCACCTTGGCGCTTAAACGGTTATCAGTATGCCTAAAATTTCTATGGAACGTATGAAGAAGATAAAATTGCCTACAATATTTCCATACACAATACATCTGTAAGTCTTACAGATATAAAGATACAGGGGGTGAAAAAGTGTATATTCTCTTATGTCATAAGAATTTTATTTATTAGCTTCAAAGTTTTGTGCTTCGAGATAAGGAAATGAAGTCTCTACCACAGTTTTGTCATATTCTAATGATTCTTTTAAAAGATATTTAAGTTGAATTCACCCCTGGAGCGCTTATAGAGGGGGTGAAAGTAGTAAAACTCACACACAAAATCAATGTTCTATTACTCATCATGAAATACTACTAGGCGTTGTCAGGTATAGCTATGGATCAATTAGGGTATAATGAATTTAGATTTGACAAAAAACATATACGCTTTCATAGAAAAAAAAAAAAAATTTTTAAGAAAGTGCTTGAGTTTTTTTTTTAAACTTCATATAACTGTCAACTTATTATTAAAATATCGTATAGGCTTTAGCATTTTTTACATAATGCCTGAACAGCTCTCTTTATGATAAAAATGTCTACGAAAATTATAAAGACTCTATTTTTTTTGTATTTGTATTTATTCTGTTCGTCTTAGAAGATACAAAGTTACAGGAAGGAAAAAATTACTCATACTCATTGTCTCTATACTTCTCGTGGACATTTTTGTCATAAAGTCAACTGTTCAAGCATTATGTAAAAAATGCTAAAGCCTATACGATATTTTAATAACAACTTGACAGTTATATGAAGTTTAAAAAAATAAAAATATTTTCAAGCACTTTCTTTAAAAACATTTTTTTTTTGTATGAAAGCATATATGTTTTTTGTCAAATCTAAATTAATTATACCCTAATTGATCCATAGCTATACCTAACCTTACCCTTCGCTCTCTTAACCCCATAACAACCTTTGTTGCTGTACTAACCTGTCCATAAGCCAACACTGGAGCGTTGTAGCCATCGAGGGCCGTCTCCACCACCTTCCTCACACATGTCTCGTAGACCGCCTGCTGGTCGACGCTCAGCTCGAACGCGCTCGAAGGTGAAGACTCTCTCAACCCCTACTACAACCTTTGGTGTACTAACCTGTCCATAAGCCAACACTGTAGCGTTGTAGCCATCGAGGGCCGCCTCCACCAGTTTCCTCACGCAGGTCTCGTAGACCGCCTGCTGGTCGACGCTCGGCTCGAACGCGAAGTCGAACGTGAAGGCTCGCTCGGCGCCCAGCGCGACGCCGCCGTCGCCGGCAGCGCCGCCTGCGCGCGCGCATATGGCGCAGCCTTCGACGACCTCGCCTGGCGTTTGCGGTCGTATCCTGAAACGAGGAGGGAAATTAGTTTTAGTTATATGTCGTTTATAAATTGGTTAATTAAGTGAACGATAATTTGATTGGGGTTTTTTTAATTAGAATGAAAAATGAAAACCACTTTTGGTTTCAATTTTGGAAAACGAATTATTTATTAACTTATTGGTACAGTTTTAATATCTAAACTAAATTGTATGTAAATTAAGTCCGTTCAGTTGATAATATGACAAAGTATTCCAAAAAGGTAATCTATCTTCTATATACCTATATATAAAACTCAAAGGTGACTGACTGACTGACATAGTGATCTATCAACGCATAGTCCAAACCGCTGGTTCTAGAGATTCCAAATTTGGCACGTAGGTTCCTTATAAGGTCTAGGGGTACACTAAGAAAGGATTTTTCAAAATTCATCCCCTAAGGGGGTGAAATGGGGGTCCAAAGTTTGTATGGGAAACAAGATTAGTTAGTCTATGTTATTCGAAACTTCACAGAAGTATTCCTAACAATAAATGAGTAAATACGTGTTGCAGGTTTTTTGAGAATTCAACCCCTAAAAGGGGGAAATGTGGTGACAAAGTCTAAAAATCAACATGGGTATTGTTTCTATGGTTTATCGGGTCGCTTCGTAAAACAACAACGATTTTAAAATCCAACGTGGCGGACGTGAAATACCATCTCTCCTGTTGAGGTGCAAAGGGGTTTAAATGTCTAAATATCAATATGGGGCAGTTTTTATGTTTTTTGGGACGTTACGAAAATGGAATCGATTTTGAAATGTAATATTGTGGACATGAAAATTCTTTTACGTATTTGTGCCAAATTGCAATCTTCTTCTAAATATATAAAAGTAGAAACTGACTGACATATCAACGCACAGCCCAAACTGCTGGTTCTAGAGATTCCAAATTTGGCACGTAGGGTCCTAATAAGGTTTAGATGCACTTAGAAATAATTTTTAAAATTTACCCCCTCAGGGGGAAATCGGGTCCAAAGTTTGTATGGGAAACAATATTAGTTCAATTATTTTATTCGAAACTTTACAGGAGTATTCCTAACGATAAATGAGTAAACAAGTGTTTCAACTTTTTTTGAGAATTCAACCCAGCGAAGGAATGTGGTGACAAAATTTAAATATCAACATGGGTATTGTTTCTATGGTTTATCGGGTCGCTGATTACAAAATCAACACTTAAGGGGGTGAAATGGGGGTTGATAGTTGTATGGGGAATTTTTAAACGTTAAACCAATTTAGATGAAACTTGGTATAGAGATAGTTTATATCCCGGGAAGGGACAAAATAGTTACAAAATAGTTGAAAGTCTTATGGAACAGCTGAACCGATTTAGATGAAACTTGGTATAGAGATAGTTTGAGTCCCGGGAAACGACATAGGATAGTTTTTATCTCGAAAATCAATCCTTAAGGGGGTGAAATGGGGGTTGGAGGTTTGTATGGAGATTTTTTACCGCGAACCGATTTAGATAAAATTTGTTGTGGATATAGTTTGAGTCCCAGGAAACAATATAGAATATTTTTTATCCCGAAAAACAATCTTAGAGGGGTAGAAAAGATGTTGGTAGTTTGTATGGCGAATTATTAACCGCTGAACAGACGATTGAAATGAAACTTGGTACATATTATATAGATTGAGTCGCGGGAAACAATATAGGATAGTTTTTATCAAGAAAAACAACCCTTTAGGGGGTGAAACGGGGGTTGAAAGTTTGTATGGGAAATTAATAACCGATGAATCTATTTAGATTATTTGATATGGAGATAGTTTGAGTTCTGAGGAAGGGAAGGATATATAATAGTTGTTATCCCAGAAGTCATTCCTTAAGCGGGTAAAAAGGAGGGTGGATTACTAATTCCACGCAAATGAAGTCGCGGGGAAAAACTTCTATTCAAGAATAGAAATCTGTATTAATCATAATCTCTCAGCTGTAGTAAGTCGTTGATGATGGCGTAACAATTAAACAATTATTGCAATCATTTCTTTAAAATAAAAATAACGGAACCTTCACCATAAGTGGTATACCGAAACCTCCAGAATGTAACGAATACTTTTCCGAAAACCGCATCTAAATCAGTTCAGCGAAACGCGAGATGATTGCGGACAAACATACATTCCTACATACAAACATACGAGTCTAACTGAGAACCTCCTTTTTTAGTACTTTTAGTACGCGGGCGAAGCCGCGGGAAAAAGCTACTCTATATATATAAACGTAAAAGTCCCGACTGACTCACTTAAATCAATGCCCAGCCCAAACCGTTGGACCTACAGAGCTGAATTTTTCAGAATAGGTAGTTTTTATACCGTTAGTATCCACTAAGAAGGGGTTTTTCAAAATTCATCCCCTAAGGGGGTTAAAAGGGGATTGAAAGTTTGTATGGATGGGGTTTCAAATTTTGAGTTAGAGATTTAAAACTTCATACGTTTACTAATAATTAAAAAACAATAAAAGTGATTTCAGCGTTTTTCAAAATTCAACCTCTAACAGGGTAAAAAGGGGTTGAAAGTTTATATAGAGATTAATTTTTTTTTGTGACAGACTTGAAAGTTCGTTTGTAAGATACTAACTTCAAGGCAAAAAACTGATTTCAGCGTTTTTCAAAATTCTACCCCAGAGGACGTAAAAACGAGGTTGAAAAGTTTGTATTAAAGGGAGGCCGTAACTACTGAAGCTAGAAAGTTGTGATTTGCAAGACGAGTTAAATTTACAATTTGTACAACTAACAAGGAGCTATTTCGAATAATTCAACCCCTTAATGGGTAAAAAAGGGGTTAAAAGTTTGTAAAGGTGGGGTTTCAAATTTAGAGTTAGAGATTTGAAACTTCACACGTTTACTAATAATTAAAAAAATATGATTTCAGCGTTTTTCAAAATTCAACCTAGGTATAATAACGGGGTTAAAAAGGGGTTGAAAGTTTATATAGAGATAACAATTTTTTTTGGGCCAGAATTGAAATTTCGTTTGTAGGCTACTAACTTTAAAGCAAAAAACTAATTTCAGCGTTTTTCAAAATTCCACCCCAGAGGAGTTGAAAAGTTTGTATGAAAAGGAGGCCTTTACTACTGAAGGTAGAAAGTTGTGATTTGCAGGACGGGTTACATTTACAATCTGTACAAAATAAGAAGAATCTATTTTGAAAAAGTCATCCCCTAAGGGGGTAAAATAGGGGTTAAAAATTTGTATTAGTGGGGTTTAAAATGTAGAGTTAGAGATTTGAAACTTCGTACTTTTACTAATAATTAAAAAAAACACAATTTCAACGTTTTTCAAAATTTAGAACGGGGCTAAAAAGGGGTTGAAAGTTTGCATAGAGATTTACTTTTTTTTTTGTTATTTACTAGGAATTATTGTTCCTATTTCCGTTCCATTTCCATGTTCCAGAGTAAGCTCTGACAATAGTTTGGTCATCGTATCGCCAAATAAATCCACCACTATATAGTACACAAAGAAGTTACGCAAATCATAGGGTACATTTTCGTTATTATTTGCATATTAACACTTAATTTGTAACTGAAACTATGTCTACGTTACCCGTTTTTTCGCCAAAATAGCTATAAGTATAAATAGATTAAGAAGATGGTTCAGGGATTAACAAAAGTTAGTTAAGAAGATACAATTGGATATGAAACTGTATAAGGAACCGTATTATACGCGGACGAAGTCGCGGGCGGAAAGCTAGTCATCAATATAATATGTAGTATCGATAAGTAATCGTACTTTAGTATATAAAAAATACACGTAGGAACGCAATTATCTTGAAATTTGACACAGTTTCCCGGCGCCATTGTTAGCCGAGGTAATGGCTGCTATGTGCAACACTGCACGCGACGTCAGGCATGTAATTCCGTTTTCCGAGGCATCACTTCAGGAGGACCAGTGTAAGTGGGACCCAGAAGCCTAACAACTGTACGGAGTGGAGAATTATAGTTATGCTGGTTTATCTTTTGGAATAAGCCTAGTGCACCGTGACGTAGCCAAACAGTCGAGTAACTTGCTTTCTGGGGTTGTTTTTATACTTAGAATTTAGTTTGGAATAGATGATAGCGCATTCCACCGATTTTAATTCTTCGGATTAGAAACAAAAGTGTAAGAAAAATTAAAATTTATATTTTATCGGCGGTAGTAGCGGCTAGCGGTTCGGTCTCGGTCCAAGAGGATATATTGCGAAAATTTCTTATGGTAACATCGGAATTATAAATCTTGTAGCAGCACTGCTACAAGATTTATAACAGTTTGTAACAGAATTATAATTTCAAAATAAACACAAACAGGCATAACAAGAGGCTACCATCCTCCCAGCATCTGTTTAAGTATAAAACAAGAGGAAAATTTAGTAAAGCTTCGTCTGCTTTTAGCCCACTTCGGTAGTTATGTTTCATCGGAATTGGTAAACAGTTATTTTATTACACGAGTATAAGTAATGTGTAAACATTTGCTGAATCGCAACTGATGTCATTGTAGTGTGTGAAGAATACTAGTAACACTTCAGAACACACACTAAAAGAAGAGGCCTATGCTCAACTGTGGGCGATAAAGGACTGATGATGATGATGAATTCGTGATTCGAGAGACAAAACATGAGTTATTCGTTATACCCGGATATTCCTGAGCATGGATTCCCCAGCAGGAACTAAGCATCAGTATAAAGCGTCCACGGTTGAATAACGGCTACAGGAAGGAGCAATTACGTCCCGTCAACAGTCCGTGACCCTTCGAGATGCGGACCTATACATTTAACCTATTCTCGTATTAAGAGTTTGTTGACTGCACACTGCACATACACATTCGCCATTGACACTTACTGTTGAATTAGAAGCACGGATTCCCCCACAGGAACTATTAAGCTTCAGCGTAAATCGTCCACACCACGATTGAATAGCGGCTGCAGGAAGGAGCAATTACGTCCTGCCAACAGTCCGTGACCCTGCCCCTTCGAGATGCGGACGCATTGGCTATTAAAGGACCATTTAACCCACCCTAGTCTAATGATGTTGACTGTTGGGCATAACTTAGACTGACACTATTTAGTCATAACCTCAGAATCAGCAGGAACTGAGCATAAGTGTAAAGCGTCCACGGTTGAATAACGGCTGCAGGAAGGAGCGATCACTCGTACGTCCCGACAACAGTCCGTGCCCGTGACCCTTCGAGATGCGGACGCATTGGCCATTAAACGCCTCCCATAAAATCCTAGTCTTATGAGTTTGTTGACTGTTGCACCTGCTGCTTTGTTGATGCTACTAGTAGATAACATGAATAGAAATCAGTTAGGACAGAACATAGTAACTACCTACTTACTTATACAATTTTCTATATATTTATGTACCTACTAGTTTTCATAATCGCAGAGATATGGAGGTTTAAAACGCAAGACTGACAGACATGAATTAATACATTGCAGTCATTGCACACTTTGTTGAAAATACAACATAATCATTTTGTACATCACGACCGACATCGTTCCCCTAAAAACGGTCGGTGGCTCAGGCGTCAATAGCATTGCTAAATAACTTACTTTAATTAAAACCTGCATGTTGAACTGTGTGAGCTCTGGAAAACCGCAGGCCGAGCTCCCAATTACGTTGGACCGCAATCCAAAGTAGGCTGGTTCGAATCCTACGGTTTTCTAGAGTCCTTCACAGTCCAAAATGATAGTACGGAAAGTATATAGCCACCACAGTAACCATAGAAGGAGTATTCTACACAGGAGTTTAAAATGAAATAAAAGGAGGTAAAGTTAGTCATCTCTCTAAGTCTTATTGCTTAGCCGCCGACCTTTATCCTTCACAAATGTAAAACGTGAGTGCAAGTATTTGTTGACTCTGCTTAAGCTGAAAGCTCATCAAAACCGTCCACCTGTCATACACAAACAACATGGCGGACATTAGAATCACAATCGCCGCTAGATGGACGTACAAAAGGAAGTTCTATATATGGAACGTGGAGGAAGCCGCTATGACTGATTCGTTGCGAGCGTTTGCAACTAGAAAGGCGGAAGAGGATTGTGGTAGGATCTTTCTTTACATGATATACATTGAAAAATATTGTTGTCTAATTTTAATTTATATTTACAATAGCTATGCTTTTGTGTGCTTTTTAGAATTGGGAGAGTTCAAAATTGCCCAGTTTTTAAGGTCAAGTTCATGCTGAGTAAATCTATTCATATCATATAACTCAAGGGCAATGAAAAAGCTTAGGTCACGTTGTACTTATATAAAGATCTAAGACTTATATATCTAAGTGAAAATCCGCAACTCGATGCTGGGATGAAGCCAACCATGCGGGTATGTATACGTCGCTGAAGGTTTTTGAATATGTACATTGCTTTTTTTGCGTTTTATTAATAACTGGCAGAAAAATTGTTCCGTCAGAATAATTCGAAATGTTCCTTTTTCCGAACGACCAATCAGCACGCGTTTCCTCCCGCGCCGCGTATGCACTTGAGAGGCTGACAACACCAGATGACCTTCAAATTGACTTTACTCAAACAGTGTTTCAGCTATAACCAGGGGGTGTCACTACGCAGTTTAGGTACATTTGGCCGGCGCGCCTCCCGGGCAGGCGTATGGCCGTGGGCTGCCGCTCGGCTCGCACAATAGTCGTGTCACGTGGCGCTCAAGCAAAATTGGAAATACACAATTGCTTCGAAACCTAAATCTCGATCTAATCCGTATAAAATATATTGTTCTGTTTACGGATGTCTGAATAAACGGAAGAACAAGGAAGCAGAATTCTTTTTTTAAATTCTGGATGATATTGAAAGGTCCCGAAGTCCTTACTTAGTAGGTAATAGTTAAAATAAACACCCTTAATTTAATGAATATTGGTTGCCCAGAAACAATATTAGGAACTGACCGACATATTTTCAAAGGAATACGGCTGTGGCATCCCTACTTCCGTGAGAACCAGACATACTATCTTCGGATAAAAATTTCATGTTTACAGAATCAACGTTTGTAATTCCTACATATTTATCTTAAAAATAATAAATCAGTAGGTATTTTAGGTACAAAAACTTGTCAAGTCACAACCCTCACAGCTCGGTCATAAAACTGCGGCGCGCAAAGAAGATTCACGGTTCGTGCGCCGTTATAAGTTTCAATTTTGCTTGCAGGCGGCGAGTATAGGTATAATTTTATACCTAAATCTGACTTTTGTGAAGGAGTGAATTTTCTGTACGGTAGTACTATTAGTTATTCTGTGCTATAACTACTTGTTTTGAGAAAGTAAAAAAAATGTATGTTAATATTCGTTATATTTGGAAGAACTTCGTTGCGTCCGATACACGATTGGACGAAATCGGCTCGATAGAAAATAATTCCAAAGTTACATCTTAAAATTAGCTTTAAACAGTTGTATGTCTTTAGTTTCTTGACTTATACGTATGTAACTAAGGACAAAATTCCACCACACTAATACTAAAAACTTCGTTGCCTTATATTTCTCAATTAATGCGCCTTTTTTTTAAATTTATTATTTTGTAAAATTTGCAATGAGCTCCCATACTAATCGTAACACAGTGTTTCTCTTTCACTCGCGCTGAATAAGATAGGAAGGGAATTTAGCTGTTGTCAGCCCCTTAATGCACTTACGCCATTTAGTTGCATGTCCGGCCGTGTATGGCCGTGTAGTGCATGTGTGGTCCGCCACCGAAGCGTGCAAGACACGTAGTCGCATTAATGAATGTGTGAATTGCCTTTGATGTGCTCGCTCACTGAAGGTATTTTGGCTCAACCATTTGGATGATTTATATGTTCAAGAATACAATTCTTTTGAAAGTACAAGGTACATAACTTTATGGGAGTTATTTAACCTTTAATCTCTGTGTTTTTAGTAATGCGATATATAACATGATGCGCAAGTAACAGAAAACAAGCTATAACCTTGATAAACTGAGCTACCTACTACTAATTCCATGTTAGACTTCACTAAACTTTATCTTTGTTTCTTTAAAACAATGGAACTGTCAAAAAAATTGTATTACCTAGCCCAATTGTAATAAAAAAGCGCGTTGTTATTGCACCCAGATGCATGACTCTTGGTCTAGATACGTGCACCCAGTACGATACGTAACGCCAACTGAACCTTACTAAAACTATTGCAGAGTCAAAACCAACTTATAGGTACCGTACTTAGGGTAATAATAATAAAGATAAAACAAGAAAATGCAGACATCACGTTGGTTTTGGCCAAATATGCCAAACGAACACCGAAAACATTGCATAAATATTAATCGGTCAGGTCAGGACTTGAACCTGCAATTGGCCCTCACGGAGTGAGATAGATATGTATGTGCCCGACTATCCCACTATTCTACTAAACGGAAGTGTTGTTTCTAAGAAAATGTTATCAAAATCTAGATTTCTTGATAAGACTTACCTTTCTCACACTACGACAGATTCTCGAAAGCTATCTTAATTAAGCAATCAACTTGTTAACCACTATATAATTAACAGAACGCCGTGGTAAGTACCCATTGTAGAATCGTTCATAATTATGTGCACGAATATACCCGCTATCCCATTGAGATAGAGCTTGAGAATGTTTATATATTTATGAAGTCGTCTTTGCGGGAAACTGCCTGGCTACAACAATGGGACAATCTTTCTTTAACACGTTGATGGACACTACTAGCATACATTATGTTCGTGCTGTGTCACTAAAATATTTCATACATTGCCTATAGGCGTACTGTCACATTGCATAGTAAGTAACATATAATGTGTCAGTACGTCCATAGGCGTCTTCAGAACTGGTAGGTTCCACATCAGAGGGTTCATAATCTTTATCTGATGCAAATTCCCCGTCATCAGATAAAGGTTCTTGGCTGGAATCAGATGAAAAAACCTCATAAAATAGTGTTTGTAGTTTTTTTGGTGCTTCTCGTACGACTCACGATTCGCCATCTAAAAAAAGTGATGCTTCAGTTAAAACATTGTTTTACGCTTCAAATACATATATGCACAACTTTACTTACTTTATGTAAAAATGCTTCTATTAATTTTATAATATTTACCAAAAACACAACTAAAATACGTAAAGTTTACATTTAATGACCTTTTACATTTCGTCTGTCCACCAAAACACGCACGAACAACTCGGCCGTTGCTAGCCGCACACTACTCGGCAGATTGTATGCAGTGTTGACGTCTACAGGCGTAGTGTGCGTAATGGTGGCGACAAAATTCTGTCAATGTGTGCGTTTACGACATTTTTTTGATCAAGTTTTTGAACGTTATGTTATGACAGAATGAAAGTACAAATTGCTTCTGCCGTGACACTACAATATGCCTTACCTAGTGTTAGTATGAAAAATAATACGTCGAGGGGCGTAGTGATTTTTTACAAGCCAAATTATGAACGTCGAGAGGCGTACTGTCGTATCATTTTTTCGAAGATCAACGCCTACAGGCGTTCTGTCCTTCAACGTGTTAATAATGTGTTCAGTTTTGAACCTTAAATCGAAGAACCGAACCTTTAATCTTGACGTTTAAACAGTGTTAGATCGAAGATTTAAACTTATTAATTTAACTTTTATCCTTAAACTAATCGTGTTTGTACTGTTTGTGAACCATGGCTAAAGACGGAAACACCGTATGGAGAGATTGAAAAGCGTAGATTTTGAACTTTGTGTGCTTGTGTACAGTCGACTACAAAGAGTTTTCACCTTATTGCGTTGTAATAAGGTCCATAAGTGGATACATCTTTTTGTAGTCGACTGTACACCATAGACTTCATCTAAAGGGCACGCGCGGAGATGACTTGATAGTCGATAGCCAATTTCTGATATTTCCGTTCCATCAAAAGAACCTTTCTGCGTACCTAAATACTATACTACATGTATCAAATGCCGTGGTCATGTGGAATCCCTAACCAATAAAGAACACTTTTGATACATATTTTTAAGACGGCAAAAATATACGAGTTCTTGAACTAAGCAATTTTTCGGTTGACTTTTATACTTCTTCGTATTTTTTGGCAGTATTACAAATCATCGTTTCATATTGTCGTAAATAGAACTGCACAAGGAAAACCTGGTAAGATATATTCATATCAGCACAAAAGTCAGGGTTGAATTGAAGCGAAAGGGCAAGCAACATTTCTATCCTGTCTAATTCAGAAGCATTAAGTATCGATTTCCACTAGTATAACTTGGTCTCCAGATACGTTATAATAGTAGCTAGAAGTAGGTCTCAGATTGGCTAGTCTTTTATATGGTTGTCTTTTATTTGTACAACTTGATCTACAAATTGATAATAATGATACGTATAAGCAGGTCAGATATACACTGGTCTTTGATAAGGTTGTTGGAGCAGTGCAGTGCGTTATACCTAGAATAACTTGGTCTCTAGATTAGTCATAATTATAAGTAGAAGCAGGTCAGAGTTTATCTGGTTTAGCGAGGTTGTGAATGAGAACAACCCACGCTGCGAGGGAGTGCACCCACTCGTGTTCCACATCGCCTTATTGAGTTGCGTTATTATGAGCAGGCCAGAGACAAATAAATAAGAAAGCAGTCTATTCATTTATACAAAGTTAAGTTATCGTCATTATTGTACTCGGTGCGATTAAAAACGCTCCGATCCATATACATTTAGGAATTTTTGATAAAGCGAGACTAGCTAATGAAATTTTAGATTATAGATACCTGTTCTTTCTGAGAAAATTAAAAAAGAAACTACCAAACTACTACTACTATGAATAAAGCGCACATGTTAAGGAATAAAACAAACAGTCTTTATTTTTCCTTTTCTTTGGTAACGTCTCACTATCATGAACCAAAAGCCTATGTTAATAAGCCACTAAGTATGGACATACCAATTTTGGGAGTGTTATGATAGGTAATGCAGCGTTATGAATTAAGCTATTTTTGCACATTGTGATTACGTTTTACTAGTTTGATGTGGGCTATGATTTGGTAATATTGAGAATAAACTTTTAAATACCATTTTCCCTAATCATAGTTTATGTATATTAAGCGGTCCACTTCATTTTTTGGAGATGTGAAGATCACATTTGCGAGAAAAAAAATAATTTTTACCCTACCACAACAACGGCCAAAAGCAGCATTTCTTTAAAATAGACCCGCTTGTAATTTTTCTACTTACAAAAGCCGTTTAATAAACGATGTAGCCAATTTACCACAATATCCGGCTCCAGCAGCGATAGCGGGTTGACAATAGCACGTGCCATGTGCCAATCCGTGCCATTGTGCCAATCTGCGCCAATATCCTCGCAGGACAATGTGACAAAGGCATTACGAGCAATTTAGTTAATGACTTAATACCTCCGATTATGTCGTAAAATTGATGTAACATCTACGTCTTCAGTTAGGCCTTCGCTTTCGATCTGCTTGTTATAAGCTTTTAGTTAATTGCTATTTTTCTGTTCCTTTGCAATAATTGTCTACAATTATCTCAATTTTCAACCTTTTTTGTCGTCATTGTCTTCAACAGTATACTACCATTTGGCGTAAGGCGCTAACGTCGTACGTTGTACAGATTAATTGTATTCAAGCACCTTTTCATGGTAACATGCTAACAGTGTCACGTATAACGGGTGATAACAAAAAAATGAGAATTCTTTCAGAGGCGAAAAAAAAAATCTTCTCTACCTTTTTTTGAGTTTTGGATGTTCTTAGGCAATTCACACATAATAGTAATTTACAAAACCATCAATGGACATAAGAATAGGGCCCGTGGTCAGCTGTTCGTCAAAGTTCAGACACAATGTCCGAACAAGATCGTTGGACGGCATGTTTTTCCCTTTTGTGCACATATGACCTTGATCCCTTTTATCAACTGGGTAAAATTTTCAGCTCTCCTATTGTTTAAATACTAAATTACGACATGACTAAAAAATATTTTGCATCCAGCCACATTGTGAAAAAAATTTGAGGTATCGGATTTTCACTCGACGTCTAAAATTATTGATTTTCATGTGTGATTTCGAATCGTCCAGCGACACTGTGATATAAAATTTATTTTTGCTGATCTATGTATTCTAGTAATCTTATCTGCTAGCGGCATTCTAGACCTATCTTTTTAAACATCAACAAATGTAGGTACCGTTAGAAAACTTGAAATTTTTCGTGGCAACTTGTTGGCTGGTGGAATCATCATCATTAAAGATGCAATTCTGTTTGTTCAGTCTTCCCTTGGTCATTATGTTTGCTAATCTCCCGCTACCATTTCTGTAAACTACAGTCAGGGATGTAAGAATTCTACAAATAGTAGATACGGGTACATTTTCCTTTACTGAAATGACAATTTGTCCATGTTTAAGTTTGAAATATAAAAAAGTACAAGGGATTTTCGCATAGCTTCTTGTTTCGACACCATTTTTTACAAATACAAGTGCTTGAAAAAATAAAATAAACAAAATTAAAGAACCTCTAAGACATCGCCACAACTTCATGAACAAACTATTTTGTTTACGTAAATTGTTTAATTTTTATGTCTAAAGAAAATGAGTCTCATTTTTTTGTTATCACCCGTTAATTAAGAGAGAAACTTCCCACTTTTCTATATTTTATGCTGAATGCAAAGCAGTTTCTAATATGCGTTTGTAGACGGACGATTGTCGTTCGTTATTTATACTCTATCTATCCATCTCTTTACATCATCTCGTTAACATTACAATGTTGCCCACAGGTTAAACTTTTACTGCCTTACCTTATTAAACAACAACTCTATTTAATAAAACATAAGGTGTTAATTAGTTTCCTGATTGACTTGGCAATGCATGCGAGGCGGCTTAACAATAAACATGTCAAGTTTATTGTTAGAGGTGATGCGTTGAATAATACTTGAGCAGCACATACACATGACTTTATGAGAGAACAGGAATCCCCAATATTTCGGGACATCCTGATTTTATTACCATGGAATTCGACAATGTCCCGAAGATTAGGAAATCTAATCCAGGAAAGCATGGACGAATTTTATTTTGACCGAAAACCAGAGTTTAGTACCGTGGTCTCGAATTACAAAAACTAAATGGTAACCCTACCTGTGTGAGAAGTTACATTTTGTGAAGTCCTGTCACGTAGAGTGTACCGGATGTCTCTGTTATGTAAGACTGTCAATGCATCGAGTTCTTTTAATAAGCTATTTAGTTCATTTAGTTTTAAGGTATTAAAGTAGGTTTTCAATTATCACTACTGGTAAATGTGTGATGTTTTAAGTGTAAATATTACAGGTCGCATAAAAATTGAGTATGACTAACACTCAAACAGAATTCCCTCTAAAGCATTTTGAAGATGAAAGGTTCAAAAGGAAATTGAAGCAATTCGTTGTCCATCAAAGTTTTAAAATATATAAAAAAGGTCTACCGTTCCAAGGGCAGACAATATCTAGGCCTCAGGGTTATACAAGTAAACTAGTGGATCAGAAACTAGTCCATTAATAATTCTAGGTGTTGACGAAATAGGACGTGGACAAGGATGACAGACGGAATCGATAGCTTCCCACGTGGTTAATGTAATATTAAAACGGTAGGTCAAACGCTTTACTATATTCGAAAGGTTACAAGTGCAAAAAATTTTTTTGCGTGATACCGACTATATACCACTGTATTAAAGTTTACGTTTGGTCAGATAAAATGTATTGTCAAAATATGATGAGAGTTAGAAAAAGAGGTGTGGTTATAAAAGTTACATACAGGATTACTGGACTTTGGAGGGAGTTACACTCGTACTTTTATGATGCTAAATATGTATTTTAAACCCGACTGCCGAAATGATGTTATGTTTCTGAGCGTAAGTACTGTATCTTGATGTGAGTAGCTGCATGCGTTATATACAATAATGACAGGTGGGTTATGCACGCTCCAAAAGTGAAGCATTTAAGTTAAGCAACGATTATCCATACATAGTAAATATCATTGAGCTGCATGTAGTACATGTGTGTATAATTGTTTGGCACGGCCTACAACTTATACTATACCGTTTGACGAATTAAAATATATGAGGTAGATATCATTAGACTTGTCAAATTTGCGGGAGTGACATAGAGTATTCGACTTTCTAGAATATTAGTTAAAAACAATTTACATAATAAGGTATTCACAGGCGACAAAGCAGTCATCAAAAAAATCGTCAAAGAAAACGTGTGTGGGAAGGCTCGTTCCTAATGTGTCCTCTCGACGGCTGACTTATGACAAATTCTAAGAAAATATACAAGGTTACTCGTTACTTGATCGATGGATTCTACAGAGGTTCTACTTATGAAGTGTTACTTTTACGGTACAGCCAGCATCAGGTTTCCAGTTCACCAATGACCCACCACTAATTACTACGATAACTAGTATTTTTATATACATACCACGTCCGTGGCGAATCCATATATCTGCGTGGTTGCCGGGCTCTTAAAATCCTACTCGTATATATACTCCTTTTTAAAGAACCCCACACTGTAGTTCCTCGAGAAAATCTCGGCAGGGAGCTCATTCCACAGGCGGAGCGTTCGCGGGAGGAAATTCCTCTGTAACCACAAAGTGCGCGACCCTTTAACCTTTAGATGCCAGTTCCAGGATGCGAGGATCAACGTCCTGCCAACGGCGAGCAGAGGACTAGCAACTATGTTAGGGTATTTCAATGATCATTCCTTATCACTTAATTGGAAAAAGCTAGTAGTCCGACCACGCTAAGTTTGCACGCCAAGAGCAACATCAAGTTAAGCGCTCTTATAAGTTATAAGTAAAGGTTTTTCATAAAGTTTTGTCCCCATGTGTTTGTGTAGTTTTATCTTAAGCCGACGATTGACAGTTTTTACCATACATTCCATAACTGACGTCAATCCAGCTCTATACTGTAACAAAGTGCAGCATTATAAACAGACACAGGTATGACGCTGCACGCTCAACGACTGCATTGTTATCAATCTCACCAAGTAAGGTGTCGATCTGTTATGGTAAGATTACTTTAAGTGCAGTTAGGATATTTACAGCTAATACTTTTCAATCATTTTAAACATTTAACTTTATAGTTTTATGCTATGCTGTCGACCGGACAAAGAGGTCCTATAAAAATAAAGACGTGTTTATATTTAAAGGTATACATAAAGGTAAGGTAAACGTTCTTCCCTGGCATGTTGGCAATTTGAGTAACCTAACCTTTACCACAACGATATAACTTAATACCACAGCTTTTAGGGTTTTATGGTGACGAAGAGTACAGTCTGGCTAAATATAATTAATGCCTATAGAGGCTATAGGCGTTTGACTCACAACAAAGTGACGATCATCATGGCAGCAATGAGGGTTTCCGCGATCGAGATTTTCACTAGATGGTAGCACCGTGGCGAGAAGTATTTTTGACAGTAAATGTCAAAATCCACCAATCAAAAAAAAAGATTATACATGGTTGGTGGATTATGACAGCTAGACCTCTCGCCACGGTGCTAACATCTAGTGAAAATTTCGATCTTTCAAAAGGTGCAATGAAAGTCTGGCAACCAAAAAGCTTTGACATTAAATTTATATCATTCATTTATTATCTTGATGTCATTCTGCCTACCAATACAATCCTAGATATTATGAGCGCAGTACCCCTTTAAGACCTGATCACTGCCATCATGTGCAATCAATTGTTATGGCGATAGGATTACTTGAATGGAACCGCTCGCCGATGGTTATGCAAATTCGATCGTACCTCTGAAAGGAAATACGTTGTTATGACGCGATTTGCATTCTGATCGTGTTTGATTGGTGCCTTATCGTCTGACGAAAAGATTTTAACAGCTCTGTGTGAATATTATAAGATGTATGTGACTTTTACAATCAGAAGATACCGCGGAGTTTCGGTATAAAGGTGATGCATTTTCCTTAGTAACGCCTTATTCACAACCGACAACACACTTTGTGGGACAAACGTAGAAAAGTCCTATCCTATATTTATTTTCAACCGAACGAGTTAAACGAGCGAAAGGGTCTAGATTCATAGATTTATTGGTATTAATCATACACTGTCAACCATATACAAGATATCTCTATACTCCGCTTAGCGCGTTATTTCTTTGAAACCTAAGCTGCCAAAAAGAAGGGGTGCGGGAGGGGAACTCGCAATGAGAGTCAGACATTAATGGTTGCCATTGAGACGTACTTATGTTTACTGTCACTTCCAATATTAATGTATCACTATAGAGTAAAATTACTTCGAGCGTGGCAGCGGGGGTAGCCCGGCTATGCGGGGTATTGGGTTAATTAGTCTATGTCAACATAATAATATAGTTAAGCACTTAATTAATAATTAAGATTTCATAACAACATTTTTACGTTTTAGCTTGGGCATAAATTTCCAGCTGTTCCCCTATACAGGTCACGTTTCTCAACAAATTCTCGTGAAATTTTGTGGGCAGTTTCGAAAAATACTTATACAGATTTTTTCGAGGTCTACAGCTCATATATTCAATCACTTGTATATGTGTTGTAGATAATATCGGCCACAGGTTATAGGATTTAATATGAATGAACAAGTCTTAGCAAATCTACCATTCCGAGAAAATTTACCAGCTATTTTCGAACGAGCGGAGCGTAAGCGAAGTGAAATTCTAACAAACAACTTCGGCTACTGTAGTACAGGAAAGATACGGTTGTGTCAAACATTAATTTATAATAGCCTGATTTTTTTATTATTCATTCTTATGGAATATTTATAGATAATATAAGCAAACATTTTGAACATCCACCAATACGGATTTAGAAGACAAAGATCTACTACTTTGGCCGTCTATGAATTAGTGAAGCAAATTGCGTTACATAGAGATAGTACAACACCAGTAACAACGATCTTCATGGATATGTCTAAGGCCTTCGATAGCGTTTCCCACAACATACTCCTGAATAAGTTATATCATTACGGAATTCGAGGGAATTGCTACGAATGGCTACGGACATATCTACTCGACAGGAAACAGAGAACCGAGATCAGTAGTTACTGTGCTAAGACCAAGGAGATGTCAGAGGGTGCTGTCAGATGAAACTACTGTTAACGTGGGCGTGCCACAAGGAAGTATTCTAGGGCCGCTGCTGTTTCTAATCTACATTAATGACCTCCCTAATGTAACGCACAACAAGGTCCTACTTTTTGCCGATGACTGCTCAGTAGTAATACCTAGTACGGATCCCCTGACATACGAGGCTGAAGCGAATTTAACATTTAAGGACGTCAACACCTGGTTGGAAAGAAACAATTTAAAGGTAAACCTGAGCAAGACCAAGTACATGGAGTTCTATGCACCACAGGGTAATCCTAAAAATATAGCAATCCAGTACAATCAAGAGCCAATAGAAAACGTACAATCCATACGATTCCTCGGTTTGCTCTTGGATTGTCACTGCAATTGGCAAACTCATGTAGATTAAGTGGTCAAAAAGTTGGGCAGATATGTATTTGCTCTGGGAAGGTTGACTCAAATTGTGTCTCAAAAATCTGCACTATTGGCTTTTCATGGTCACATTATGTCAAACCTCCGATATGGCCTTATTCTTTGGGGAAACTCCTCATTTGCTATCCGTGCATTCATATTGCAGAAAGACTGTGTAAGAGCCATATGCGGTGTCAGACCCGGTGACCCTTGTAAACATCTCTTCATAAAACTTAAGATTTTACCGTTACCCACATTGTATACGAGGGCTGCTATTTATATATCCGGAAACCGGGATTACAATCTTCTTAAATAGCATATTTGACCTCCATGGTAAAATTTGAACTTTTTTAAGTACTGGCCGGTATATTTTTTCTTTCTTATTAACGCTCGTGTTTTGTTTTTGACGGGTTTTAAATGTCATCTCGCAGCAAGAATGGAACTCACTCGTGAAAATATTCGTGCTATGATTTATTATGATTTTCGGCGTGGTTTAACGCAACAACAGTGCATAGATCAACTAACTTCAACTTTTGGTGATGAAGCCCCATCTAAAACTACTGTGTATCACTGGTTTAGTGAGTTCAATCGTGGACGTAGTATGCTTACGGACGAAGTTAAGGCAGGTCGCCCGAAATCGGTCGTTGTACCACAAAATATCGAGGCTGTGCGAAAACTTATAATGGACGACCGACATGTTACGTACCGCGAGATAGAGGCGACTCTGGGTATTTCTATGACCAGCATTAATAGCATATTACATAATTGTTTGGCTGTAAAAAAAATTTGTTCGCGTTGGATACCCCACAACTTAACAAAAGAGCAAAAAGATGCTCGCGTCGAATGGTGCAATAAAATGTTAAAAAAATATAACCGTGGTGACTCAAAAGCCGTTTATAACATCTATACAGGTGACGAATCCTGGATCTATGCATGCGATCCCGAAACGAAGCAACAATCAACGGTATGGGTGTTTCAAAATGAGCCGAACCCTACGAAAGTTACTCGTGCAAAAAGTACATTGAAACAAATGGTGGCCTGCTTCTTCGGTATTAATGGCCATGTAGCTACAGTGCCACTAGAAAACCGTAGAACGGTTAATTCAGAGTGGTACACGACCATTTCCTTACCGGAAGTATTTGAACAAATTCGTAAAACTAACCAGCGACGAAGAATCATTCTTCATCATGACAATGCCAGCTGTCATACGTCACGCGAAACAACTCTATTTTTGGAGGGTCAAAATGTGGAATTAACGGGTCATCCGCCGTACAGCCCTGACTTGGCACCCAACGATTTTTATTTATTTCCAAATATAAAGAATAAATTACGCGGTCAACGATTTTCGACCGCTGAAGATGCTGTCGACGCATTCAAACAACACGTTATGGAGGTACCTCAGGCGGAGTGGCAGAAGTGCTTTAAAAATTGGTCCACGCGAATGCAAAAGTGCATAGATCGTCAAGGGGAATACTTTGAAAAACAATAAAACCATTTTCAGCCGTGTACGTTTGTTTGTTTTTTTGTTTCCGGATATATAAGTAGCAACCCTCGTATATATGAAATATGTCTGTTTGTTTAACCCATATAGATAAGTCCAAAATTATGCCAGCTAATCCTAGGTCTACGTCTAAGAACCATGGTTTTAATCTAAGCTACCCGGATTGTAACAAGGATTTCTTTAAAAAAAGTGTACCGTATATGTCGATAAAGATTTTCAATCACTTACCAGAAGACTTAAAGACTGTGGACTTCCCTGAATTTAAACATAAATTGTATAAATGGTGCTTACATAAAATGTATTATAATATTAATGAACACTTTGAAAATGTACCTAGTACTCTTTATTAATGTATACTTATTCCACAATTGACATTTCTCGATTTTTTTTCTGCATGTAATATTTAATTTTATTTTTTTGTAGTTTTAAATTATTTATATAGCATGACATTGACATATTATTATTATGACTTATATTAATTTAAGAATTATATATATATTTTTTTTTTGACATCCGCCTATATTACACTCAGTGTTGACATACTAGATATTCAATGACATGCAATAGAAACAACAAATTGTACGCCAAACACTGGCTGATAGTGACGCACTACATGTAAAATAATATCATTATCAATACTCACTTTCGTACAATAAATTATTTGTATTTGAAATCCTACCAACTTTTCACCCGGAAGTAACTAGTTAAATAGGTAAAAAATATATATAAAAAATTCGTATATTTTTATTTACAATAATATCAATTATTTTTATTTGTAAATATGACGATATTTAAGTCTTCTTTCTGTTTAAAGCGAAAACCGTGTCCATGTAAAACCACATAAATGTATTACATAAATAAATAAATGTACGGCGCGGGCGATATATCCTAAAATTCGTTAGAAACAAATAGTAATAATTGGTAGTTTGTTCTTACACATTTTAAATGACTTAGAAACGATATATTCATTAAAATCCTACAAGAAAAACGCTTGTAATATGTGTGTACATATTTGTGGCGCCTAGCGAATAACGATATTTTGTAGGATTTCATTGCGTAAATAATACTTGTATCATGATATATCCGTTACACTAAAAATATTAGCTATTATTAATTATTTCCAATTCCCCATACTAGCCGCTCGTAAAATGACTATAGTACTGGGACGTCTCGGCATTTCGATGGCTTTTTTGATTTTGTGGGTTTGTTCTGCGATAACTTTAGTATCGTTTTTTTGATCTTTATGAAATTTGTTGTAGCAGAGATACATATAATTTGAGAGTTCGTATATGAGCAGGATCGATCAAGGGGTTGTGGAGCTAGAAGGTGAACAAATCTTCAGAATGGTTTGTTATGTTGCAAGTAAATCGCGAGGTCTCAGTTCGAGGCGGACTACTAGTATATCTATTTGCAAAGCTCTTATGATTAACGATCTTCAAACAAAGACGAATGAACACATTAATTGCGGAAATTCGCGAACCGTCAAAGCGACTAACGCGTTCTTTGAAGTCGAGCTATTTTGCTGTACGTGAGGTTCAAAAGGTAAACGGGGCGTAGAAAATAATAGTGCTGTGAAATGCTTGAGATATTTCCGATGCATTTGATGTTGCACTTATGATTTAAGATATATATTTAACACTTTATACTGTACATTGTTTGCTTGTTTGCCACCGATGTGGTATAAACGCATGTACAATGACTATAAAATACAACATACTATGGAACATACATGTACAATGGTTTAGAAAAAGATTTAATTTAAAACAGATTGGTACATGAGAAAGTTTAGTGGAACATGGCAGGCAAGGTGTAAAGTGACTTATGACAGTGATATGTCACTCTATTGTTAGGGCGCTTCAGCTCACATCTAGTCTATTAAAGGCATAATTTGGTGAGCGAGAAAGAGAACGTGTCATCGATGTCATGCGTTAGGGAGCGTTGTCCCTAACAAACGTTTCGTTCCTGAGCTCCCCACCTTCCAACAACAAGCATCGGTTTTGTTACTTAGTGATATTTCTATACGTGGTACCTAGCGCTCTACGAAACCGCCTGTTCTCTTTACCAAATTTTTATCTGTGTCCTGTATTGTGTTAGGCTGCCTTATCACTGGTGGATGTGAGAACAAACGTGCAGAAATTAACCAATAAGCTGCCTTTCCACTGGAGATGAGCGGCGGATGATATTGGTTGATTCCTACACGTCTACTCTCGTCTCCAACTCAGTGGAAAGGTAGGCTTATTTCGTAGACGTGTACAATAAAGATTATTTGTATTATATTGCACTATTGTGTATCTCCGATACCTACTAGCAAACTTCTGGAATGTTCTTACCTCATTAGTTCTCGCTCGGGCGGCCACCGGCGCGCTGAGCTAAGAAATCGCAAAAGGAATGAAGACTATTTCATAATTAGCCGCTGTACATAATGTCGTTAACTTCAAGAGATATGCGGAAGTTATTGTCAGGTTTCTGGCATATAAGTGGGGCGGTCAATTTAGAGTGTCAAGATTAACGAGTGCATTCTTGAAAAGAAATTAACAAACTCTCTAGAAGATTTTTTTTAAATCTCGTACGAATACCGCTAAGAAGAAACTATATAGTAGGTAATCTCGTACCTTACATAGCTTTTGTCATTTAAAGGTATCTGTGACCATGTGACTTTCCTTTACCCAACGGCCTATCTGCAAGGAGCGTTGGGATACAACTCGCTAGAGACCCGTAGACTGTTTGTCCAAATGTTAACTGTAGTCAGAATCTTGCGATGCCGTTTGGACTCTCCAGAGTTGGTTGGTGAGGCATGTCGTTTCTTTGTCCCTGACGGGCGTGTGCGGTTTCGCGTGAACTGGCTGCGACTGTTCGCTGTACCTTATTGGCGCACTGTCTCGCGCCGTAACTCTCCCGTTTGCCGTGCTATGCTTGCGCTCAATGAACTGTCTGTAGTGCCGCCCTCCTGTGATTTGTTTGCGGACAGCTGGGTGATGATTGAGAGAGAGTGTTTGAAAATATGTGAGAGTTTGACTTAGTGTAATGGTTTTATTATTTATTTTTTAATCATGTTTTAGTTTTATTTGACATTATATTATGAACACTTTTTGTATACTGCATTATGGAATTATATAACTTAAATTATGGAAAATGTAATGAGTTACGTTTTTTATAAATAAATAAATGCTTAATGCTGTTTATGAGCATGAATATTAGCCATTATAATGGCACGTAAATCCGGTATACAGCTTTCAGCTGTTTTTAGTGCTGTAGATTCTACAATAGCATTATATGATGCTTTACGCTGTATAACGGTTGTATAATGGCATATGTAAATGCTTTTGTTTAGCCATTAGTTTTAGTGCAGCGAACCAAAACGCAACAGTACAGCATTCAGCTGTACAGTTGCGTTTTGGTTTGCTACACTAATGCTTCGGTGTGGTTTAGTGCCTTAGGTTCTACAATAGCATAAATAAATGCTTAATGCTGTTTAAGAGCATGAATATTAGCCATTATATTGCCACGTAAATTCGCTATACAGCTTTCAGCTATTTCTAATGCCTTAGGGTGTACAATAGCATTTATAAGTAGGTAATACATTCCTAATGCTGTATAATAGCAATAATAAAACCATTATAAAGCTAAGTAATTCACTATTAGGGGCTGTTCATAAATTGCGTCATTTGAAATGGGGGGGGGGGGGGGTTCCGGACATCGGATGATTGTAGCATGACGTAGGAGGGGGGGGGGGGCGGGGGCGGTCATTCCGAAGATCACATAATCTCTCGCATCTTTAAAAAGTGCTTCAATGTATAAAAAAAGGGATGAAATTCGTGTTTCTAATTGACTTTCTATAAACTTTTAATGCTATAAAATATTATCTACATAATAGTCTAATATTTTACAATTAAGCTATAATAGTTTTTTATTTTACAATTAAGCTAAAAACGCATTTTTTTTAAATGACGTCACTTTATTTGGCAGGGGGACGGTTGAATGATTTTAGGAGGAGGGGGGTAAAAAATCATCAAAAATTGATGACGTAATTTATGAACAGCCCCTATTCAGCTTTTAGTGCCTTAGGGTCTACAATACCAATTTTAAGTAGTATATAATGCTTAATGTTGTTTAATAGCATAATTATTCACGTGTAATGCTGTAGGCATTAATAAGCTTTTTTTAAGGGTTACTGAGCTGCTATTGGACTAAGAGCTAGCCACGTCAGACACAATAATGAGAGCAACAAAACCCGTCTGGTTAGATTTCTATACTATCCTTATTGCTAGATCCTGGCATCTGGCAGCTTTTAATAGGTGGAGGTCACAGTGACAGACTAGCAGAATGTTTTAATTGGAAAATAGTAATGCCAAACTAGGTAAAAACTGCCAAAGTTGTCTCATATCCTTATTGCTAGATCCTGGCATCTGGCAGCTTTTAATAGGTGGAGGTCACAGTGACAGACTAGCAGAATGTTTTAATTGGAAAATAGTAATGCCAAACTAGGTAAAAACTGCCAAAGTTGTCTCAGTTATAAAGGACAGGGCCTATATTTTAAGGGGCTCCCTGGCGCTAACGACCTTAGATCTGATTCCCTTAGTTTTCTAATGATTTATATAGCTTATCATATTATCAGTAACGGCTTTAAACAATATAGTATCCTATATTTACTTCAATATTAATTGTCTTCGAGATATTCGACATCAAAGTCGAACCGGTTTAGGCTAAAAAAGTGGTTTTATGGTCATAAACTTTATGTTAATTAGTAAAAAATTAAAATCTCTCTACATTTTAAGAGACATCAAAGAGGAACCCTAATATGTAGATTACGTATATGTAAGATTCTTTACACCATTCGAATATCGATAAAAGTGTTTTTTTAGACCATATTTTAAAAATATCATAAAAAAATAACGGCTCATTTATTTCAAGATCCGGCTCTACAGAATGGAGATAAAAGATTCAAGAACCGATAGTCGTTTGCTTTATAATTCTATCTGTAGTGAATATGTTGGAATATCGACTCAAAACTGGTCAAAAATCGATGAAAAACGTTAGACCAAAAAATATTGTGTATTATTGCGGAAACAAAAACAGTAGGCGACAAACTATGAATTATATTACATATCGTTTGCCACTACTTTCCCCCAACATAAACTTTTGTATAATTTCTCTTAATATTGTATAGTATTTGTATAGTTTCTCATGATATTGCATCAAACCCAGATCTCTAGGATTTGTTTTCTTGAAATGGTTTGCATTCTTTGACCTCCACCACTTTAAAGCTGCCAGATGTCCAGATCTAGAAATAAACATAGTATACCAAACTGACTAAAGGGGTTTGGTTGCTCTCATTATTGTGTCATATCTGACGTGGCTAGCTCTCCGTCTATATAGACCAACGCCATTTTGTAAATAATTTATAACCTAAAAATAAAATCATGCGGACCTATTTATACAAGGAAAATACCTTATATAATAATGAAATAACTTAATTTAAGACTGCTCAACCAACACTATTATGTTAATAATGCAAAACTCGTTCTATACGAGGATTACACAATTGTTTTGTTTATTTGACGCATATGTTTTTATAATATTTTATAGCAAAACCACAATAAATCAAAGGCGGTGAAAATTTTCAATAAAACTTATATACACATTTACAGTAAACTACATTGCGCAGTAATATTTGAAGGATATAATAACGTAAAAGAGTAAAACACTTTTATAAATTTTGTTACGCAAACAAATATGACGTGTTTATTCAGTTGTTTGTACCGTCTTCGTCCATTTTATATTGCGAGACAAAGTAGTTAAATCACAACGTTCATTGTATTATAACATTTGTTCCGTCGGTATTAGAGACGTTTTTGCATTGACGTAAGGTTTATATTACTACACTCTTATGCTAGTATAATGCTTTTCTATTGCGATTGGCAACTTAATCGAGCGTACTAATGCTTCTTTACTGCGATTAGCAGCTTTTTTGGCCGTATTAATGCTTCTTTAATGCGGTTGGCAACGTAATAGAGCGTACTAATGCTTTTTTAATGCGATTGGCACTTTCCATGACAACGATAATGCTAATAGCGCAGACATAATGCGCCTGTAATGCTATTAAATGACCTGTATAGGATCTCAAGCTGGGTAATTTGTGCCCATTTAAGACCTATATCAGCACTATAAACGTTTATAATGCTACTATAAAACGAACTCAAAATGCTAAAAGCATACAGATATGCTGTAAGACGGCCGTTATACTGCTTTGATGTGTTACTTGGGACTGTCTCCGCGGAAACAAGGCTGTTACCTCGTGAGCCAAGACTTGTCCTTCTCGGCCTTCACTAGGTTGAGTTCACATGGGAGGAGCATGGCCTGGTAAAGCGATCGATCTGTCAGCAGCTAGATTGGCTACAATAGTTTCAGTATTAGAGTATTATTAATAGAATCCAACGAACTGAACAAGCCTAACGCAATTTGCACTGACTGTCCTCAGATTGGCTTTATTGCATCAGTTAGTTACCTTAATGGCTATTATACGACACTTGGTGTTAAATAGTGACGTGATCTAGCATTGAGTCTGAAATTACACTATTTATATACTAGTGGCTTTGTTAGCTGTAGACCTCTGCGAGCATAGCTAAATAAAACCGAATAGATGTTCCATTGCCAATTTGCACCATTTTGAATATTTTCTAAAAATGAAAGGACAAAAACAATCTACGTTATAAAACCGGCTCACAGAATTTCACGGGAATTGGTTGAGAAATGCGACCTGTAGAGGAGAACAGACGGTCATACGAAAACATAATTTTTTGCCCAAACTGAAATGGAGACTTTCGCTGTCGCTTCGGTTCATTAAAGTTCGTATATAAACTAACCTCCTAGTCTGAGAGACGTCTAAATATATAAAAGAAACTGACTGACTGACTGACTGACTGACTGACTGACTGACTGACTGACTGACTGACTGACTGACTGACTGACATATCAACGCACAGCCCAAACCGCTGGTTCTAGAGATTCCAAATTAGGCACCTACGTTCCTTATAAGGTCTAGGGGTGCACTAAGAAAGGATTTTTCAAAATTCACCCCCTAAGGGGGTAAAATGGGGGTCCAAAGTTTGTATCGCGAAACAAGATTTGTTAGACTATTTTATTCCAAACTTCACAGGAGTATTCACGATAAATGAGTAAACACGTGTTTCAGGTTTTTTGAAGATTCAACCCCTAAAAGGGGCAAATGTGGTCACAAAGTCTGATAATCAACATGGGTATCGTATCCTTTTTCAATACTTATAGTACGCGGGCGAAGCCGCGGGAAAAGGCTAGTTTAGGAATGAGGCCTAAACGTCTCTCAGACTTCAATTAGTTAATTTTTTGTGCAATAAAGTTTAAACAAGTTAGTGAAGAGGTACGAGTATAAGCTATGAGGTTTGTTCGTATACCAAAGTACCAAGTTGGTGGCAAACCGTAGTCTATGGATGCCTACAACTCCACGGATGATACATGCGCGTTGTCAACCTTTGAAAATCTTTACACTCCATTTTTAGAGAACCTCATACTGCAGTCCCTCGATTTCCTTCTTCCAGCTGGAAGGTATCTTTGAAGTCATCATTTTAGCCGAAAGACGTCCACCGTTGGACAAAGGATCTTCACAACGAAGGTCATTCGCCGCCCTCAACCAACGGTCTTTGAAATACGACAGGACCAAAAATTGGTAATTCATTTACATACATAATTATAGGTAAACTTTTATAGATAAGACAAATGAATGCTAGGATTTAGTAGCCGATAAATAGCTTAAATGATGATTTATTGCGTTTATAAGTAAAACTGCCATAAATAAAACAATTAGACGAACTTAAGGACATCAGACACTGATAGTTACAAATTGCAGTCTTAATTGCAGAAGCGGCTAGACTTTCATTAAGTTAATTCGCTTTCTTTGTTAGGGAAAATATGGGTGCATTTATCCTTCCAAAGACAAATAGGAATTGTTTTACTCGTAGTATTAGATTATTACGAAGTAATTTATTATATAGTATAGTGGTGTGCCGTCAAAAAAAATGTAATCAAGCCGGAGCCGCTTAGGATTTCATTTTCATCCTGATCTAACTAAGTATTAGAAGGAGCTCAACCTCTGAATATTAGGTAAGTCGATAGAAATCGAGTTCCGTGGATGCTCAGCCAGCCCCACTAGTAGGTATGTACCCACACTTGTATGTTGCGTTGCTTGTGTTATATTGATACACGGTTACATGTTACACGGTTTTTCTATTTATAAAACAGATTTATATTGTTTTTTTTCATGTACCGATTTATATGACATTTTGTATGAAGATGGTTTGAGTCCCGGGAAAAAGGGGAGTGGAAGTTTGTATGGAATTGCTGCTCACTGTAGACTTAAAATTGCATATGCATTATGCACTAAATTGCTCGTGTTTCTTTAGCCGTCAACACAGCAAATCCTCCTTTTTGTAAAGGGTCGGCAACGCGCATGTGACACCTTTGGAGTTGCAGGCGTCCATAGGCTACGGTAGCTGCTTACCATCAGGCGGGCCGTATGCTTGTTTGCCACCGTCATGGTATAAAAAAAAATCTTTGCTATTAGATTTAACTAAGGCGTTTTATTAATTTCTTATGGCGAATTTTAATGCGTAAATGAAGTCGCGGGCTCTCGCGGGCAAAAGCTATTCGACGATATGTTTACATTTGCATTGATTTACACACAAATATATATATGTTTCTCATTGTGTGCGTGTGTGTGTGTATGACATGGAGTTCACGGCAAACCGAAGATGACAGGGCGTCGGTAGATACACTGTTATTCAGTGGTGTCATTACTTCATTAGTAATTATAGGTTTGTGCATAGAGAACCTTATATTATCTGTGGGTATGTGTAACTCACTACTAGATAAGGTATACTCTTAAGAAATTAGATACAGTCAAGGTTAAGTCTTCGTGGGAGCATAATATGATATCATTTTAATTCAACTTACTAATAAATAAGTATCGTAACTTCGGAATCGCAATGCCAAAGGGCAGTTTTAGCGATGTAAAGTTTGTTTTCTACGATGGTGGATTTTTCTCGATTATGGGTAGGAAATTTGATATGTTTAGATCCCCGCGGTTCAAGTTCTATTTTTGGCTTTTCTGTTTTTCATAAACTGCGGGAAAAGGGTTCAATTGAACGTTCGGTCTAAAAACTAGGCGAAACGATGGGAATCGAGTTCTAAAGACACCCGGTACTACTAGTTTAGTACTTAGATACGTATAGATAGATATTAGGATAGTTTTTTCCCTTTTCGGATGTTACCTAATTAAATTTTAATAGACGTCACGGAACCGAACCACCGTTTCTTGCATTCGCGACAGACGCCTTAATCTCTAGACAACCCGAGTTATATCAGCACCCGTCAAAGTTTCTCATATATACACAATCCTTGTACATGCTAAGGCGCATTTGGAAAATCATCTGATTAGAACATGTGCTCGTACCATTGCATGTCATCGGGCCTACGAATTGTCTTTGAACTGCTGATTTATAAAACTGTAGTGCGAATGCAATTTTTTTAATTAGATTACAGTTGCAATAGCTCTATGTAGGCGCTCATGGACCAAACCCTAATAGAGGTCGTCATACCTACAGTCACGGTCATAAAGAAGTGGTACATGACTGCTACCTACTTGTTTTCTTGTAAATTGTCATAGATTCTTTATAAATATACATGCCCTGCCTCTGCCAATGGCGGACTTAAAGAATGGCAATTATGTTAACTGCACGCAACGTCGATTGTATAGGCGAGGCGGCCCTTCGTGCAAAAAGCCGTAAAGCATATTTGACGAGTCCTTCCAGAAATCCAGAAGGATATATTTTCTCCTTAAATATTCCCTAAAATAAACTTAAAGTACTCATAAATAACGTTTCTTTTCAATAGAACTGGGCAGAGATTCAGGTCATTTAGAATGCAGTCACTTATTTTAGGGTGCCCCTTGTACAGTTCTAGGGAGTCATACCTGCGCCTTGCGATGTAATATGGTATGATCAGTTTGTACCTACATTCATATTGGTTACTGTCTGTCCACAGATGTGACTGTCAGGATTTAGGATCAATAATAGGGGGCGTCCATTAATCGCGTCATATTGTATAGGGGGGGAGGGGGTCACGAAAAAATCACCAATGATCACCACAGGAGGGAGGGGGGTCGGGACACATATCACGTGTAATTTTTTTGTTCATCCGTGCTATACTGTATTATGGTCAATAAAATAAAATGTATCAACTTTTAAATGAATCAATCGTCAAAACCAGAGTAGCGCGCGGATTTTTGCCTCGCAGCTGAAAAATTTAATTCTAGTGACGGGATCCATGAGGAATCAAGGGAACTCCTTAAACCTCATAAGCAGACATATAGCGATATTTTTAAATCTAAAAACCAAAAAATTGCATTTAAATAGTGCTATTTAGTGAAATAGAAACTGCTCGTGAAGATCAGAATGGAACTCCTCTACGACAAGGTTTTTGAAGTGAAAAGTTCTTTAGCGGCTTTTTGTGATGGGGAAAAAACGTTAAACTCGCGACAGGTCACGTGACCGACAGATTCGTCAGATTGAAAATTCGTAAGACGGACACGTGACCTGATCGAATAAATAATTGTAATAGTTCTGAAGCGTTAAATTTTTTATGAAATATAAATTGTCATGTTTGTGTACGATAGTGATAAATGAATATTGTAATTTACCACATAAAAGATAGTACTTTTATACTGATAATTCAATTGGTTGGCAATTCGTGCAAAATTATTCCCTAACCATTCCAAAATATCAAAAATGCACAACCTTAATATTAAAATTTTCACTTCTGCCGGCACTCTGTTTTTTTGTGTAGTAGGTTTTTAGGGTTCCGTAGCCAAAATGGCAAAAACGTATGTCCGTCTGTACGTCGGTCCGTCCGTATGTCACAAATCAATTTACCCGGAAACTATAAAACGTATCTTAATAAATATTTGAACATAAGTTGTATTTTTGTGTGCCGCTACTTAGTCCTGTAGTAAAATTGCTGGAAAAGATATTTTTAGGGGGGCACTCCATACATGTAACTACTTGTCAATTTTTACCAAATATCAACATGATGCACATCACTCGATATGTCTTTAAAAATAACATTGGGGTCAGTTTGAAAAATTTTTTATTTAGTGAGTAGTGAGAGAAAAAGTCTCCCCGTAAGTCTAAAAAAATTGTGCCCCCCCCCCCTGTTTCTTTTGAACCGGAGATCCAAAAAATATGAAAAAAAATTGAGAGGATTATCGATTTTAGGATTATTGAGTTATATCCATAAAGCTTCTTTCATAGGCCGATACGACCTTTTGGTATTACTTTTTTATAATAGGTACGAAACCCTCCATTATGCGTGGTCTGAGACACGCACTTGGCCGGTTTTTTTCAATTAAAGATTATTTTATTTTATATGTATGCACCATCGGGTTCATAATTGCATACCCAATTTATGAATTAATTCATTGATAAATTGGGTAAGTATGCAATTATGAACCCGATTGTACATGTAGTTTCATTTTTTACCCTTCCCGTGTACGTAGGTTCACGTGTTAGAAAACTGTACTTTAGTTAGCAAAAAATTACACGTCATATAGGACGGGGGGGGGGGAGGGGTCCTGAAAATATCACCAAAGATCACCATGGGGGAGGGGGGGGGGTCTAAAACAAGCCAAAAACGTATGACGCGATTAATGGACGCCCCCATAGACATAAATATATACATTATGAAAATATTCTATGCATGCCTGTAACTTAACTTATTGTACTTATAAATCGCAAATAAAAATCGGTAAAAAGGAAACAACTAATTACAACAAGATAGTCGTCATCAAAACTGCTGGGCATCCTATTTCAATATTTATTTTCTAACACATGTTAGGTATTAAATATTGTTTTCTTAACATAAATAATGTGTAACGTCAAAACGAAATAATTTTATACGACCTGGCATGAATGATCGATGTACAGTCAGCAGCAGAAGTAGCTCAACGGATGAGGTGTTCTAAATAATCTACACGCGCTCTTATTCTTTTAACAATAAAGTCGTGTATCAGTCATTTGCAACACCTCACCCGCTTACCTACTTCTGCTTCTTTGTATTACCTAGTGTACGGAGGACCTATCGCGAACTTAGAAAATCAAAATTTTGTTTTCTGCTTCTTATTCGCTCGTATATGCAAGTGCGATTGAGAGGAAGATAACGTAATTTCGATTATCGGCTTTCGCGGTAGTCCTGCATGTAACGAACGTCAAACTGTGTGCATTGCCTGCAAATGTTTATTCAGCTTCCGTAGCCGTGTTTAATGCAATACATCAAGGACTTCGAGCATTCATTTGGCATGTTTAACCTACACCTAAAATTTAACAGATTGTAATGGACTCTAAAAAAACCTGTATCTGCAACCACTGTAATTTCATTTCACCATCAGGCGGGCCGTATGCCTGTTTGCCACCGTCGTGGTATTAAAATAAATTTAGGAACCAGTAGCTTTAAAATTTCCCCTTAGCTTAAAAGTTCAGAAGGTAGTTGATTTCATGATTGAAATTGGAATTACATAACTACCACTACCACGATGACCTCAGAAATGTCTTATTTTGTTATCGTGGGTAAATTTACTAAGCCCTTTATATGAAGTCGTAGCAAGTAAACCTTTTAAGATATATTCTCTAACAAATCATAATCGGTAAAGCCAAGATGAGAAGCGAAATGAACCACAAAACCTTTTTATAATTCAACTGTGACATTGTTAAAAGATTTGTTATTCTGTTTTACATGTAGGGAACTCTCGCTTTTTTATCTCAGTTTATTTCGACGCCTACATATTATCCTAATACGAGTAGAGATGTCATAAAAAATGTCACCATTAATATTGAAAGTGAAGATTAACATATTCTACGGTCAAAGACGAAATATTACGTCCACGGACACCTATTGTTAATACGAGAACGATTAGTCATATGTCACTGGTTGTATAAACAAAAAGGTTTACATACAGGCCTGACACATTTACATACATGCATACATATTTTGTAATTAACATAATAATTGATAGATGAAGTAATTGTCTATTGACAAGTAGGGTTAGCAAAGAGCTAGAGTAACGTAATAATTATGTTGACATAGCTGCACTGTAGAATTTTATTCCACTTTCAAAAAGGAAGAAGGTACCTTTGACTACTACAAGTTTTTTCTCTACCCGTCGACTATAATGCGAACTACCAGCGCATAGGTACTTTTCGATGGAGCTTTTATGGTCGCATGTATATTAGCATCGCCGACGATGGTAAAATGAATTTCATACAATATTATAGCACATTCGTGGAACTTCCCGAGCGAATTGTATAGAGGTAGCAGAGTTGTAAGGCATTCGTCGAACTCAATTCTTACCGGCTTTCCTATTTTGAGCACTCGTAGAAAAAGTATTGTATACAATAGTGACATATAATTATTTAAACGTTTCTCAATATGTATAATTTAGGTTAAGATATATAAATAAGAGATTATATAAGTCTGCCCGAAAAGGGTGAAACTGTTGATACTTCCTACATGTACCTATTTATTACCTCCTTGTACAGTCAGCGGCAATAGTATCTTCCTACACGAAGGCCGCAAAAATATGTGACACGTTCTTATGGCCCTACAAAAAAGAGCGTATCACATATTTTTGCGGCCTTCGTGTAGGAAGATACTATTGCCGGTGACTGTACCTACACAGTTTATACAATAAATATTTCTGATTCGGATTCTGCCTGGTCTTCTAAAACCTATAAGGAATGAAGGGAAATTTTTAGTAGTGGTAGTAGTAGTAAAGCAGTAAATTTTACGAACTTTACAAATCTCTCCCTCGAATCTTGAAGAAAATCAAATTATTGTGTTGATTTTTTTTATACTTATAAAAATCGGACAGGTTCCGCCGTGACCAGGTAGTCTAGTGGTCAGGGCGTCAGCCGCGAAAGCTGAAGACGCCAATTCAAATCTGGCCTCGGACACCGGAAAGCTTGGTCCTTTTTCTAAAGTATATTACATCTATTTCAGTTTAATTGTATTTTCGATTAATGTTTGTTTGAAAGAGTAAGAGCGGTTTCGCACTACGTCCGATCTTAATCCGATCCGAACCCGTGAAAACATGGTCCGAAGTAGCCGTAGAACTATTTCTATGGTAATTTACGCACTAGATCCGATCTCCGTCATCCGATTTCAGAAATAAATCGGCCGGATCTAATGCGTAAATTACCATAGAAATAGTTCTACGGCCACTTTGGACCATATATTCACGGATTCGGATCGGACGTAGTGCGAAACCGCTCTTACACGATTACATTAAATTCGCTCGAACATAAAACTACGTAAATGACAAGGAAACGACTAGAACAAACCGCAATTGATACGTAAAAAGGCCAATAAAAGAGTTAAGTTAAGACATCAATAAACTAACATCCATTATTGCTGCAACCATTCTTTCTATTGTCACATTAGCGATGAAAATGGGTGCGGTAATACGGTGGAAATTCTATTTGTCATTTAAATGACTTGTACCTATCATTAGGGTCAGGTCTTTGTGTCAAGGCTTTTGTCCTGACGGTTCGCGAGTTACTTCATCATTATACCGTAATATTTTTCATAGAATAGTTGCTTCATACTTAAATATAGCACTAGACCTTAGAGCTCAAAGACAGTCTTGTCTATTTAGCCGTCAACACAGCAAATCATCATTTATATTAGGGTATGTGAAAACTCTGGTTTGCAGGCGTCCGTAGACTATGGTAGCTAAGCAGCTACCGCCTATTGGTAAGCACCAATAGGCGGTATGCTTGTTTGCCACTGTTTTGATACAAAAAAATTGTGCTATTTACCTGACTGCAACGCGCACACTTGACTCGTCACTGGACATGGCTGCATCGGTCTACCTAGAACATATTAATAATTCTACAATCTTTACACAACTCGAGTTAAATAAACATAGGAGCCCAAACACACATGGCGGTCAACTGAGTTCTGCGTTCACATTCCATTAAACTTATATGGAACACGATCGCAAAACTCCGCCACACTTGACCACCTTTTGTCTGCGCCTAGTTTATAAACCACCTACAGAATTTTCATAGCTCCATCTAGTGACTCAATACTAGCCAATATCTATTAAAGAACCCTTTTGACTGTCAAGACTTTTGATTACAAAAACCTGCTTTTAAATTGGCTATACGTTTGGGATAATAATGCCACAGGCAGATGTTCAGATAGACACTTGAAACTTTTTTGCATCAGGGTAAAAACGGGTTGCATTTGATATCAACTGAATCCACGCCATAAAAATGTTTACATCATAACATGTCTCTTGTATAAGTTTCTCTATGTTTACAAACAAAATTTACAAAATATACCTTCCATTGTTATGTTATGTTATATAAAATACATACTTAGTAGTTTATTCACTATTTATTAGGGTATGCTGCTGCTACTCCCGGTACTTGTTATCTATACAAATTTGATCTTGGAACCAGGAATGTTTAGTTCTCTCTATACAAAATCGGAACCTAGAGCTTCCCCTATTATTATCAGTGATCAGTAAACACGGTGCCACACCAAAAAATATTTTTTTTAAATTTTAATATAGACATGAACAGTCTATCCAATTTCAAATAAATGTTTTTTTCGAACAGGGTCACTGGATTAAATTTTAATAGACATGTCCATATAAAAAAATATACCCAAAATTCGGCACCATGGCATAAGTTTGCCAATCACAGATTATTATAGTGAATATTATAGTGAATATTTTAGTAGGTACTGTATATACCAGTAAGGTATATTTTTGACAAATGGTCACTTTCTCAGATTAGACTACAGTCAGTTGCTTCATGCTTATTGCAATAATTACAAAATTATTTTATTAAAGAAAGCATTCTGCCATGTTTTTTTTTGTGAATAATTAAAACTGAAGGTATCTATCTATCTAATTTAATTATCTAATCTTACTACAAATTTTAAAATTATTTTAATATATAGTACTAGTACTTACACTTATCTAACAAGGGTAAATTAGGTCTAGAATACATAGAGAGTAATTAATCTCCTTGAGTATCTCCTTAGATACTATTAATCCATGTATAAACTAATCTCTAGTCTAGTGCCTCAAGTGTTTCCCTAAATCACTATTATTATTTTAAGGGCAGAGTATGTTAGATCTCAAACATTATCTAATTTGTAAGTCAGTTTTCGTATCAAAACAAAGTCGAATCAAAACATCTGGAGCTAGTAAAGTACGCATCATTTTACGTAATAAGATTAAGGCTTGTAAGTTCATTAACCACATTACACATCACAGAAAATATCTTAAGAAAGCTTTGATAAACTATTGACACCAATCACTGTTGAGAAATTGATGTCATATTGCCGAGCATACAACACAATACAGAGTTACTTGAACGAGGGGGACGCAGCGGATGTTTGCAAAACACTTATTTCTCATCAAATGCACACAGGAGCATACTTACAAATGGCTTAATAATCCTTAAATCAGCCACACTAGATCACATTTCACGTAAAACTGCGTTAGGACACAAAAAGCAGACAACGATCGCGATTTTTGTCCATCTTTTATAAAATAAACCGTGAATTTACTTTATTATTAAGCGCTTCGCCTTGTATATGGGCAATTATCCAGTTTTAACACAAACTTTCATTTTCCACGGACGCGGCGTTTGATGCGTGTGTTATTTTGTTTTAGACGCGAGTAATAACAATCGAATTAGAGGGCGATTAGAAAGCGCATCGCCGCTCTCCATTCACCATCACTCGCTCGAATTGACTAACTGACAGTGACAGCAATAGCAGACGGCAATCGGTGAACTGTCAAAATTAGTGTTACCATGTGTTCTTGCGTTAAATCTTTGAGATGCGTTCAGAAAAACATTATTTCTTCATCTTTGTTGTTGTTGATTCTACCTTATAAACAACATTTAATATTAATTTTGCCATAATTGCACATTTTGAATGACTTTAACAAATAAAAGCTTATGTCATAAAATGTTTTATTACATACGCATGATTGTGGGTGCCGGTAAAGGCTTAAAAGTACCGAATATAAATGATAGATGGCGCTAAAATAAAAGCAACAAGTTAGCACATCTCTTTACATAGATGGCGCATTTTCAGAACAAAAAAATAAGTTTAATAAATGAGATCCTTACTAACTATATTTTGTGTATGATTGATAATGCTAGGATTAAATATGGAACAAGCTTAGCGACAACTTTTGCTTATAAAATGTAACTGTATTCTTTGTTCCGTAAGAAACGTAAAATATATACTTTTACTTATTATTATAACTTACCTACGACAGGTTAATCCTTAGATTTGTGGGCCAGTTGGAAACAAGATTTTAAAACGTCTAGTATCCACCCCAATTTATTTTGGCCCCTGGAATCGTATGAAGTCGCATTCAGCTAAGATTCTTTTTCAATTGGGCTCTAAAAGTGAGTCACTGCGATTGGCGAATTGTACTCCGATCAAAGACTAGCATTTTTGCATGGGAACCTCACCAAAGTATATGCGCCCTAGACATAACTAGTGTGGTGTAATGATTTATGGACAGATTTTATCGTTACCTTGTATTGCCTTGCCATAATTGGGTACTCTTATTTGTAACTAACTACTATGTCTTTATGCCCGAGCTCAGCTTATTTTCATGGTCTCCTTTCTTGCTAAGTAACGGAAGCGGAGGCAATGGAACTAGATATATTATAATTATACATAGGTAACCAAAAAAAGTCTGCCTTATTGCAATATTTCAAAAGGTTGAATTATGCTCGTCAAGTAACAGAACAAGTAGAAATGGACATGGACACACTATATACTTATTAAAGATACTCTCAGTTTATTTCTCTCTAAAAAGAGTAATATTTTTAAGTGAGTGGAATAATTTGACAGCTATTGCCGTACAAAGTGGTTTACAATGTATGCAGGAGTTGTAATATTACTCCACTCAATTAAAATACTAATTTACGCACAACATTTCCGACGGTGTAAATCAAGATCAGGGTCGACAACTCCGTTGATCGGAGTAAACCTCCCAGACGTCTATTAAATTATTATCCACTTATACTTCGACAAAAATACAACATTTTTAAAAGTCTGTCTCCGAATTATAATTTACTTATACGATGATAAAACTGAGGTCTTTGACTTTTTATTTAATGAATGGCGTCGATATTGTGAATGTCAGTAGGTGGCACATCAAAAAGATTCACAGGTAAGCCGGAGAAAATTTAGCTTTCCCTTTCTTCCTGCATGAGCGGAGAGAGCGTAGTCATTGACAGATTGAGAGTTAGGCAAGGCAAGCAGGTGGGAATCGAGTTCGATGGACGTGCCGCCACGTGGGGAGGTATCTCTCTCCTTTTGGGTATGGTCTACCCACCCGACTGCAAAAAAGTGAAGAGGAAATTTAGTTATTGCTGCAGTATGTTTAATATTATGTATTTGAGAGTTAGCGGGTATGTGTACTAATATGTTGGTATGTTATGAATAAGTACACCGATCAAATATAGTGCAGTCATTGAAGCGAAAAATACGGTCTTACCTCCGAATTTTTTTACTGTGAACCGATTTGCATGAAATTTTGGAATTAGGCTCATCTTACCCTTAACTTCAAAAGTGAAAATGATCTGAACTCCGCCTATTATTTTTAAGGGGTGTAAACAACCCCTTAATGGAAAAATTGACATTGAGCCATTTTATCGCAAGAAAACATGTCTAATAGTAAGTGGTGAAATTGTAAAGTATTTTCTAACATAATTACCTCATATTAAAATCATTTTCAACCCCTTGAAAATCTTACAACCCTTGCAAACAACCCCTAAATTGAAAAAATCACAAAAAAATACTTTGGTATGACATAAAAAGATGTAAGTATAGAGTAAGTAATATTTTATATTCTCTATAATAATTATCAAATTTTTAACCCCCTTTTAACCCTTGAAAACTACCCCTTGATAAAAAAATTTTTTTTTTTTTTTTATAAAATGAAAAGGATTTAAATATTATTCCACACTCTCGAAAATGATTATCATATTCTTAAGCTTTTCTACCCTTAAAACTACCCCTAAATTAAAACAGTAAATATATATGATTACATATTTAAAAATAATTTAAAAATATTATAGTCTATGGTTCGTTCTAGATTGATGAAATATGAAAGTCTTCTACGATTCCGAATCGACCCATGACACTGAATAAAGTGTTATCCTTCTTCGCTTAGCCCAAAACTGTAACCTGCCGGTAGCGCAGGCGGTGATGCGGACGCTGGGCCGCATGCGGTAGCGTCCCTAAAGGCCTAACACCTCCGGAGGTTGACATCGGAACAACGAGCGGCATACGCGGGTTTCGTATTCCCTCTTAGGAGGTGTTTAGTTATGGTCTTTATAGACCACGTCGCGTCAAACTGATGGAAGCTGCACGACGGTGGCTCGCTGTTCCTGCGAGCAGGCTGTCGGCGACGCTGGCGCTCGACGTGCCGGTTGTCCAGCACGAGAGTTCAACGGGTACGCCGTGGGCCTGCGACAGCTGTAGGCCTGCCGTAGTGTAACCAGGTACCGAACCGTTAGCTAGCGCGGGATTCCGCAGCCGAGAATATACTGACCAATTGTAAGCACAAACCCTGTTTGTTATTAATTAGGGAGTTAAGATATAAAAGAAGTGTAGTGGAGGGGTATTTACTGCAAATGCTGAATATAAGTGTGGGATGTTTAATAAATCTTGTCGCACAACCTGGGATTTTCATTTTACAAAACCAAGAATCATTTCAATATATACACATTACAATAGTTGTGGGTCTCTATTATACTGCGTACTTTCACATTGCTCCAAATATTCACACTCCGAAATTTTCAGTTACTAAGTAGAAAAAAATATGATAAGTTTTTACCAGGAGTGCGATTTTTGAATCTCACCAAGTGACTAATTCTCACCGATGTGAGTGATTTCCGATAGTAAATCACTCACATCGGTGAGATTTAGTCACTTGGTGAGATTCAAAAATCGCACTCCAGGTTTGTTTAGGACCATAACTCCTTCAATTTTCATGCTATCACAATTTATAAAAAACCATTGTAAAGGTAATTAAGAGAGCTACAACATCCTTCATTGCAATATATAGTAAAAAACCTTTTTCTAAAACGGTGAAGGGTTAAAGGGCTTAAGAGAGGCTGTGATTGCGCTGCCACGCGCTCTTTAAACAATCATATCTCCGTCAATTTTTGTTTGACAGAAAAAACAAAAAAACCAAATTGTTTGTCAGAAAAATACCTAAATTTTTAATCCATACACTTTTATACGTATCTGTCGTCATTTTTGAGATATTATGAAAAAAAAGTGGGTTTTTAAAAAATTTGAAATTTTGTTTTTTTTTAAATCGTGACTTTTTTGAAAAATATATGTCCTGAAGCAGCCAAACTGATATTATCTATCAAACTTTTCATAATAAAGTTAATTCTAGGCGGAATACGATTAATTTTAATTTTGGTGGAAATGGCACTTATGAAACCCATTGATTTAAAAGAAAAAACATTAGATGCTCCCCTTATTTGCAATACAGCTCACTTATTTTACGTGCAAAAGACTTTTAATAGTGCTTATTTTAAAGCTTATTTCAAGCACTACAAAACCCTATTGTATTAGAATGCATAAAATGCATCTGCTCGCCGCTAGATGGCATTGACCACATCGATTAAATTTCAGACAAAATAAAAAACGGCTTTGATCTTTAATATCTAGCTTAATATTGCACTTAGAATACTTTATAAAAAACCAAATTGTTCATTGTTTTACCTGCTACAATTTTGTTTTTTATAAAATTTTCGATAAAACGTATATTTTTGGAGATATTTGCAAGAAACCGATGAAAAACGTGAAAAAATTGCGAATTTTCAATTGCCAATAACTTGAAAAGTATTGGATTTTTTGAAAAACTTTATAGATGATTTTTTGCTTAAAATTAGGCCTTCTATCGATATCCGAGGTTATTTTGAAAAAAAAGAAATTCACCCCCGAGAAGGGGTGGCAACCACCCCCAGGGTGGTTGCGGAGTTCAAATCATTTTCACTTTTGAAGTTAAGGGTAAGATGAACCTAATTCCAAAATTGTATGCAATTCGGTTCACAGTAAAAAAATTCGGAGCAATAATGCTTCAATGACTGCACTAATAATAGTAGGGAGTAGGGATACACGATCAGCCCAAAAAAACTTACTTTACAGTCTTATTACGGCGTATAGTGGTAATTTTTAGGGTTCCGTAGCCAAATGGCAAAAAACGGAACCCTTATGGATTCGTCATGTCTGTCTGTCTGTCTGTCTGTCCGTCCGTATGTCACAGCCATTTTACTCGGAAACTATACGACGTATCTGAATAAAATTTACACATAAGGTGTATTTTGTATGCCGCTGCTCAGTTATGAAGTTAAATTTGAAAAAAAAATATATTTTTAGGGGGGCGCTCCATAGATATAACTAAATTTCAAAAAATGTTTTTTAACCAAATATCAACATGTGATACATCAATCGATAGGTCTTTAAAAATAACATTGAGGTTTATTTGACCATTTTGTGATTAAGTGAATATTTTCTGAAATAATAGCTTCGAAAGTCAGAAAAATTGTGTCCCCCCCCTGTAACTTTTGAACCGTAAGTCCAAAAAATATGAAAAAATTTGAGGCGATGTGCCTTATCATATACTTTCTACGAAAATTATTTTGAATATTATCGGTTCAGCCATATTTGAGTTATCTCCAAAAAACTTCTTCCATAGGCATCAGATACGACCTTTCGGTATTAGTTTGGTTCTTATTACATTGAAGGTACAGAACCCTCCTATGCGTGGTCCGACACGCACTTGGCCGGTTTTTTAAGATGTCGGAATCTTACTAAGGAGTTCTACCGACAATTCCGACATCTTAAAAAAATCGTACTATACGTAGGGCGGCACTTTCTTTGACAGTCTTATTAGTTATTACGGCATAACACACTGGCCGGTAAAAAAAATTCACGAGCCATATTTTCAGTAAATCTTGTTCGAGTCTTAATGGTCTAAGAGCTGGCCACGTCAGATATGACACAATAATGAGAGCAATGAAACCTGCCTAGTTAGACTGCTTTACGATCCTTATTGCTAGATCCGGGCATCTGGCAGCTTTTAATGGGTGGAGGTCAGAGTGACAGACCAACAAAGTTTTTAAGTTGGAAAAAAGTAATAGCAAAATAAGTAAAAACTGCCAAAGTTGTGTTATTTATAGAGAACAGGGCCTATATTTTAACATTAGATTAAAAACCATTGTCTATTTGGCGACTGACTAAAAATAGCATTATACATCAATTGCACTACTTTCCCCCAACAGAAACTTCTGGATATGATATAATCTAATTCATTATATAATTTACCATAATATTGCATCAAACCCAGAACTCTAGGATTTGTTTTCTTCGAGTTATTTGCATTCTTTGACCTCCACCACTTTACAGCTGCCAGATGTCCAGATCTAGAATTAAGCATAGTATAGCAAACTAGGGGTTTCGTTACTCTCATTATTGTGTCATATCTGACGTGGCCAGCTCTCCGTCTATAACCTCCATTACACTGTTGCTCGAAGCATCAATACCGTAACTTCTAAGCCCATTTTAATGATGGAAATGTCAATCGAATCGTTTTACAACTCAGATGAAATATACTTTTCACTTCTCATGCTCGTAAAGTTCGACTTTAAGTCGTGCGTGGACGACATAAAATCGCATTTTAAGCTCTAGGGGCATAAAGTAAAATTTTCTTCTAAGACCAAGAATGTGGCTCAACAGCCAAATAGAGTCAAAATATATTGCACAATTTAATTGAGCAGTAAAATTTCGTAGAATACTGAAACTTGTTCTTTTATTATATTCTTGCTATAATTATTTGAATTGCGTGATTTCTATAATTAAATAAATGAAATTAAATCAAATAGGAGTTGATAATATAATAGTTTAGAAATGCCGCGAAATGTTTTTATGACTTGGCAGAAAACAAGTATCTATGTCTAAATCACATGTTGAAAATAAATAAAAAAACATTAAAAAATTAATTGGTGGGAACCATATTTGTTTTCATTGTAATATTTTTGTTACAACTTGAAATTGTTTTACTATTACCGATAAATAATTTCCTCGCAATTGAAGTGAAAATTAGAGTGTAGCCCTCGTCCATAAAACCCATTTTACACTCGACTTTATATCAATCCTCGCTCGCTAGCTCGCTCGGATGGATAAACGCCTCGCGTAAAATCGTACGTTTTATGCACTTGTTGTACAATCTACTATTTTACCGAAATCAAACGTTTCTCTTGCTAATAACATGCTTTACTTTACGACAATTATCGATTCCGTGCCACTAACAGTATCTACGTCCGTATTTACTTTCGCCAAGCCAACAGAGATCTCATTCCAATCGCTTCTCAAAAAATCGCAAGACAAGGGCTTTATCTTTCCCGTTTTGTCATTAGACGTCCCGTCTAGAAAGTGGAGAAAATGCATCCCAAACGGTGTCGAAACACCCTATAATTTATTTACATGAAAAGATTGGTACGAGTAAGTAACCTTTTTTGTTATATAAGCGCAACTAATTTTCAATTTTTTATTTTTTTTATTTAATTGTATGGCATGCATATTTTTAGGCAATCAGCGTGCTTGAGGTTATTAAGCCATGCGACAATGCCGGGTGTCAGAGCATCCAGATCCTCAGCTGGGCCCGGGTAGGAGTGAAGAGGGCAGCGCTAAAATATGTGCTTAGTGGTTTGTTCTTCTCTTTCTCTCCAACTCCATTTATGTTGGAAATATTTACAATGACCCCGTTCTCAACCTCTTTAGAAGACACCAAATCTTACAAGGGAGGTGAAACCCTTTTGGTTTACACGTCGGTTCTCAGTGATAGGGGGCTTTTCCATCCGTAGCAGAAGCCCATTCAGCTTTCCACCTGTCCGAGATGCTTGTGCTCCGCAGATGCCTATCCGAAAATTACTACTTAGGCTTGATGTTACAGCACAGGGCAGATTTCAAGAAACAAGATGTTGTGGAGGAGGGTGGCAGAACTACTTATGGACTGGGGCCCGTTTCTCAAAAGCTTGTAACTTGTAATACAAGCGGATGTCACTTTTCGTCATCTTTTGCTAGAAAGGGATTTCCGCTTGTATTACAAGTTACAAGCTTTCGAGAAATGGGCCCCTAGTAACGTTGGATTTCTCGAAATCTTCTTTTCTCCCTTCATTAGGTCATAATACCACACACAATACGATCTATTATTTTCAGGAAACTTAAGATGCTGGAGGAGGCCAAAACTTCCTCAATGTAGACTATGTAGTTTTATTCTGCATTTAAATGTATCATTGAATTGAATAAAATTCATTTTAGTTTTCCGATAAGATCCATGGCATGCATGAATATGTTCGACTCAAAAAAGACATTAAGTAGAACTTAATCTATGATGATTGTATTTCATTTCCATCCACGAGCTCTACATGTACCCACCCGCGGTTTGGTAATCGATACGAATAAGCTTCAGAAGGTTAGTTTGTCTAGAAAACTTGGGAGTCTGCAGTGAAAGGCTACCGGTGCAACCAGACTTCATATTCCTAAGCACAGCTTGCACAAACTGAGTCGAACCAGTGTAAATGTGACTATAGGAGCCGTCACTCCGCATTTAATATACACGCCCCATTACAAATTACAAGTACACGCGCCAACTCACTAAGTTTGGTTGGAAATATCTCTTTTCAATTAGCCTATAATAATCCTCCAAGGACCTAAATAATAATAAATTATAATTCATAATAAAAACACTAAGTAGAAGCTATATAACTATTTTTATTTTAATTTTACCACGTGTTTTTCCTAAGTAAGTATCGCTGGGAGGATAGAGTAGAGCTTCGAAGCTTATTGGTGCCGGCGCAGGATGCGAGAGTATACGCAGGATCGAGCAAAAATGCGTGCTCTTGTGTCGGAGTCGGAGGCCAAGACTCATTTTGGGTCATTGCGCCAACAAGGTTAGTTAGTTTTAATTGTTTATAGACACGTAATGTAAAAGCAGATGCTTCTTTACATGAATACTTACTAGAGTGACTGCCTAAGACCACGCCAAGCGCTACGTCAAGTAGGACTCTAATCCATCATAGCTAAGTGCCATAGGTGCAAACTGTGTAGACGCCGGACTCTATACCAGTGGCAGTGCGTCAAATACCTATAGTACTAGGCGAACAAGGGCTCGTTTGACTTTTTATTTTCTTCGCAACTTGTAGAGCTCAATTTTCAAAAAAAATTGGCAAGCTAATACATAGTAATTGAGTTGTATGGACGTCTCGCTACTGTTTTATTTATACTGTTAACTACTATACTCCGGAAGGCTGAGTTTGTGCTGGTTAATCTGGATGCTAGACTCACTAAGCGAGCAACAGCTGCGGTCGCTTTCATAATTTAGCACGACGGTATTGAAAAACGATTGCGCCAGTCCTAGACGTCCTAGTAACTATACGACACAATTTCTCCTCGATTTTCTCGTTACATTTTGTAACTATAATATTGAAACTTTTGTACATATATTTAACAATCATGTCTGGATTTAGTAGGTGGAGACGGGTAGAGGCAGGTACAGTCGCACTAGGAGATAAAGGAACTTGAATGGAGAAGAAAAAAATAGAGAACCTGCTCAGATAAAACTTTTTATTAAAAAAATCGACTACAAACGATAACAGACCATAGTGGGACGAATGTGTACGAGTATATAATTAGTACATTATGATACAAGTGTGCTAAGTTGATCATTACATACGAAGCGATATTGTGCGCACGAACGCATGTGAGTGCGCATAAGGAAGCTGAGCTTATGTCATGATCAAGCACACGCGTTTCATACGACGTTTTTCAACACACTTGCGAGGAAATAACAGAATAGTATAATTAATAACTTTTGATAAATACATTAATTGTCAGAATGTTTACAGGATAGAGGTACTTACGAACCTAAGATAATTAAATTTAACTAACCTTTTTTGTAATGTTATTGAGTATCTGAAACTCTTTTTCAAATCATTTCATAAAATTAAAGACTTCACATTTATTGTGCAATAAATTATAGTATTTTTTTTCTTACGTATTGCTCACTAGATTTTTATGACGACATTTTACTAGTATGCATCACAATTTTGAAATATATCCAGAGGTTAAATTGACGCTAAAGTTGTCTTCTTAATAATTGAAAATATAATTTGTTTGAATTAATAAAATACGACGAGAAAAATCTAACAAATAAACAATGATTTGAGGTTAAGTTATAAATGGCGCGCAATTTTCTTTTTTGGATGTGCGTGCAGCTTGAGGCAAAGGCGCGGACGTATAATGCCAAACAGCCAATATTAAAACAGACAATTCGTGTTTAAAACGTAAATTATTGTGTATTACGAGTAATATAATAAGTTAAAATGATTCTTATTCACAATCAGGATTGTATAATTTGTATTCTATCGCAAATATGTATACTTTTAATATATTTACTTTTTTTTTACTTTTTTAGAATGTAAACTCATAAGAGTTAAAAAAAAGTAAAGGTAATACCCGACTAAATTACAACGATTCGTCTGCGTACGTACAACTTGGTACTAGAGTACAAACGTCACTTGATCGGATTATTAAATTATTCCACTAGTTGGATAATTATTGTGAAATGCACGTGTGTTTAATATCTAGGATTATGAGCATAAAAGCGGTGGAATAAGAACCTCGTTACGAGCAGGTGTGTTGAAAAAATATTTTTTTAATCAGTTTATAAATGAGTTCTAAGGTAATAAATATAAAAATACAGACGAACTGAGAACTCCTCCTTTTTCAAAGTCGTTTAAAAATATTATGTATGAATACATTGAAATAGGTCGAGGTCGCAGACTTTCACTGTCTCCCACTTGCCTAGTTTGCTTTATGTCCAACCAAATTCATTGAGAACGAGCTGGTGTGGAATTATTATATTTTCTTGAGGTCGCCCAGCAAGCTTAATCCTGAGTCCTTGAGTTGGTGCTTGCTCACTTTGCTTATTGAAACTTTGCAAGCTGAAACGGAGACGCTTCGCTCGCATCACTTGTTCAGTCAAAGGTCCATGTTTTTCTGGAAAGTAGATTTATTAATCTTTTACTTATTCCTTAGTATTTGTTCGTACATGATATTTACGATTGGCAGATATAAATCAATGTTACTTACGTAAGTAGGTAACGTATTATGGAAGCTTAACGGATTTCTTCGAGCATGAGAATGGTATCGAAAGTTGTATGCAGTAAAAACACGTAAGAAGACTTAAGTAACTGTTTTGTCGGAATTATTAGGCACTGGTAAATTGGGCCAAACTCTATTTATGCCTTCATTGTCAAGATCATTTTGATTTATTAAAAATATTTATAACGGGTTCCTCACGTCATTAAAGTCGATTGTTGCTCGACTTTTGTTGATTTTGTTTTTATCATTTTGATTTATTGGCAATTCATTTACGTAGAACGGTAGAACGTAGTTTACGTCTATTATTTATCTTAGAGACGTAAGAACGAAGTTGTTATCAAGTAATTAATTGAACCAAACTGACTTCAGTCATCGCAGATTTGTCATAAATCGCCAAATTTTGCGTATGTTGTGCATTGTCACCAGTAATATGATTCGAAGTGTAAAGTCGAAGAGTGATATCGTATATCGGAATGGCGTCACCCAACCGCATCGTCTCAACTGCAACTCAACTCAACACATCGTTTAAATAAAGGCGGTTCACACGCGGCGCGGCCTCGCGTGTCGGGGCGAGCGCCCTCATTGTGACCTGGGCTTAATAACGCTAGTTATCGTTTCACACAAACGCGATTGTTATTCATATTTATAATTGGCCTTGTTCTAGGTACAATAATAAATGACTGCTATTTTGATACAGATTTTTACAACGGGGGATTTTGGCCTGTTCTTCATTGGCCCTTCGTCTCTAGCAGACGATTTATGGTGTAAAAATAAGGGTGGTTTTTGGTGGCTATATAGACCAATACAGGATGAAATCGGGGTCGTGTAGTGAGCGATCAAGGCATGATACTTAATGGAAAGATGATCCTAATGATGTTAATATTTTTTTTTGTCGGCAATATTGATAACTATTTTTCAAATAAGTGGAAAAATAAATTTTGGCGTACAATTAAGTCACCCTACTCCTCGTCTCGAGGGTCTCGACTCCGAACACGGTACGAATTTGCAGCTATTCAAAAAATAAACATTTACAATAATAATAATAGTTTTAAATAAATAAGAACCGACTTCACTTAGACTCCATATTTCCAAAAGCAAATGTCCGATTTACTGTAAAAAATACTTAAACCGCTATAGGAACGATTAAAGAGTTCCCTCGATTTCACCAGGATCCCATAATCAGATCCTGACGTGATTGATGACAATGGGACCAACTGTGAGGCCAGCCGTCTTAAAATAATCAGTAAACGTACATTTAAAAAAAACCGGCCAAGTGCCAGTCGGACTCGCGCACCGAGGGTTCCGTACAAACCTGTAGGTATATAGGGGTAGTAACTTTAAAAATATTTTTATTATATGATGTAACTAAAAATTTACGATTTTCGCAATTTTTCCTTTATCTGTGCTATAAGACGTTGCTTCGTACCAAATTTCAAGATCCTGTGAGTTCACGGGAAGTACCCTGTAGGTTTTGATTCCCTTGCGAATTTACGGAAATTTGCGGCATAAACGGCTGCATCTTTTGATTGCATTGGCTTAGAAGTTTGATTTTTTCCAAGGGACAGTAGACCTGAATACCTATTTGATATCAATTTCAGCTTGATACCTCCACGCGTTCCTGAGAAAAATGGTCTTGACAGACAGACAGACAGATGGACAACAAAGTGATCCTATAAGGGTTTCGTTTTTTTTCCTTTCGAGGTACGGAACCCTAAAAAAGATCCCGACGAAATTGAGAACCTCCTCCTTCGAAGTCTCGAAGTCGGTTGAAAACAAATGCAAATTCATACTTACTATCCTTTTCTGCATACGGCGGAAGGCCTGCAGGTACAGTCTGTGGTTAAGCAGGCGAAGTATTTAAAATTATCTTGACAGGCTGTTTATTTTTGACAATAAAGTTATGTCAAGCTCATTTGTAACACCTCACCCTTTAAGCTACTGTAACTGTATTCTAGATAAAGCTGGATATTCAATACGTTTATTCCACGTTTGTATGGCCGCCATGAACAAGCCTGGTTCTAATAAAAGGCAGATAAAGTGGAGGAGTATTGAACGAGTGAAGGCAATAAAATAGTTCACAGGCATTTTATCGAGTCCACCACAATATAAATTAGCCAGCACATTATCTTTTCATACTATATATTCCATGCAAGGAGTGAACAGAATTGCACTTTTCTATCTCAGACTTTTTTAAGGTTCCGTAGCCAGAATGGCAAAAACGGAACCCTTATAGTTTTGGTCATGTCCGTCTGTCCGTCCGTTCGTATGTCACTGCCATTTTACTCGGAAACTATAAGACGTATCTTAATAAAATTAAGACAAAGTGTGTTTGTATGCCGCTATTTAATTATGTAGTGAAATTGCAAAAAAAAAATTTTTTTCAGAGGGTGGCGGGGGCGATCCATACATGTAACTGAATTAAAAAAAAAACTTTTTACCAAATATCAACATGTTGCACATCAATCGATAGGTCTTTAAAAATAATATTGAGGTTTCTTTGAAAATTTAGTGATTATGTGAATAGTTTCAGAAAAAATAGTGCCCCCCCCTGTAACTTTTGAACCGTAAGTCCAAAAAATATGAACAAAATTGAGAAGATATACTTTCTATAAAAATTATTTTAAACATTATCGGTTTAGCCATTTATGAGTCATTTCCAAAAAACCTCTTCCATAGGCATCAGATGCGACCTTTCTTTCTGGTTCTTATTCCATTGAAGCTACGGAAGGCTATTATGCGTGGTCCCACACGCACTTGGCCGGTTTTTTTTAAATACCACGACGGTGTAACTAGCATACCCTGCATACCATATAGTTGCCGTAGCTAATGGATGCCTGCAACTCCAGAGGTGTTACATGCGCGTTGCCGACCCTTTCATATAAAGGAGGAATCATTGTGTTGACGACAAAATGACCAAGAGGATCCCCCGTTTTCAACACACTATATCCTCTGAACTCTCTGGCAACCTTACTTACCGCCGTCTCTGGTAACCTTACTCACTTTCAGAACAAGATAAATGGGCAGTTAATTTAATTTATCATCTTGAAGTTAATATACTGTTTATAAATAAGTTTTTATAGCCCGGGACGGCGTTCACCACAAAATTCTATTAAATCTCCACCACAACGTCGTGTGAGTAAATTAAAATGCATAAAATATATAAAATACTCCCTACTGATAGGTGATCCTGGTTAGAACGCTGTATAGTTCCAATAAATACTTCTTAACAGAAATACTGTATACAATTTGCTCGAAAATACTGTATATTTATTAGGGAAAGTGCGTAAACTGAAGAGGGCATCATGGACCGTAAACCAGGAACAGTTTTCATTAATTTAGCCAATTCCAGTTATGGGATTCTCCATATAGATATAGATAGTAAAAGATACCCGACATATATTTGCGTTCATAGATTCTAACCTGAATACTATATAGTGTAATATGTTACTATTTAGAGACTTTATGTTAATATTATTTAGCATTATATATATGTGGAAGCTTGTAATTTGCATTTAGTTGATAAATAAGTCCCTACCCTAAGTATATTAGGCAGTTAGCATCCCAAAAAAAATAAAAATAAGGGTCAGACTACAAGACACATCAGAGCCTTTGAATGCGAAGATGGAGCAGGAATTCTGCACTGATCTACTGAAGAAACCCCCCCCCCCCACCTCAGTCGTCAACCGGTTTTACTTATGTATTTATAAATGTACCTACGTGAAATAAATTATTTATAACTAAAAAAAAAATCATGAGTTTTGATAACTTGTGAAGTATTTAAGGGTGATGTATAATGAAGCCAGATAGCCACGTTAAGGTTAGCTGCTGCTCTGTTAGTGAGTTGAGACTCGGCAACTATTTCATCACTTATAAAAATGGCCATCGCGTCCTGATTGAAAATTTGTCAGATGCGGGTGTTTCCCTTCGAGTATGGAACCCTAAAAAGGTAAAATTTGCGCCATTTCGTCCTGTTTTAATTGTAGCGATAGATTTCTCTAAAAGAGGGAGAGGGACGTATAAGTGTGAGTGATAAAAGCTGTCATGTCGTGTATTACAGCCAGAGAGTTCTAAACCAGGAGAGGCCTTAGATATCATTTCCCCTCTGTCAAAAGTATTGGCAGGAAAATCTAGTAGTTCTATAAAAACTATTTCAATAATCAAGGTCACGCACTTTCGTCATCGCTGTCAATGGATAACAAGCTCCGTGAAAATGCCTTATGCGCTGTTTTTGGATGTAAAAACTGTTATATTTCGTCTAGTTTACAAAAAGATGAAATACCATTTCAGATGTAAGTAAAGTTTTACTATATTTATCACTAGCTATGATACCCGGCTTCGCTCGGGAGTTGATATGAGATTACGTGGTAGATGAAATAAAAAAACATACTATGACGTAAAAAGTAAAAAATATATTTTGAAAACATTTTCTATATTTACATGTATTTACATTTTCTCATTATTTACACTACTTGTTTATAAACAACATTTTTCATTTTATTGTCCGGGGTATATATATATAAATTTTTCGAACTTCCTACTCTTGAGCAAGCTACATATAGCTGACCGTGAGAGAAGCAGGATTCTTTGAGGTTGATGCCACAATATTTCAAAGTTTGCCCTTGCGCTTTGTTAATTGTAAAACTAAAGGCTAATTTAATTGGAAACTGCAATCTTTTAAATTGAAATGGCAATTCAGAAGAGATCAGTGGTATTCTAGATATAAATACTGTGTATCCTTTGTTCTTTCCAGAAATACATAAGTTCAGCTTCAATGACATTATTCGATAGCTGTTTTACGATCATCCTCGTTCCATTACATAGATTTGGGGAGTTGAGATTTCTGAGTAGTATGTTGGACATCCAATTTTCAGACGAAGGCAGTGTAATGGCATTCCTGGTACTTGTAAAGAGTTTAGAAATTCAGTAGGAAAGTTGACACTTTCTTCAATGGATACCATCGTGTCGATCGATTTATATACTTTCTCTTCACCAGGTATTTTCTTTAGAATATTAAAATTGATATCGTCAACAATATTATTTTTAGTGGCCAAAATTGCTCTTTGAAATAACCACTCTACGGTGGTATAGTTCTGAATAATATTTGGATAAATTTTGTCGATTAGTTCGTTTCCAGTAGTGGCTATGTTACAGAAATCACTATTGAGTTCAATGAGGCCGGTCGTTTGGTCAGTAGGATATGTACCTTCGCCTATTTGTAAAAGTATTTTAGCAAAATGTGCTGTTGTTTCATCTTTTGATAATTCAACCCTCATGTTTTTTGTTAATTGCAGTATTTGTACTTGCGGCCAGAGATGTGACTTTTTTAAGCATGCATTGATTTCGTCTGCTGGTGTTGATTTGGGAATAACTGGAAGTGTTTGTCGAAAATCTCCTGAGAGTATGAGTAGAGCTCCTCCCATCATTTCAGAGTTTTTTCGCAATTCTTGTAATGTTCTGTCCATGGCTTCTAGTGATTTTTTATGGGCCATGGTGCATTCATCCCAGAAGATAATTTTAGCATGTTTTAGAAGTTGACCCCGTCCAGATGTTCCTGAGATTTTACATACCGGGAATTGTTGTTCGGCTATATTCAACGGTAGTTGTAAGGCAGAATGGGCAGTTCATCCTCCTTCCATAAGTGTGGCTGCAATGCCGGATGATGCTAGTGCCAGTGCGATGTGTTTTTCAGCACGTATTTCCGCCAGTATTAGATTTATTAGAAACGTTTTACCGGTGCCTCCTGGTGCGTCCAAGTAAATAATTCCACCAGTGTTGTTATTTATTCGGTTCATTATAACGTTGTAAATTTTTTTTTGATTGTCATTGAGGAGTGGTTTGTTGTGAGCAATGTATTCAAGTAGTTCATTGACGTTGTAGCTTTTTTCCTTTGTAATTTCGTAGTTTAGCACACTGAAAGTATTTCTTTGCGGTGCTGGCATTCCAATTTCTACTAAGGTCTGGTTATTTATTGCTAAACATTTATCTTCTAAGCGAATGAGTGTTTCATTGAAGATGTCGTCATTGAATTCTATAGTCAGTTCTGGATTAGCTTGTCGGATTTGGTACAATATATCATCACTCATATTCCTTTTGAAAGAGTCCCATAGCTGTTTTGGGTTTGATGGGTTACATGTTGTTAGAATTATGGCGAATAACTCTCGAATTTGTTCAGCTGAAGCTGTGAGTGTGGCTTCTTGTAGTGTTAATTCCCAGTGGTTATCGTTTTCCAATAATCCTAAACGTTGACATGCTTCTCTGTAAGTCTGGCATATGTAGCCGTCAATAGTCCTGAGATCTGTGAAACTTGTTGGTCCCCGTATTTCGTGTAACAACATTCGGAGATAGAAACATTCGGCATTGTTTGGATGTACAGTGTATACTCGACCTATTGCGTTAGTTTTCATTATTTCTGGATGACCCTCTTCTGGCATTCCTTGTTTTCGTCGTTGAAAAATTTTCCTTGTTTTGTCCCACGTATAATAAATAGGGACGTCGACATACAGTAACGTCTTTGCGAATGGATCCGTTTGGCAAAGTTGGAAAAAAGCTGTTAATGTTGTGTTCTGAGGTGGTTCGCTTGCAATTTTTCTAGCCGAGTCTTTTGTGAAGTAAACTCTCTGTCCATTCTCCAAATGTACTGCTAGATGTTGCACAGCTGGTTCGCGTTCGTGTATGGGAAAACTAAAAATCCTCCACGCTGCTTTGTTACTGTTGATGTATCTTCCCATTTGGTACATGAGGATTTCATCATTTCTATTATTTTGTTCGCTATTTTGGACTATTTGAAATACTGCCATATCACTACCTTTGTTTACGTACTTACATATATATTTAATAGATTTTACTGAATTGCAATATTCAACGTTTATGTGTGCTTGGAACATTTTGGAAAGTAGTGGGTTATATGGTACTACCCATTGATTATCTATTTCCAGTTCGTCTCTGCCTTGTATTCGTATTTTTGCTGTGAAGCCACCGTTTTTCGGTGATCGTCTTCTATATTTGGGATAGCCGTCATCTTCAGTTTTTGTATCGTCCAAGTATGGTTTTGGATATTTTTTTGTACATTTTCCATCACTCATGCATGGCGCATTGAAGTTTAATGGTCCACATGGTCCGTGAATCATGTTTTTCACTACTATGTTGTATAGTTCCGGATCATTTTGTGGATTGGGAAATTCAGCTTGGATGATTTTGTCCATATCCGTGGGATAAATTTTATCGTGTAGCCATATGAGATTGTGTGAGTGAGGTAATCCTCGTTTTTGCCACTCGATTATATACATCCAGCATCTAACGGTTCCAAAGATGTGGTATTTTGTGATGACTTCAATAAATCTTATTTGTTTTTGTCGAAAAACTCGGGCTATCATGTCGTGTCGATCCATGGAGGTTTGTCCGTATTTTAGTTGTTCTTTGATTTCTGGCCATGATGAGTTGCATGTAAATGTTATGAAGAGATCAGGTCGTCCATATTTTCTTACGTAGGTCATGGCATCTTGAGTATATTCGTGCATATGTCTTGGACTTCCTATGTATGATGAGGGTAAGATTACCATTGTTCCAATATCGTCAATATTGCCGTCATTTATGATCGCATCTCGAAGGTGGATGTATTCTTCTGTGCGTAGTTTCTTCTGATTCAGTCTTATGTAAAGCATCCGTTCTGCTTCTATTTTTGCGTACATATCTACCAGAAATTGTTGGAATAAACGGCGAGTGTTGAGAATGTGATTGTATATTTCATTGTCTCTGATCATTAAGCGGTAAGCATAGAACTCCTTGGAAGTGACTTTTTTGTTTGTTTCTATGCCTGTTTTAGGATGAATTTGTTTTATATTGAAATGATAACCATCCTCTCCGTGCAGAAATATTAACGGATATTGAAGAGCATCATATGAACGGTGTGTCTCTGCAATGCGTTGTAGTCCTTTTCTTCTTCGTTGTACAATTATGTCACGGCTTGTATTTTCATTGTCCACAATTACGATGGCGACTTCATCTATCTGAGGTGCATTAAATCTACGTTCGTGTTCTCCACGTGGTCTTTTATCGGCTCGAATCACAATTTTATAGTCATCAGAAATCATGCGGTCTAGTGTTGTTTTGAATATGTAAATCAGTTGATTGTATTTGTGTAAGATCCTCTGTACATCTTGGATTATTTCGCGTTTCAATCCAATAAAATTTGTACATCGTTGATCAATTTCGTTTTCTTCATTTCCGATGAAATATACTTGCAGAAATTTATAGTCATCGTTAGGCATTGGTAGTAACGATCCAATTTTGTGATAAATTTGCCCTTGAATTGAAAATACATATTCAAATTTGTCTCTATTAGTGTCAGTCGAAGTAACACCGAAAGAAGTCATTTGAAAGCAGGAGTTGTATGATCTTATATTTTGAAGAAAGTGTTTTGATTCTGGTGTTTCCCCGGTCATGTAATGTAGAAATTCCTGTGGAGGTGCTTCCAGTGGTGGTAATCGAATTTTTCCATTCATGCAACAGAGACCTGGTGTTTCTTTACTGAATTTTTTCGCGTGACAAAATTGGCAAATGTTATTCATTTTTCCGATCACAACATATTTATGATCGTAATATTTCTTCGTCGGTTCGTAGTGGAATGCTTCCTTTGTTAGATTATCTTTTAAAATGCTCGATTCTTCAATACTTTTATTTTCTTTTCTTTCTTCGCTTTTTCCGCTTCTCAGGGTGCTCATTCTGGTTCGTTGATTTTGTAAACGTGCTTCGCGCTCTTCTTCCGTTTCATTTCTTCGATTTTCTTTTTGTTTCCGCCGTTTCGCTGCAGAACTGGCAAGATCTCCACCTCTTTGACGTCTAGGCATTGTATTCTGTAAAATATAAATTAAATGAACATTTTATAGACAAATATATTGTTACGTAAACGTGGAGCACGTTGAGACAAAGAAAAAAAAAATTAATCTTCAAGCGGTCGCGCGATATTTTGTTTACGGCCAAAGTATATAGAAGGCATCGATTCAACGCCGTGCGACTACTCGAAAGTTAAGGAAATTACAATTAAAAGAAAATAAAAAAAAACCATTAGAATTAATTAAATACGCTATTAAAAATACTCACATTTGGTATTTCACAATAAAGGCTCACAGATAACTTTTTTCTTCTTCGCTTCGAAATCGAGAATTAATTAAACACACTATTAAAAATACTCACACGTGATACTTCAAAATAAAGGCTCACACACAGATAATTTCTTTCTTTTTCGTTTCGAAATCGCTTGTTTCGCTGTTCAAATCAAACTAACTCTGGCGGGTGACACCGGGCTCTTATATATTCAGAAAGCTAGGCTCTAGGATATTCGAGAAAGTTGGCGCTAGGATATTCGAGAAAGTTTGGGAATAATCGTTCGTTTAAGTCCATATTGTGTACAATGAATGAAATTCAACTATTCGACAACAGATGGCGCCACTTTGGACAATGAATGAAGTTCAACTACTCGACAACAGATGGCGCCACTACACTTACTTTCCGAGTTGAAGGGTTGGAAAAGCCCTTATATCTTTAAAGACACACCCTTTAGGTTAAAACGGGAACTTTCTTGTTCGAGGGGGAATAAAGGGCTATCACACTATATAAGTCCCTTTATCGTGCTGGGACTCCTTTTTAAGTTTTATCGGCACGCACATTTTCTCAACTTAGTTTTATTATATATAATGATAATGATTCTTTCGTAATAAAAGATTTAACCTAAATCGAAAATCAAGCTTCGTTTACAGAATCGATTCAAAGACAATCGTTTTCTTTCTGACGGGCAGTAACTATTTGACGTTTGACATTTCTCCATATTTAACGCGCTTAAGGATTGCTGTCTTCTATATTTTGTTTGAAAATACAATCAAAAATGATCCTTGGCTTTTTTGTTTGACATTTGCAAAGACTGCATCCAATAATTAACCATATGTTAACGTATGTACAGTCGACTATCTATTTTCCATTTAGTGTTATGAAGTATAAAAAGAATATGTCAAATATGTTTGGTGTTTTCAAGTCAAAGGTACATCTTTGTCGGTTGTCAATAAAGCGTTGCTGCCATAAAAATTAATTTAGAAATAAACTGTATTAACAACCGACAATGATGTACCTTTGACTTTAAAACATCACATGCGTGCTACCTCGCCCCCCTCAGATTTTGGCAGACTTTTTTGTTTGGAAAGATGATGCGAAGCGTACTCCACTTATAGAACTTTATGATTACAGCTGATATATCGAGCATTGTGTCGCCGTACATGAGATAACGTTATGAATACCACCTAAACGTCATATAATGGTATTATAATGGCATTCTCACGCCGCTGCCCAGCCAAAACTTCCAAGCTTTCACAGATAATAAAAATGTATAACGTTTCTTTATAGATCATATATAGGATTAATGGATGCCGTTTTAAAGGAGTGGGCTCGTTTACACGCTTGTGCTCTCATAGTAAAAAAAATGGCCAGTAAATCGAATACTTTGCTAACTATTTTGGTATTTGGGCTTCTCACTCGTTCTTGTCTAGAACTTGTTGGATGAGCTACTTCCTGAATTTTATTTGCGCTGGGGTTCTTCAAGGAGCAACATATGTACATAATTAATGATTATAATGATATAGCGCTCACATACATAATTAATAATTAGGCGGCTCGTTTGCTACTTAATACATACATAAAATAAAAGTACTTTCAAATAAAATAGTACCTACATTACGAACCCAGGGTGGTAACATAAAGAGCGGGTCAGACCGCGGGTATATAAACAAGAGATTTTAGGTCTACTTTATTACCGTCCGTGTAGTACGTGAGTACTTATTAAAGAAAGCCTAAAATCTATTGTTTATGGCCCTCACCTTCGGTTCGGGCTACAAATACCCGCGGTCTACACATTCTTTATGTTACTGCCGGTGGGTAATGTAGGTACTATTTTATTTGAAAGTGCCTACTTTTATTTTAAGTATGTAATAAGTAGCAAACGAGCCGCCTTATGCAAAGCGCTATATTATTATGTGTGTTGCTTCTTGAAGAACCCCATCCCATGTCATAGCGAGAAGAAAACACCTCAGGAGGTGCGAGAAGGGGCTCATGCTGCAAGTTCTAGACAAAATGAGTGAGAAGCCCAAATACCAAAATAGTTGACAAAGCATGCGATTTTTTTACTATGAGTGCACAAGCGTGTAAATGCTCGTGTTTTCGGTATGCCCATTCCTTCTCTAGATACCAAGTTACATATGTGACAATTTCGAAAAAAATGTGAGTACTTACTTCCCTGTATACTCTTATAAGAGTTATAAGTATTCACTTTTTTTCCGAAATTGTCACATTACATACTAGGTATCTAAAGAAGGAATAGGAATACCGAAAACACGGGCATGAAACATAATGGGGTGTATATTATTTCTGTACTTCCCGCCCTGGGCTGCAAAGCAATAGCTGATAACAACTCATTTACATGCACCGCACGTCCTTAACAAGGAAATGGAACAATAATACTTTTTTCCCAAACTTGCAATGAAATATTGATGTTATGTTCCTTATAATAGGCTGCGAAGTAACACGTTTCAGGTGCGGCTACACGAGGGGTCGATAATGGAATTTCATAAAAATTTGGAGGCCTAGGCCTCTTTTTTAATTTCCATTGCACATATATTTGTGGCACAGGATCATGGCATTCAGCCATTTAAGGCTATAAGCGATATTTACTTTTTGGTTCGTTTGACATTCTGCCACTACTTACGCCTATTAAAAAAAAACCGGCCAAGTGCGAGTCGGACTCGCGCACCGAGGATTCCGTACAAACCTTTACAACTTAAAGGTATTATAGACCTGAGTATTTGATATGAATTTCAATTTAATACCTCTACGCGTTTACGAGGAAAAAGGTAGTAAGTTTAAAATTAAAAAAAAAAAATTGTATGATTTTACTAAAAATGTCTACTTTTCGTAATTTTTCCTTTGTCTGTGCTATATGAAGTTTCTTCGTGCCAAGTTTCAAGTTTCTGAGTTTACGGGAAGTACCCTTTAGGTTTTGAGTTTCTTGCGAGTACTCAGTTTTAAAATATGCGACTTAAATTGCTATTTCTTTTGATTGCGTTGATATAAAAGTTTGGTTTTGCTACATCTGAAAGGTCCTATAGCCGTGAGTATTTGAGACGAATTTCAATTTAATACATCCACGCGTTTACGAGGGAAAAGGTAGTAAGACTAAAATTTAAAAAAATATGTTTTTGTATGATTTTACTAAAAATGTCTACTTTTCGTAATTTTTCCATTGTCTATGCTATATGACGTTGCTTCGTGCCAAATTTCAAGTTTCTGAGTTCACGGGAAGTACCCCATAGGTTTTGCGAGTGCCGAAACTCTAAAATTTGCAGCATAAACGACTGTATCTTTTGATTGCGTTGGCTTTTAAGTTTGATTTTTTTACAGCTCCAAGGGACAATATGCCTGAGTATTTGTTATAAATTTCAGCTTTATACCTCCACGCGTTCCTGAGAAAAATGGTCTTGACAGACAGACAGACAGACAGACAGACAGACAGACAGACAGACAGACAGACAGACAGACAGACGGACAACAAAGTGATCCTATAAGGGTTCCGTTTTTTCCTTTTGAGGTACGGAACCCTAAAAAACAATAAACAATATGATATATTTTGCAATTTCGTTTATATATAAAATCGACATGAAAATAACAAATAACACATTGTTAACAACAATTGTAAAGATGGAGGCAGATTAAAAACGGGTATTAGACGTTGCAATTTGTAGGGCCCAATCTGTTGTGTACCCTGCCTCTCCCTAAACCTACAAATTGTTATGTCTAATACCGGTTATAGGAACAGCTGATTTTGTTTTTTTTTTTCGTGAAAGGTTGGTTATCAAGCTAAAATATTAGCAGCAAGGGCTATTACACACGAGCTGAAATTAAGAATTAGAATCTATAGTTACGAAATAAATTCGGAGGGTTCTGATTCTTATACATATATTCTATAGTAATGCATAAACAGAGACCATAGACAATATTTGTAACGTTCTGAATTTATGCAGTCACCATGTACATTTTTCTTCTTAATTTTAACTCGTGTAGAATGGCCGAAAATTTTAAAAACATTCTCAATATTTTATTAGGTTGCGTATATTATTGTGAATTATAATGTCGATTTGTTTTATTCTATAACAATTTATATTTTTAGGTACAATAAAAGTGAATTAGGTCTAGATGTTGTTCAAATGCAAGTGAAAATTATACTTAAATGGCCGACGTACGTAATAGTTATACATTTTTAAAAGCCGTTCAGTGACAATAAAAAGCAGTCAGAATTTAGCAATCCAGACTTCATAACGTAATGTTTTACGCATATTTTTGATTACGTGGTAAGTCAATTTAATGTTTTTGTTGTAGTTTGTTAATTGGATAATTCATTAATAACAAGATGAATATATACTTAGTCGTAATAGTGGGAAAGTTGGTTGTTTTTTAGAAATTAATGCAAATTTTGGTTGTACGTTTGTGGGTTTATTGAACATATTGTCTCATTTTAGATAAAAACCTAAGTACGAAGGTGTTTGAAGTACATACAACATACATTATATTATTTATCTACACTCACATTCTACATATAAGTCCTCTAAAACGTGTTCAAAAATGATAGACAATGGCTATCATTACCACAACCGATGTTACTATGATAAGCTTTTTATCTGTGGCAGTAACGTAATTTTAACTTTACATTCTCATATATTGATACGTTATGAGTTTCAAATTCCGAACATCGAAGTAAATCCTGTGCTCCTTCCTGACCAACGGCACGCTCCCTCCCGACCGCCGGCACAATCGAGTTGGCCATGGCGGTGCAATGGCGGTCATTCTATGGTTTCCGAACACTTTATTTTGGATACATAATATAAGTGTAGATAAAGCAGTGTATGCAACTGTACGTAATTAGGCCTTAAAACGTAACAGTTACATAAACTACTATAATACAAGTTTACGAGTACATTATTGCCTCACCTATATCCGAAAAAAAAATTGTAAAGTTTCTTATTTATTTCATTGCATGTTTGAGAAAAGCACTATACATACCTCGGCGTGAAAAGGGGTTGCCAGCCTCGTGACTATCCTGTCTATATGTACCTACTCAGCCGGCAACCCCCTACTTCCCGGCTTCTGTAGTAATGTACTATTTCACACCACCTGCTCGACAATGCCAAATTATATATCATGCAAACCTCACCGAAAGCAAATCATTATAGCCCTTGCCTTTAGCCGGGTTATAATGTTGTACTAAATCTCATTATTGATCTCATGATTTCACTTCCCATAGTTCTTATTGTTATGTGCTTAAAGTCTAATTTAGTAAAGTCCGCACGGTGCACAGCCCCGCAACGCCAGCCGGGGCCCGCGCCGCCGCGTCGAACTGATTTGAAAATCGAATTTATTCGGAAAATCGTGCTGGCCCCCTCAATTTTAAATACCTAAAACAAATGCCGCGAGTGTCATAAAACGCTGCAGTATACGGAGTAAAACTGCAGGTTCTATAAAAATAGAAGATAAAATTAGAATAAAATGGACTAATGTATCAAGAATCAATTTTTAGGGTTCCGTAGCCAAATGGCAAAAAACGGACCCCTTATGGATTCGTCATGTCTGTCTGTATGTCTGTCCGTCCGTATGTCACAGCCATTTTACTCGGAAGCTATACGACGTATCTGAATAAAATTTACACATACGGTGTATTTTGTATGCCGCTACTTAGTTATATCGTTAAATTTGAAAAAAAAAACAAAAAACATTAGGGGGGGCGCTCCGTACATGTAAAAAAATTTTTTTTTGCTAAATATCAACATGTGACACATCAATCGATAGGTCTTTAAAAAATAACATTAAGTTTTTATGACCATTTTTTGATTAAGCAAATATTTTCTGAAATAATCGCTTCGAAAGTCAGAAAAATTGTGTCCTCCCCCCTGTAACTTTTGAACCGTAAGTCCAAAAAATATGAAAAAATTAGAGAAGATGCGCCTTATCATATACTTTCTACGAAAATTGTTTTGAACATTATCGGTTTAGCCATTTTTGAGTTATCTTCAAAAAACTTCTTCCATAGGCATCAGATACGACCTTTTGGTATTAGTTTGGTTCTAATATTCCATTGAAGGTACGGAACCCTGCTATGTGTGGGGGGCCGACACGCACTTGGCCGGTTTTTACTTTTGATTTACTTTAATAAAAATCCGTTTCTAGTAGCCTTAGCTATTTTATTGTCTCGCAAGAGGTGAGAAAAGTATACTCCTCGGAGATAAAGTTGTTTTTGTCACGGGCGCGCTTGAACCCCTCACTGCACTCAGGACTCAGTCTTAATTCCCTCACTTCGCTCGGGAATTAACTCATAACCCCCTCGCTGCGCTCGGGAGTAAAATCTGGAGTCCTTCGTTACGTTCAGGATTCAATATTGCGCCCGTGACATAAAACAGTGCTTTATCCCCTTGGTGTACAATCTACTATAATATACCTACTGAAAGAGGCCTAATAATGGGTGTTCTGGAATTACTTTTGTGAGTAATAGGTACCTTCTTAATGTATTGATATTACGTGAAGCTTTACTTGAAATATGAACTGGGTCGTATGAAGTTATATATATGTATGTATGCTACCATTCGCTTTGTATGGTGGTGACACAAAGGAATGTTAAAAAAATGTATAGGTGCATATTTTAGGACATTTTTTTATTGGGATGACAAGAGCCTGCGATTCAAAGTATATGTATGTATGTATCAGTGGTCCAAGGTCGGTTTGTGTAAGATTGTACCATAATATATATTTTGTTATTAGTTTGTTATTATTATATACCTACTTCAAATAAAAGTTGCAAAAACCGTCAATATAAAACAATGTATTAAAAAACGCGCTTTGACGACATAAGGGCAGTCTGGCACATAAAGGTATTTCAAAGTTTTTAAATGTTTTATTTGTAGGATACCTACTTTGTAGCTAACTAATGTCCGAACCCTTATGTAAATAAACGCCTTCCACTCACTACATATATCCGTCTTTTTATTAGTTTATTTAAATAACCAATGGCAGGCAATTGCAGTAATTTCCTCTGTTGATGACTTAATTACGAAACTCTACGTAGTTCACCAACTCGGTAACTTAATCTGCCTACTTTGTAACTTTATGGCCCTGTTCATATTAACTAACGGATGCTGAAAGTTGTTTAAAGTAAATAGATTACGTTTATTGTGTTCTTCTATAGTTGTACATAAATGTGACATATTATTATATAATTAAATATAAATAGATAATAGATAAATAGATATTATAGGACAATCTTACACAAATCGACCTAGGCCCACGGTAAGCTCAATAAGGCTTGTGTTATGGGTACTAGACGACGATATATATAATAGATAAATATGGATAAATACTTAAATACATAGAAAACATCCATAACTCAGGCACAAATATCTGTGATAAACACACAAACAAATGCCCTGACCAGGATTCGAACCCGGGACCTCCTGCTTCGTAGGCAGGGTCACTACCAACTGGGCTAGGAGGCCGTTAAATTAAATGTACCTAATGACAAACATTCGATAAAGTATGTATAAAGTACATAATCTATCTCCCTTCTTTTCACCCCCTTAGTTATCATCATTCCGATTTCCACGATAAAATGCATCCTTTATCTCCGAGACTGGCAATCTGCATACATAATTTAATTCAAATGATTGGGCGAATTTTATGTATATGTTAACGGATGTTGTAAATCAATGAAATAAATTAAAAAACCGGCCAAGTGCGAGTCGAACTCGCGCACCGAGGGTTCCGTACAAATCTATAGGTATACTCGTATAGGGGTAGTAAATTTAAAATTATTAAAAATATTTTTATTATATGATGTAACTAAAAATTTATGGTTTTGGCAATTTTTCCAGTATCTGTGCTATAAGGCGTTGCTTCGTACCAAATTTCAAGATCCTGAGTTCACGGGAAGTACCCTGTAGGTTTTGATTCCCATGCGATTTTCGAAAACTTACGGAATTTTGCGGCATAAACGGCTGTATCTTTTGATTGCGTTGGCATAGAAGTTTAATTTTTTCAGAGCACCAAGGGACAGTATTTGATATACAATTCAGATTGATACCTCCATGCGTTCGTGAGAAAAATGGTCACGACAGACAGACAGACAGACAGAAAGACAGACATACGGACAACAAAGTGATCCTATATGGGTTCCGTTTTTTCCTTTCGAGGTACGGAACCCTAAAAATACAAATTCTGGAAAAAAAATCGAGTAGGAAATCGAAATAAGGACAGCCTTCTTTTAAAAAATTGTAAACATCTCACCGTCCCGAAAATGTCTTCAAAATTTTTGGTAAATTACATCACATACTATCCTTACCGAGGTTTTCAAATAAGAAAATGCGAAACATCGTTAGGTTAATCACCGACCATAGAAAAGTTATATATTTATTAACAAATACAAGTCCAAGTTTACGAATTGAAATTGTTGAAAGTGACATTTACTAATAGAACCTAATAACTATTACAAATTAATATTTAAGTATACCTAGGTAACCGCTATGTGCGTCAGTCTGTGGTATCGTAGGCCACAGACAGCTACACATATCGGTCCAACTTATAATGTTCCTCTTTTTAAAATTAAATTATATTAAATATACATTTATTTTCAGTTGGTAAGATCCATAGAAACAAACAAAAAAAACATTACATGCGCATAGAATTAAATAAAAAATAAAGTTAAAATTGATTTGCGTCAGAGGTTAAAAAGTGAACCATATTAAATTAAATTAATTTCTAACTGATTTTCGGTTTGCAATATATAGGATAGCGCGAGCAACGATATAAATATACCGCCTGTCGTATGTCTTTGATATAACTACAAACGGAAACCAGACGGAGGTTTTGAAGTTCTAAATCGATATCGCAGTAAATATTTAGTTAACTGTTAATTAACAGAGTATATTTTTTTCAAGCAGCAATGTACTACGTATATGCTAATTTGACACATATCAACAGTGACGTTTTAAACGGTAAGTAATCATATGACTATGTTTACTAGGGTCTATACTAACTACCCTTAGCGTACCTATGTGGTTATATCAAAAATGCACACTGTAACTATGTGATGTAGGTGCATTAAGTAAGTACCTAAAGAAGACATCAACGCGTCTCTGACACCACTATTTTCGCAAACTGTACACTATTTCCATCTTCCCATCAGAAGAAAGAAATAATTAAGTATCATTCTTTCTTTCTTCTTTTATGAGCAAAAAAACTTATTGGGTATTTCTAACATTGACAAATACTCATATAACAACTATTACTATCTGTTTGCGCGCGGCTTATATTTAAATGCAAGATTATAACCTCTGAAACATTTTACTAATCCACACTTGACTTACAGTAGTGCAGTTTAAAATGCATTCACAAGTTCATCCTTATTCGCACGATATCGGCATATAGAGGGCAGCGTTCGCGCGAGTTCGCGCGTCAGGAGACAATCAATCCGGTTTGTGCAGCGCTGCAATTAAAGTAGTGTCGCGCCGCGCGAAAGTGACGCGAAAACAGCGGGGACACTCGCGAAAAACGCTGCGAACTTTAAGAAATGCAAACCGGTTATTTCAAGTGCGAAAGTAACCGTTTTTTTTAAACCGGGTAGTCCGTACTCAGTATTCAATACTCAGTTATTACTTGCGAAACTCTGTGTATCATAAATATCATAATAACTGTCAAACTTTAGTGTGTGAAACTGAGAATACCGTGACTATCGATATTGGAAGATCGTCTTATTCTTTACGATAGTTTCTTCGTTTGGTAGATGCAAAAAGAATGATAGATTCGGAATTAATTAAAAGAATCAGTATCAGCTAATGAAACGTAGTCCGAATATATTTACAACTATATTCGCCTTTGTACTACTTTCGTTTTATCGTGTTGTTTTTACGTGTTTTTGTACAATAAAGTATTTATACACACATATATGCAACTAGTCGCATACCTAACTTTAGTCAGTAACTATCCTGTTCCTGTTAGAACGCTTCAACATCTAACCTAGCTGTTACTAGCTGCCAAACTAAACTTACTTCACATGTGTAGTACAACTTGCCCAAACTATAGCGTTTGCATGTAACATTATATTCTAGAAACCTAGTTTCGGCCATGTGGTTGACTGAAACAGCTTACCTTACGATTTCGGACTCGGGTATTTCCTTAGACTACGTCCAAAAGAGAGGTATGGATACTGCGAATGTCATCTCGCTATGGGTGGTAGGGCACAGCACAGCGAATGTCATCTCGCTCTAATCTGGAGCACCTCCACGAGCGGGGATGTACCTCCACCTTACAGAAAACCACAGCCAAATAGCACTAGACCCTATTCATAGTATTGTGTTCCTGCTGGTGAGTAAGGTTGCCAAAGAGCTCAAAGAGGACCCAGTGTGTTGGCGATGAGGGACCCTCTTTTTCCTTTAGCCGTCAACACAGTGAATACTCCTTTTTGTAAAGGGTCGGCAACTCTCAAGTTGCAGGCATCCATAGGCTACGGTAGCTGCTTACCATCAGATGGGTCATATGCTTGTTTGCCACCGTCGTGGTATAAACAAAAGGATTGATGGTGATAGCTCTCTTTAACTTTTTTTTTGTACGTTACACATGCTGACTTACTGCCTTAAGCTGTTCTCTACCACTCAACCAAACAGTTGTATTTAGTTTATCGATCCTCATAGAGTCCGATATAAGGTAGAAAACACCAACCAATATTTTAATGTAGGTTGTTTTTTACTTATGTTAGGTAATATTTTATACTATTTAAAACAAAGTTTTATTTACCCGCAATTTTTTATATATACTCGCATTTATGTTTAAATTTATATTCAAATTATATTTAAATTGTTTATCTATAATAATCTTATGTTTTTCAGGTCATTATTAATTCATATTCATAGTACCATAAATTCAATTTTGTACACTTACAATACAAACAAGTGAATAGTTAAACGAAAGTTAAAAAACAGGAGTTAACACCTACCGACCCATCCCGTGTGTGCTTAGGACAGACCACAGAGTGGTCCAAGGTAAACAATACCCACAACCGTAGTTGGAGTCAGAGAAGTTCAAAAGTTGGCAAAGTATACAACTTGGAAGCCTGAAGAACATTATATTTATTAAAAAAAATATATTAATACGTCCTAATACTCGATTTACTGGGACAGTGATGAACACTTGGATGTCCTTAATAGCTACACGCAAAGATCTGTCCACTGGATCTATCTGGCGGATATGCCCGGCGGATAGATCTGTCCGGAACTACTTAGGAGTCCATCGAAAGCGAGAGAGATAGCGCTGCCGTCAATACAACTGAAGAACAAATCAAATATTTTTTTAATAAATGTTTGGATTTGTTTATTTTAATAATTTAACCGGTGCCGCTGTGACCCGGGTAGCATAGTGGTTAGGGCGTCTGTCACAACTGCAGAAAACGCTGGTTCGATCCCAGCCCTGGGCACCGGAGGCCTAGGTCACTTTTTCCTTTGTATACGACATTTGTGAAGTTTATAAATTATTTAGTAGTGTGTCTAAATACTTAAAATAAACCAATAAAAATATGTATTAAAACATAATTTGATTTGTTCTCCAGTTATATCCTTTATATTATATCTTGAGGTATGCGATGAAGAGTATTCATGTTACGTTATCCTATTTTATTGCGCTTCCATTACCCAACCAATTTCAATTTAATTTAAATATCAAATACAACACACTCGTCAAATCTTCCTAATTGTATATTTTTGATTTTAATGCAAGCGTACACTAACAGAACATAAGCTAATACACACTACTGAAGAATAAATCAATTTAATTTTAATATTTTGTATCTGACATCTATATAAGTTTAATATCACACACATTAAGTTTTTAAATTACGTATGTGTTTCAAAGAATCGCGAATATAATTCGCGCAGGTTTCCGTCAACCGGCCCCGCTGTTCTCCTCTACACAGCACCGCCGCGCCGTGCGCCCGCGCAGCTCGCCCGCCAGTCAGCGCGCGCACGCCGCGCAACCCACTCCTGCACATGTCGCCGGCGCCATGGTGTACCCCGACGCGCGCTGGGGGGCGGACGCGTTAGCCCCCCTCTACGATGACGTTTACCGAGGTGATCCTTTGTCTTTATGTGTATTTTGTGCTAAGTTTAAAGTGGAGTAAATCGGTTCATTGTATTCTGCCTTTGTATGCCAGGCTCTAAACATATGCAATTTGCAATTAAAGGTATCGATTCGGTTGTCAATAAGGCACTAATACGGTTAAGATTTACCTTGTAATTAACTTTATCAACAACTGACAATCTAGTACCTTTTAATTGAAAACGGCACCAATGTTTTCTGGCTTCAGATTTTTTGCAAATCTTTTTGTTATATAAAACTCATTTTATAAAATAGACTATGAATCCCCATTACATGATAATATAATAAAGTTAAAAACACAAGTAATTTGTACAAGTGTAAATACACAAAAGCTTACAAACGAGTTAAACCATGATTCAACGTTACATATTTGCAAACGCACCGGTTGAGTCACTCGGAGCTTTAAGCTCAACTGGTTCAGGTTTGGTTCTTATTAGGTTTGTTTTGCTGACGTTATATATATATGGCTATACTTGAATCGGAGCTTTTGTACTCGTATCAGCTGATATCTGCCACGAGCTTTGCAAAAAAGCTCGATAGATTTATTTACGTTCTTAAATTTTAGTACGTTTAGCTAGGTAAGTGTTTTATTCGTTATTTTAAAGCTCTTTAGGGACTTGAGCTTTTTTAGCTTTTATTTAGCAGAGATTAAGTAAGCTCTATTAAAAAAGCGCCTCGGGCTTTTATGTATAAATAGAGTACATTTTCCTATATTTATAGGTAAAAGTATTATTTCTGTAAAGCTTTTTAGATGGGTCCTTAAAGTAAGTTGTTGCTGGTCCATAAAGCTTTATGTAGAAATATATTTCTTTCTAAGTAAATACGTCTATAATTCCGTAAAGCTTTCATAGTCCGCTATATTATTTTTAAACACACTACTCTATACATATAGGATTTACTTACGTATAATATTTTTGAGACTGAAATTTTTCCCGATTGTTGAGACCCAGAACTATTCTAAAAACGGTTATAATGTAATTTAATAAATTGGGTAGGTGATTATTTACAATGTTAATAATAAATTCTTCAAATACGCGTGTCGTTAGAGCTCTGTCCAAAGTGTAATAAAAATTCAAAATGCCAGGTTAACAAACTTGTGTTTAGCCACTTTTGACCCCTTGTACAAGGTAGATGCTTTCAAGTCGCCGCTACTTATACAGAATCCCAAAATATGGTAATTGCCAGCGAGTGCCGTAAAGTCAAACAATGGAATAACAAAGGTAAATTAACCTCTGGTTAAAGTCAGGCCGAATGCCGCCTTTGGAGATGGTGGAGATGCATGGATCAGGTGGTTAAAATAAATTTCGGAAAGAAACTTCGCTTCGTTAGAAAACATTGTGCTTTACCAAAAATAACAGGAAATCCAACAAAACTGTCATTTATGAAAAATCTTGATGTATGTCTTTGTTCTAATTTATATTTCCTTACGGTTCTGTTTAGCTCTTTAGCAGTTGAACTCTTATCACAGGTAGATATTGCCATATACATTCAATGATTCAATGTACATTTTATATTTTATGCAACAAAGTCTGAATAACCGAATACATAAATAAGTAATAATCATTTGTCGATGTCTTCCTCTTTAAGGATAATCCATGGAAGAGAGTCGATATTTTTTTTTAACTGTTGATTAGGTTAACAATTAAATGACACGAATTATATAAAACGGGTAATAGTATTCACAACAGCATTTGTTGGGTTTTTTGGTGGAAGTACTTCCCCAGTCGGGCTGTTTCAGATTTGAGCGAGATGTCATTTGTATTGAATTGGTCCAGATTTTATTATTGCATTGTAATTATAGTTTATTGCCAAGTGGTGGTTTTTGTAGCTAACCGTCCACGTTTATTTTTTTAATTAGTTCTTATATGTCTTTTATATGTGGGAAAAACCCTTCGCTGGGACACAATAACCCGACCTTAAGATAATCTGAAGAACTACTTAGTCTCTTCTAGTTTATCATTTTAATTTTACCCCCCGTTTAGATTTAACCACCCTGTTCATAAAACCTGACTTAACAATTTCAACATCTCTAGTCCGATTCTCAGAAAATGCATTCTAAATAGCTGCATTTCGTATTCACCAAGGACCATGTAAAACGGACTGTAATGTCTATACAAAATCGCGTTCCTGCAAACTTCGACCCCCTGTATTCGGGAACTCAATTTCGTACCTATATACATTTTTAGTCCAGGTATTGTATGGTTTATATGTGTACGTTTATTAATGTTTGGTTTATTTGCATTTGCTTTTGCAACACCTAGTTTTCTGTTAATGTACAAAGGTTTTCACTTCCTAAAGGTTGTCTGGCAGAGATCGTTTTTTAGTGATAAGACCGCCAATTATTTTACCTCTAATTTTCTGTTTCTAACTTGTGTATACCTTGCTTCTTTAATTTGAGGTGTGCAATAAATAGTATTTATGTACATATATGTTATGTTATGATATGTCCTTGATATCCATCAATTTATGATTTACATTTCTCTCACCAAACCAACCGTCAACTTAGAGCCAACTTAGATATGCATTTAGCTAAATAAACATTATTATAATCCTTATTCTTTGGTAATAAGAATGAGAAGACAAATGAATATGAGTTATTAGCTGCATGAAGGATTTTGAATTTAAAGGCAGTTGTAATCCCAATCGCTTACAAAGTCGAAGACGAATCGATATAAGCGCAGCGGTGGAGAATAAAGTTCTTATAAACTTGTTAGAGTTTCTGAATTATATTCTAATTTTTGACCAATATTTTGTGCATTGATAAAAAAAAATCTACATACTAGCATGCAGTTGCAGTTGCCAATTTTTATTCTTACTCATAAATATTAAGTCATTCATTCAGCGCCAGATATCGAAAACTGAGTCGAGTTTTTCTAAAGCATATTTGAGTGGTTTATGGGTCTAGGTGCGATCGAGAACTGGGGCTGAATTCGAACTTTAAAAATGTATTGAATAAGTAAATGTTGATTTAATATTACATGGTAAATATAATGTGAATGACCAAGTGAGCTTGAAATCGTAAATCGTAATTCTGAGAAAAAAACGTCAGTAAAAAGATTGACGTAGCGTATTGAATTTTATTTTGACATCTATTTGACATGAATTTGATACCCATTGATAACAAGAAAAGCAAAATGTCACTTTTTGCAGGCTCAATCCTGTTCAATATCGAAATAAAATCACACCAAGAAAAAGTTTATAATATCTAATATTTTTAATAGGCACGTTTTTTAAATTTTGAATGGAGTGCGTACGTTGTTACGTGAACACTCGGCCAGTTTATAGAGTTTCGTAAAAGCTCTATAAAGCTAGCTTCCAAGAGACGTTCAATTCGCAAAGCTTAATTGAGCTTCAAGCTCAAACGCTCTTATGCTCAATTATGGACGACTTAGCTTTTAGCGACGCAGCTTCACTTTTACCTAGAACTGTATACGTTCTGCTGTCAGCAAGAAATATTTCTATACGTAAAACTTTTTAAGTTTTTAAAGGTTAATTGGAAGAGATCCCTTAAAGGGATAATTCGCCTTTGTACTTTGTTTATTTTTCTTTTATCATGTTTGTTTTGTTACTTTTTTATGTACAATAAAGTGTTCACATACATCTCTCTCTCTTAGGTCGTTCCCTCATGTCTGAAGATCGTGGTCAGCATCAGGGTTGCATCTGGAGCGGATAATCTGCCTCCATCTGTTTCCGTCCTGCGCGTCTCTTACGACCGTGTAGAATTGCGCAGACCACGAACCCTTCACTTGATCGGCCCATCTGGTTGGTGAACGACCGCGCGATCTTTTGCCCTCAGTGTTCCCCACCACAATCAGTTTTTCGAGATTTTCGTCGCCTCTACGCATTGTATGACCGAAATACGAAAGAATGCGTTGCTGGCATATGGCAGACAATCGAATTTTTATTCCCAGCTGGGTCAAGATCGATGCATTGGTGCGTCTCGCAATCCAAGGTTTCCTCAACATTCGCCTCCAGCACCACATCTCGAATGCATCAATCCTTTGCCTTTCCCGGGCCAATATTGTCCACGTTTCTACTCCATACAGGAAGATTGGGATTTGGGGATTGATTCCAGATGTTATTTAAACGGGTCATAGCATCTTTCCCCATCCCAATCCGTCTTTTTTTTTTTTTACATATATACATACATACTTTCATTATGTTAGCATTGCGAGGTGGGCCGCGCAGGGGTCAGTAATAGACGTGTACAATTTTGATGGGGGGAGGTCAGGGTTCCGTTTTTTGCTTTCGAGGTACGGAACCCTAAAAAAGCACGTCTAATAATTCTACAACAGGGATAGGGAATAAGAAATGTTATAAATTGATCGTGTCTTAAGATTGTTTTGTAAAGAAAAAAACATATTTTATTTAGTAATCATGTAATTAATCTCGGAGGAACGTAATTTGACAGAGAGATGAATTGGCTAACTTGTTGGGCTTGAGTTTTTCTTAATTGGGAATAAAGCTGACTTAAGGGATGTTTTTATATCTAGTTTATATATATTTCAGGTAAATTAACATAATGTTATGTTTATTTATAAGAAAATCTGTCAAAACTGATAAGCAGATTTAAAAAATATACGAAAAAGAATAATATGAAGTCTGGCTCTAAGTTGCCACTTTTTCTTTTGTAAATGTACAAAATCTTTTATTTTAACCAGAAAAAAATGGAAGCTATATCAACTATCAAATATAAAAGCTTGTAGCAATACTTAAGAGAAAAGTATTTAAAATTATTTTAATGTTAAAATGTTCTTCCAACTATAAAAACAAACATGTATAAAAGTTAAAACTACAGCAACTGCGCAGTTTTTGAGAAACAAAAGCGGCTTTTACCTTTCATTCGAATATAATATTTATTTTCTCATTTACGTCCAGACTAAATATAGACATGCAAATGCGGTTTCACGATAAAAAACGTCTAAAGGACTATAAATTATGCCACAAAACGGGTTTCACAGTTATTCTTGAATATGTTCATTCGTTGTTTGATTGCCTAGACTGGCTGTGAGCTGGTCCTGAGATCATTAGAACTACTTGGGCTAGGAATCTAGACATAGTTATTTTACAAATATATTTATAACGGGGTATTTATTTACCATGTGTATTGCAACTGTGCCGATATATCGAAATTCGAAAAAACTAATACACATGGTAAATACCCCGTTTTAAATAGTTTGTGAAGTTAATGACCATGTTAGCTTAAAATCGTATATATGTAGATATTCGAACTGTTTTTCGCGAATGCACAAGGAGGCCCGACCCCAGATAAACTGGGACAAGGGCAGGAAGAAGAAGAAGAACTGTTTTTCGCGAATGCTCAAGCTGTTAAATGAGGTTCCTGCCGTGGTTTTTAGAGGGGCTACAGTATTGTCAATTTTGAGGGTTGCGGGCGTTCATAGGCCACGTGTATTACCATCAAGCCATCAAGTGAGCCCTGTGCTTGTTTGTCGTAAAGTGGCGTAAAAAATTGAACTCCAAGCGAGCGTAGACCGTAGGCCTCTTTTATCCTCTAGAATCGTTGAACCCCTAGAAAGTTGTAAGTACTTATTGAAAATCGGTTCCTCAAAACTACGAGTACGTACCCGTAGATTGCCAGTGGCTGCCTAAAGTGAGACAATTTAGCTCTTACAGATTAAAAAATATGGTAGGCCAAATTAGCTCAGCTTTGCCCAACGACTTTTGAAGCGCCGCCACTGATATTGATCACGTTTTTGATATCACCATAGGTATGACAAATATCGTCATGCTTATAATATCTTGCCAAACATTATTTCGTTATAGTTAAAAAAATATCTGTATGGGAACCTCCCCTTTTAAATTTTTTTATGTCGTTTAAAAACAAATATATACAGTTACATAAATACAACATTTTGTGGCTTTTTATTCCTATTAAGATTAAATCAATCACATTTAAGTTAATGGCTCCATTAAAGTCATATTAGGCACACCATCATACGGTTGTGTTTGCCTTGGAACGAGGTCGCGTACTTAATACGCGGTTTAGACCAAGCCTTCTTGAACTTTGCGTTACTCCAATCAATAACTGTTTTGGTTTGACTTACTTCATTTAAATTGAATAATAACCCTAAGTAAAAGGTGTAAATCTGTATATTTATTGTGTATGAAGTTACTAGATCGCACCGTAAATAGCATAAGTAATTTAAACTCTCGGTGATTTTCTACTAGAAATTACCTTACATATATTTTTTAGATTAAATCTAGTTGAGGTATTTAAGTTTTACTAATTTAAAACAGATAATACAAATCATTCGCGTCGCACATACCAATAGTTTATAACTTCTTACCAAACACTTCAGTTATGTGGTGGCCTTAAAATGCTATTTTGGTAAAATTAAATTTAAGTCATACTATTTCAATTTTTATAAACTGCGAACTGAGTTGCCTTGATGATTGGAGTACTAGTACAGTATTTACGTAATGTGAGGTCGGCTGTCACTCGATACGTGAAAGTGCTTGTTATAATCAACCTCTACTAAGAATTTAATATATAAGTACCTAAATTACTACGTCATCCTCGCTAAAAAGTATTTCGATCCTTTTTTATTGAATTTTTAAAATTATAGTATTTGTCGGATTTACTGATGTTAAATTTTATTTGTTTTCTATACATATTTTTGTTATCAACATTTCATTTACAAAAATGTCATATCCAAAAATTTCAGCTACGCCATGTTTTTATATTATTTAGTAAGTACCTACTTAGCTATTTAATTTTATAGTAAATTACAACAACCCACGTAGGTACGTTTACTTGTTAGTAGGTACTATCAAGTGTTATATTATAAATATTATTTGAAACGGGATATTTACCATGTATATTTGTGTTTACGAGCACCCTATATTTCGGCGCGGTAAATATCCCGTTTCAAATAATATTTATAATGTGAATGACCATGTGAGCTTGAAATCATATACTATCAAGTGTTAATATTGCTAAAAACAATATACTTATTTCTTCCCGTCTTTTTCCCATTATTCGAGGTAGACTCTCATAGTTATATACTAGAACGTGTGATATAAATCTACTTTAGCTTTGGTTTCACAATAAATCCAATCCAATCAAACACAAGCCGCTTGAGTCAATGTGTAGTCCAGGCACAGTAATAACTTGAGACTAGTTACTAGGCTAAAATCACTCATTAGACATTATAACTTATGAAGTACTAGCTTTTACCCGCGTCTTCACACGCGTATAAATTAAAAGTAATTGCAAACATTCATTTAGAGCACATAAAATGTATCCCCCCCTTTTCACCCATTAAGGGATAATTTCCGTTAGATTTGTCCTTTTCCTGGACTCAAAATAATTAAAGGAGAACTGCAACTTGCACCGCACCGTAAAAGATGTAGAATACGACCTATAAATATGTAATCAATAGGCACTAGTTTTTACGAAAGCGACGGCCATCTGACGTTCTAACCCAGAGCGGAAACTAGGCCTTATTGAGATTAGATCCGGTTCCCTCACGACGTTTTTTTTTTCACCGAAAAGCGACTGGTAAATATCAAATGACATTTGGTACATAAGTTCCGAAAGACTGAGTGGTACGAGCCGGGGTTTGAAGTCGAGACCTCCGGATTGAAAGTCGGGCGTCTTACCACCAGCGCTCTCACGACCAGAAGAATGAATGAAAATGAAAAAAAAAAAAAAAAAATAATAATAATAAAAAACCAGAATCTCTCTCTCTCTCTCTCTCTCTCACTCTAACACTCACAGTAATACAAATGAAAAATGAATATAATATGAAATATTTATGTAAGTAAATATAACAATCGCTGAGCTTTAGTTTTTTTCATTCACTTTTAAAGGAGGGTGGGCAAATTGGCCTATATGACCAATAAGGTCAAGCGATATGTCAATGGATAGCTTATTCTAAGTTCTCAAACTTTTACTATGACAGGTAGCCCCAAATCTTTGTGTAATAAAAGTTAAGGAGGCATAAAAGTAGTTTGAACTGAAACGTTACTATGTTACTAGGTATGTAGGTCTTTTGATACTAAGTTCTGGTATCGCTCTACAGATTACTCGTATGAAGGTTTTATAACTGTCGATGATTATGCGTCATGTTTTTGTTTTTTATGCGTTTTCATGCTTTTTAGTGTCATTCTGGTTCATTTATCACACAGCGATTCGAGATTTTCCGCCATATAAAAAGTTGTAGAATATGAAAAAAACCTTTCCAATGATAATATGGCTTGTCATTATTGGTTTCCAGGCCAGAGTCCATACAAATCTGCCCATCCTCCTTTAATTCATTAAGTAAGCACCTAATCTTAATATATTTAAGTTTTTTGTTATGTAAAAACCTATAACTTTTTATTACAAAATGGAATGTTATTCAATCAAATACAAACACTGAAAACATTGAAAAAATAATCAACCCAGCCGGACTTGAACCTGGCATCGATACGCCTTACCGGGGCTCGATCGCTTTACCAATTAAGCTATGGGTTCAGTTACTGAGTTGACGAAATTCTCAATGCCTTCAATCATCTTTTTGCATTTATTTTTACATCGACTTTATAGCAGCCGCAAGCGACATCCAGGTGCCAACTACTAGAGTTAGATACCCTTCCCGCCGACCCTTTTACAAGTGTCACAACGGAAATAATAGATGGCGCTGCCATCAACTCATAATTATTTTACATGATTTTTAAAGTGGGGCATTCCACTCATACAATAGTATGTTATTCAATCAAATACAAACACTGAAAACATTGAAAAAATAATCAACCCAGCCGGACTTGAACCTGGCATCGATACGCCTTACCGGGGCTCGATCGCTTTACCAATTAAGCTATGGGTTCAGTTACTGAGTTGACGAAATTCTCAATGCCTTCAATCATCTAACTCTAGTGGTTGGCACCTGGATGTCGCTTGCGGCTGCTATAAAGTCGATGTAAAAATAAATGCAAAAAGATGATTGAAGGCATTGAGAATTTCGTCAACTCAGTAACTGAACCCATAGCTTAATTGGTAAAGCGATCGAGCCCCGGTAAGGCGTATCGATGCCAGGTTCAAGTCCGGCTGGGTTGATTATTTTTTCAATGTTTTCAGTGTTTGTATTTGATTGAATAACATACTATTGTATGAGTGGAATGCCCCACTTTAAAAATCATGTAAAATAATTATGAGTTGATGGCAGCGCCATCTATTATTTCCGTTGTGACACTTGTAAAAGGGTCGGCGGGAAGGGTATCTAACTCTAGTGGTTGGCACCTGGATGTCGCTTGCGGCTGCTATAAAGTCGATGTAAAAATAAATGCAAAAAGATGATTGAAGGCATTGAGAATTTCGTCAACTCAGTAACTGAACCCATAGCTTAATTGGTAAAGCGATCGAGCCCCGGTAAGGCGTATCGATGCCAGGTTCAAGTCCGGCTGGGTTGATTATTTTTTCAATGTTTTCAGTGTTTGTATTTGATTGAATAACATACTATTGTATGAGTGGAATGCCCCACTTTAAAAATCATGTAAAATAATTATGAGTTGATGGCAGCGCCATCTATTATTTCCGTTGTGACACTTGTAAAAGGGTCGGCGGGAAGGGTATCTAACTCTAGTGGTTGGCACCTGGATGTCGCTTGCGGCTGCTATAAAGTCGATGTAAAAATAAATGCAAAAAGATGATTGAAGGCATTGAGAATTTCGTCAACTCAGTAACTGAACCCATAGCTTAATTGGTAAAGCGATCGAGCCCCGGTAAGGCGTATCGATGCCAGGTTCAAGTCCGGCTGGGTTGATTATTTTTTCAATGTTTTCAGTGTTTGTATTTGATTGAATAACATACTATTGTATGAGTGGAATGCCCCACTTTAAAAATCATGTAAAATAATTATGAGTTGATGGCAGCGCCATCTATTATTTCCGTTGTGACACTTGTAAAAGGGTCGGCGGGAAGGGTATCTAACTCTAGTGGTTGGCACCTGGATGTCGCTTGCGGCTGCTATAAAGTCGATGTAAAAATAAATGCAAAAAGATGATTGAAGGCATTGAGAATTTCGTCAACTCAGTAACTGAACCCATAGCTTAATTGGTAAAGCGATCGAGCCCCGGTAAGGCGTATCGATGCCAGGTTCAAGTCCGGCTGGGTTGATTATTTTTTCAATGTTTTCAGTGTTTGTATTTGATTGAATAACATACTATTGTATGAGTGGAATGCCCCACTTTAAAAATCATGTAAAATAATTACAAAATGGAAATTTAATAATTTAGCACCTAATGACATCTTTATATGTCAAGTTGTTTAATATTGTATCAATAAAACATTTTAAAACAAGCGTAGGCGGCGTAGGTGGCTACCGTTAATTACGTGTCTAAAAGCGAAAACCTAACGATAAAATACAAGCTCAAATATACACAAAACACAATACAGACAATATCAACCTTATTGTGATTCATTTAGAAGCGATTTTGCGATAAACTTGGCGAGTGAGTGAATAGGTTTGTTGAAGAGTAATTACATTCCATGTCCTTACTTGTGTCGTTGGTAAAAATGTCGTATTTTCTAATTAACCATGTGTGGAGTTGGGGCCGTACTGTAGCAAGCTGTATCTGGCTAAACGTGTTCTATACTCGTACCTAATAAATATTAGGGTTACATACAATGTTAACTACGATTAATACTTATACTGGCTGTGGGTCCATGAGCTCTAGACTCTATTCTGATTGATTTTCTTAGTGCATTTTGTTATATTCTCATAGATTTTGTTTTTAATTTTTTTTGTACCACGACGGTGGCAAACAAGCATAAGGCCCGCCTGATGGTAAGCAGCTACAGTAACCTATGAACGCCTGCAACTCCAAAGGAGTCACATGCGCGTTGCCGACCCTTTACAAAAAGGAGGATTCACTGTGCTGATGGCTAAAGGAACAAGAAGGTCCCTCATCGTCAACACACTGGGTCCTCTTTGAGCTCTTTTAATTGTTTTGTGTTTAACCTCGATTCATTCTCATGTATTTATAACTTCTCCAGAAACAGTTTTAATTCTAAGATAGGTATCTTTAAAGTTGACCTAACCATCATTATACTAGTAATTTCCCAGGATTTCTATAGACTGATCAGTTTTCTCACAGGTGCCGCTAACTTTCTAAGCTCTTATAGACGGGTTTTCTCTTAGAACGATTGTGAACTATCGCGGAAAGACACGTTTCTAACAATTTATAGTGGCGAAGTATAGATATTATAGACGTTTATTTATCTATGAAAAAACATATTTGGTAGTAGTTATTGCCTGTGGCTTTTCGCAAGCGATTTTAGCTCGGTTAAATAAAACTTAAACAAACGCTCATCTCATGCTACTCGTACTTAAAATCTAGTCTTTCAATTAATAAAAATTCAAAATAAAGTATCTACTTATAGTTGCGTACTATATCGTCCTAATATAAATAATAATTAGCTTTGTATTTAATATTCTACCACTTAATTGTTTTAGCTTTGCATTGATTAAAAAAAAATCAGATTTTTGCAATCCATAATGTATTAAATTTAAACTTTCGTCAGACATACTATAACTATAAAATATAACGGTTACACTCACGTTACTTTAGTCACTTCGCGCGACATGTTTCTGATGTTTCATCTTCAAGCACCAAGAGCGCTATTTGAATTTATTTTATTTGGTGCTTGAAGATGGAGACCTAAGCTCTCCGATTAATCCATAATGTGTAAGCAAGTGTATTAATAAGTCTCTTCTAACTTATAATGAATAATCAAATAAGCAGTTAAATTTCAAAATTGGAGTCTTTTTTTTCCATTTCGTCCGTGTACACTTTTTTTGAAAAACGCTCACAATCATTAGTCAAATATTTTTTATTGTTCTGAAGAGAATATTCGCAACCATAATAAGGTACTTAAACATTCGAGTGCTCAGTGCTCGTCACTGCCCCAGTACATGTCATCTTTAAACTAAAGTCATTCGCAATAAAGGTGACAGCAAGGTGTCAACTATTGGACATTAGCGTGTCGAGCACTAGTTTAGGTACCTTACACGATCGATCAGTTAAGTGAGTTGCTGTTTGGAAAGTATTGTTGAACACATCACAAAAGCAATTATAAATAATGCAGTAATAAATCAACGATTAATTTATTTTATTACACACAAACAAATTCAATTATAACTAGGTACTTATAAAATAAAACCACTAAAACTAAATCTAACTTAAAAAATAAATAGATACCGAAACTGTCCCTTCAAATTTGGCAAGGTGCCCATCACACAGGCAGCATTCCCGTACTGAATCGCTATGCCGAGTCTTTGCTTGAGAAAGCTGCCTGCGCGAGGGTCTCCCGTTGCCTCTCTTAATCTATTCCCGAGTAAATAAATAATACTGTTATCCAGATACGAAAATATGCGGTTTTCCCACTGTCTGTAAAGCATTCATTATTAGACAGCTCTGCATTATCCGAAATAATGAGGCCCGTAAACGCCAACTTTGCGGCGCGCCGTAAAACAGGTACATTCATTTGCTATAAAATTAATTTGCTATAAAATTTATGGCGCTACTACCGATTAAACTTTGCCCTTGAAGTTAACATTAATAATATGTGTTAAAGTAATAGTTTTAGTATAATGGTTATAATTTTAATTCCGTTAAGCGGCCTTAAGTACATGGTCAATATGATCATGCTAAAGGACATTTTCCAATTTTTTTTCTGCTCTCTAACTAAATTCATACATTTAGTAGGTATAGTTTGACGGGGTTCAATAAATTCTAACTAAATGCTATTACGACTAAGTAACGGCTAGACCTGTACACTAATGGTAACCGTTCTGCCACTCTTTCAGTTCTTATAATCACCTATGCTACTCGTAAGTTTACCATTTTACTCTTCATGAAGGCGCGTCCAGATTTCCTAAATGCGCTTGAATAGACACACGTTTTCAGATCAATATATACTTACTTAGGCTTAGCGACCGTATTCAGGAACGAAAATTCAACTTAGCAATATTTATTACCAATTAAATAATAATACTAGTTCAACGCACTTTCAAACAGGCTGTGCTGTGTTTGCATTATGTTCGCAAACTCCCAATTTAGACAAAAAAGTTGCTTAATTTTCTACTGCGTAAAAAAAATGAGAAATGTTGCTAATTGGGAAATATGTAGATGTAGGTGATTTGCGGCTTCAAATGCTGCAAAATTTAGCAATCTAAGTTGCCGATTTGTTACTAAGTTTCTTCGAGGTTATAATGGCTGTTTTCCCGGAGTCTGAGCTTCAGGATTGCATTCCGTAATCCCGGTACCAGATGCAAATCTGGAGCTTTCCCGGTGCTTCTCGTGTTCATACAATGTATGATTTTGAATAAAATTGCGGTGACCTGATTCAATTAGGTTTTCACGATATGAATCGTTATTTTGGTTATAACGCGCACAAAATGAAATAGTTAGGTACCTACCTTAAATAATATTAGCAACCTGTAGCTACTATCTACAGTAGACTTAAAATTAAAGTTGATCAGAATCAACTAAAAATATCATTTTTCAGGCAAAACAGGAACATTTTTACAATTGTAATTTATGTTTAAAGATAATAATAAACTAGAGACAAGTATGTACAAAGAGATTCAAAATTGCATGGACAATTTATAAATGAATTATTCATAATGTGTTCATACAATAGGCATGATGACACATGTTGAATTATGCAATAACATTTAGTTTATAGGATGCAAAATGATCAATATATCCAATTAAAGTGAAAATTTATAAATTCTATTCAAATGGCTCAAAGATATCAAGCTACAAAATTTCACAATTTAACGATTTTTTAAAGTGCGAAATTAAAAAAAAACAATGATACCATTCGGTTTTTAACATTTTACTGTAAAATAAATTGTATAGCAACCATATACATAAACGCAACATTTCACTGTAATAATAGCAATTTCATAATTTTTCCATACTTTAAACAGGGCGACTATGCAACCGTGACGTCACTTTTGCACGTCATTTTGTTAGGAGCGTTTTGAGAAACAAATACAAATCTCGGACTTTAAGTCTCATTTCTGACTTTTGTGTTGCTTTAACGCAATTGGCCGCATAAAGAGAGCATATAGAGATCCTCACAACAAAACGAATCGATTGATACCATGCATGAAAAAAATTCACCATGCCTATTGGAATCTGGGGGTACAAGTAGATAAAGATCACTGAATAAACAAAATAAAGGTGTAACTTTATTTTACTACAGTTCAACTTTGACAAGACGGGCATCATTGTTTCGTGGTTGTCCTATACTCTTATAGAGGACTCATACTTAATCCATATTTGTTTACTGTAGGTACTGTCTCAGTGATTCAAAGGGGATCTTAGCCTCCGACACCAGAGAAAACTATCATCTTAATCTATAACAAACATAAAATACAACTATCTCTTGTTGCAGCTGACGGCGTGCTGTCAACCGTGAACGTGGTGGAGGCTCTGCAGGAGTTCTGGCAGGTGAAGGCGGCGCGGGGTGGCGGGGCGGGGGCGCTCGTGATCTATGAGTCCGTGCCCGCGGCGCACCCACCTTACGTGTGCTATGTTACGCTGCCGGGCGGCGCTTGCTTCGGCAGCTTCCAGGTGCGTAACAGGTGTAGCTTACAGGTGTACTTTTGGCAGGTAAAGGCAGCGCGGGGGGCGGGGCGGGGGGCGGGGCGAGGGCGCTCGTGATCTATAAGTCCGTGCCCGCGGCGCACCCGCCTTACGTGTGCTATGTTACGCTATCGGGCGGCTCTTGCTTCGGCAGCTTCCAGGTGCGTAGCAGGTGTTACTTACAGGTGTAGTTCTCGCAGGTAAAGGTGGCGCGTGTGGCGGGGCGGGGGCGCTCGAGATCTATGAGTACGTGCGCGCGGCACACCCGCGTGTGCTGTTACGCTGCCGGGCGGCGCTTGCTTCGGCAGCTTCCAGGTGCGTAGCAGGTGTAGCTTACAGATCTCTTTGTAGCATTTAACACGTCATATAAGAGCTCTTGTCCGTCGTACGTGTGTTAGATCATACTGTTGGGGGACTCAGGTGTGTGTATCGTACATTACATGTCTATAGTTTCCAGGTGTGTAGGTAACTCTTAGCGCTGAGACTGTCCAGATGTCATGCCCGCCACGACATACTGACGCCGCTAGAGTGTTTATTTTGCTAGCTTCCAGGTAGGTAGCAGTTATACGAGTAAAGCTACTCGTAAGCACCTGTAAGCACAGGTGTAATTTGTAGCACTTAATACATAAATAAGTATACGAGCATTAGTCCGCCGTACGTATGCTACGTCACGCTTGGTTTAGCTCCAGGTATTTATCACACATAGCTCTGAAATGTAACCTACAAATATTTTAGCATTAGCTTCTACTTTGATCATAGAAAATAGTAGCAAACACTCATTTTCCAAGTGTTCTCATAATGACCTTTTCTCCAGAATTGCCCCACCAAGGCAGAAGCGCGCCGCAGCGCCGCAAAGATCGCCCTCATGAACAGTGTCTTCAACGAGCACGAGTCGCGCCGCATCTCCGAGCACTTCATCGAGAAGGCCGTGGCTGAAGCTCGGGCTAGCTTCGCCGGGGACGCTGCTCAGGACCCGAGTGCCGGCATCGCCGCCTTCAGGTAAGGCCCTTTATGTCTCTTCATAGAGAAGGTGGCTGAGGCTCGGGCTATTGTCGGGGGGATGCAGCTCAGGACTCAAATGCCGGCATCGCCGCCTTCAGGTGGCCTCTGTTAACATATGATACACGCACTGATCTGTCTGGCGGTCATACTGAACCAAAAAAGTGGTTCAGTATGATATACTTAATCACCTCGTACCTACAACATGGCTAATTGTTGAAAAAACAACCTGTATTTACGGATCCGCCGACCGGGCACGCGAGCTTTTACCGCCATCATACTATCACTATCATGACAAACAAGCTAGTCCTGGTAAAAAGTTTCTCATTTTGTAAGGCTTGATGTTCCAATTTTTAAACTTATAGGCTTTATCCTGTGACTCGTTAGTACAGTCCTTTTAGTCACTCGCGGTTTCTTACCGGTCAGTTATTCAGATCCCCTGGTTAAATGAGGATGTGTTCCAGGTTTATGCTGGAAGCGAACAAGGGGCGCACAATGCTGGAGTTCCAGGAGTTGATGACCGTGTTCCAGCTGCTCCACTGGAACGGTTCGCTGCGCGCTATGAGGGAACGGCAGTGTTCACGTCAGGAGGTAAGTATTATGGGTTTTAGGGGTTTCAATTAAGTCAACTAAGCAAAAAAAATTACGTAGAATTGTTTTTGAAAAAAAAATATAGAATTTAAAATCTATTGCTACTTATTTATTTCTGAGTGATTTGACTATAATCCGGCTGCGTGTCATTAGAAAGGCAGGTTTTCAAAACGAAACCATATTGATTCAGTTATCAGCCTTTAGGCATTTACGATTGTTCGACGTTTTTATTTAGATATTTTTTTGTTTAAAGTCATACATATTAACGTGGAAAAAGCTTAGTTCAGTACTATTTGAAACATGAAATAGTTTTGAGAAGACCATAGAAGGTTCGGAGGTCTGCGATTAACTTGATTATTTTTCCCAGGTAGTGGCCCATTATTCAGCGCGAGCACTCGATGATGCTATGCGCGAACAAATGGCTCGCGAATGGGCAGCTCGTGAGCGCGAAGCAACCGGCGGCGTAATTCGCGCCGAGCTTGCAAGAGCCGATCGCGAACTCCGCTCAGCGCGACTGGCCGCACGCGAACTTCGCTTTCCGAAGGAGAAGCGCGATATCCTGACCCTCGCCGCTCGCCTCGCCCCGCCGCAGCAGCCACAGTGATCTCAATACCTATAGTTTTTAGAACTGATGCCCACTTTATATAGTACAACCCTTTAAGGCGTTATATGTCATATTTCTAGCTGTAAAAGTTAAGTCACTGGAAAACTGGACATCAGTTCTAAAACAAATAGGAAATATTCGCCGCCACGCCGCTATATTGTTATTTAAGTATAGTTTATGTAGTGTAAGATCGATGAGTGTTTTATTTCTAACCTTTTCCCCGTTGCCTTTTGTTACCCTATAGGTGTGGCCCTGTTGGACAAAGGCGTTCCCTGCTTTGCACTACCCATCACGTCGTCAGTGCAGGCTCCCGCTAGTCGCGTCTAAATAAATCCAGACGCAAAGTTATCTCTTTTTTGGTCTACCCTTTTTTGCTTTAACTAAACGAATTCTGAGCAAACATTTAAAGGCTCAACGAGCCCATAATCGACACCGAAGATGACCATTTAAGTAACACGTATATAAGTTATGGCGAGTGCTACGGGGTTCGACTCCCGTTTAAGGCCCGTTTTGAATCCAATTTTTTTTTACTTTTTGAGCGCCAAGCGTTGAATAATAATTTTAAACAAAAAAACCGACTCCACTTAGCCTTTCCAAGAGCAAATGCCCAAGTTGCTGTAAAATATACTCAAATCACTTTTGGTGTGCCTTTAATAGTTGAAGATTCCCCTCCCCATCTCTCCAGGATCTCATCCTGACCAGATACCGCAATAATTGGAGGATTTCCAAATCCGTCCAGCCGTCTTCGAATAATCGGTGGACATGCAAAAAAACAAGCAAAAACAAAGATCCCGATGACCTCCTGCTTCGAAATATTGAAGTCGGTTGAAAATGAATAGCGTAGGTCCCTATTGCATTAGCAAAGGTGACGGCTGTAGTCGTCGTTGGCGTCCATGGCACGACTTTTCGATGTCGTATATAGCCGACAATGGCGATTAAAAGGTTAAAATCATAACTGCTATCAGTGCTGCTGAGTAAAAAAAGCCGAGCCTTTACGAATACGTGTCATATATAAAAAGCAAACAGATACCGATCAAGTACCTACCTACAAGAATTAAACACATAATAAAAAGTCCTAAAAAATTAAACAGCGTGATGGAGCCAGTGCCACTTGGAGAACTCCCATTTCTTTTTGCGGTTAGATAAAGGAAAGTAAGTGACATTACGTGAGCATACATATGGTCAGAGATATATTATGAATAGAAGCGTTCCAAGAACGCAATTTTATAGAAAAAAATAATTTAAAAACCGGCCAAGTGCGAGTCAGACTCGCGCACCGAGGGTTCCGTACAAACCTGTAGGTATATAGGGGTAGTAACTTTAAAATTATTAAAAATATTTTTATTATATGATGTAACCAAAAATTTACGTTTTTCGCAATTTTTTCTTTATATGTGCAATAAGACGTTGCTTCGTACCAAATTTCAAGGTTCTGAGTTCACGGGAAGTACCCTGTAGGTTTTGATTCCCTTGCGAGTTTCTAAAATTTTCAGAAATTTGCGGCATAAACGGCTGTATCTTTTGATTGCGTTGGCTTAGAAATTTGATTTTTTCACAGCTCCAAGGGACAGTAGACCTGAGTATTTGATATAAATTTCAGCTTGATACCTCCACGCGTTCCTGAGAAAAAGGGTCTTGACAGACGGACGGACGGACGGACAACAAAGTGATCCATAAGGGTTCCGTTTTTTCCTTTCGAGGTACGGAACCCTAAAAAGCCAATCATATTAAGCTATTCATTTAGCAGGTTTTAGTCAGGTTTTCTCGTAGTAAACACAGAAATTCTTGAAGAAACCGCAAATTATATGTTTGTTACCCTCCACTGCTATGAGTAACGGTAGGGTAACAACGTCTATGACAAGGACCAATGGTAATAGCACCTTCACTGTCTTACCTATTGAAAGTGTATTAAGACCATCCCGTTCGATCTTGGTATTGTTATGACCATGGCAGGTATATGGCTGTATGTCTATGCTTGGAAACCGCTAGACTATGCCGTATCTAGAACTATTACGCCGATGTTACCGAAGCTATATCGGCCAGGAGCCGTGTCAAGGGGGAGTCTAATGGGCTCATTCTTATAAGAAAGCTGAGAGCTATCCAGTTAAGTCCACTTGAAGAACTTACAACTGGAACACTAGCACATGTTACTTTTTATGAAGTTAGGTGGTAAAAGTTGGTAAAGTTCGTTTGATGTAGTCTCGCAAAAAAGTAAAATGAGTTTTGGAAATGTCGTTTATTCGTTTTTTTCGAAAAAAAAAACTAAAAAACTATTTGTCCACAACCGCGCCAAATTGTAAGTAAAGATAAGGTCGAGGATGAAGCATGCCTGTCTAAAATGTGTGTATTCCAGAGGATTTGTAAACAATCCAAGTTATAGTTATGCTGCCTATACTTACCGCGCAATGTTAAAAAGTGACGTCTGCGCTATCACGCGGAAAACAGCGTCCATCATACGCCTACAGTACTAGACAGTAGCCTACTATAACAGAGGCACTCTAACAATATTAATTTATTATACAACGGATATACTCGTACCTAACAAGTTGCTGAATATTAAATTCAGACATGTTTGTATTAATTATTAATTTAAGTGAATAAAATTTAATTGGAGCGGTATTAATTAACTTTAAAATTTGTTATTTATTACAATATGATATTGTTTTATTATCATAACTACTTATAAATAAGTTAACTAGAAGTTGTGGTTCTGAACTTAGCCTTTTAAAACGTTTTAAATAAAATAAAATAAAATAAATTTTATTCGAAGTACATACAAAAATAGAAATAACAAGAACATTTAAAAAAGAGTTTACTTCAAAATGGGCCCGCCTCAGCATAATGCTGACCCGAAAGCCAGCGCTGATCTTCCGGAGAGACCATTTGTGGACCACGATCACAGCTATACAAGACGGCCGTACTGTAAAAACTAAACGCAGCCACTCCCCGCCTGCGTTCAGCGCCCTCTATTTTGCGGGTGTGTTACTGCATGACATTGACATATAAGGCCATGCCGTACCACGGATCAGAAGACAATCCGGATAGTACTTTTACTATATTTCCCTAACCACAGTTGAACCTTATTACCGAGCAAAACAGTCGTTCATAGGTCACTAGTAAAAAGTAATAAAAACCGGCCAAGAGCGTGTCGGGCCACGCTCAGTGTAGGGTTCCGTAGTTTTCCGTCCGTCACAGTAAGTGCCCCCACTTATGAGTTAAAATAACACCGCCATGTAGGATATGATATGAGCGTTCCACGTACAGCGACATCTATCGGCAAATTAAGTAAACTATTGCGCGCGAGCTTAAAGTATGGAAGATGATTTTTATGGGATAATTCTTTATTGCGTGAACCGATTTCCACCGTTTTTACTTAATTGAAAGCACGTCATTTCATTGTGATTTTGTAGAAATTACAGGTACAATAAACATCTGCTTATACGGTTAAATTACAAATTTAGTTCAGAAATTATTCTGTAATTTTTTTTTCAAAAACTATTCAACCTATCAAGTTCAAAATAATTTTCCTAGAAAGTTTTGATAAAGTTCTAATTTTGAGATTTTTTCATATTTTTAAAACTTATGGTTCAAAAGTTAGAGGGGGGGGGGGGGACACATTTCTTTTTACTTCTGGAGCGATTATTTCCGAAACTATTTACATTATCAAAAAATGATTGTAGTAAACCCCAATTCATTTTTAAATACCTATCTAACAATATATCACACGTTAGGGTTGAAACGAAAAAAAAAATCACTCCCCACTTTACGTATAGGGGAGGTACCCTAATAAAACATTTTTTCCACTTTTTATTTTACCACTTTGTCGGCGTGATTGATATACATACGAGTATTAGTACTAAATTTCAGCTTTCTAGTGCTAACGGTCACTGAGATTATCCGCGGACGGACGGACGGACGGACGGACGGGCAGACATGGCGAAACTATAAGGGTTCCTAGTTGACTACGGAACCCTAAAAACGGTCCGATAGAGAGCATAATGTAGGGGGCGGTGTCTCACTCGCACAATGCTGCCAACTTATGAAACTTACCAATGTGGTTTTATTTATATACATTTATTTTAGTAACACACTAGAAGTTACTTCCTACTTATAATAATTTATTGCAAGATTTGAATTAATACTTTGTACCCTTTTAGCTGCATTGAATTTTTTTACGACGTAAATATTATTAATTCATTAAATTAAAGAATTGCACTTAATATTGCAGACAGTAGTAAGTTTTGTAACATTTAAAGTACGGTCTGGTATCCCCATCCCATCAGTCCCATCACTGACATTATTTGACAATATGTCACTGATATTATTTCTAATGACGCCCCTGAGCTCCACAACATTTTGTAACAACATTTTAAAGTAAAAATGGTCAAGATATGCTGCGTAAAAGGGTGCAGGGGTGAGACTTCACAATAAAGTAGACTTTCCTTTCACCGGTAATCCACAATCATTCAATTTTTCGATTTAACAACAAGTTAAGATTGTCAAACAGTAGGGTGACTATGATATCGGCAAGCTGCGGGTCGGTTTTGTTGTTTTTACAGAAATGTACATAAGTACATGGTCTGTTCGTAAGTATTACTTACACAGGACAGGAGTGGCCCGCGGGTCTTTTTAGGCCCTTTCGAAAGGGTCCTAAAATGTCACAAGTAAATATTAAATAAATATTATGGAACAATCTTACACAAATCAACCTAGTCCCACAGTAAGCTCAATAAGGCTTGTGTTGTAGGTACTAGACGACGATATATGTAATAGATATATACATATAAATAGTTAAATACATAGAAAACATCCATAACTCAGGAACAAATATCCGTGATAAACACACAAATAAATGCCCTGACCAGGATTCGAACCCTCCTGCTTCATAGGCAGGGTCACTACCGAATAGGCTAGGAGGCCGTTAAAATATACTTTATTGTACAACATTTGTACAACAAAGAAAAATACAACAGGAAGAATATACAATATTTGTACATGGAAGAGATCTCTTCCAGTCAACCATTGAGCAGTTTGATGTATTGATGTTTTCTTTATTTACCTTTAAGTATTTTAAAGTCGGAGAACTGTCCACATTAGGTAGATATGACGCAATAGTGAGAGCCACGAACCCCCTGTACTTACTTAGTTGCTACACTAACTATCCCCTTTCTTTATGACGCGGACATCTGGCAATTGTTCATCGGTGTTATGCAAACGAGTTGTAAGAAATAAATATCTTATAGTTCTAGAACCTAGGTTTGATGCAGTGCAGTATCATGTAATTAATAAGATTATATCATTTTCAGGAGTTTTTGTTGGGGGAAAATTGTGCAAAATGACGTTACGTTAATGTATTGTTTGTCGCCTACCTACGGTTTTTTTTCCGTAGCGATACGCAATGTACTTTTTTGTTATTATATTAGCGATAGGCTTCGACAGTTTTTACCTATTAACTAAAATATTTTGCTGGTCTGTCACTCTGACGTCCTCCGATAAATAGCTGCCAGATGCCTGGATCTAGCAATAAGTTTAAAATAGTAAACTAATTAGGGGTTCTCTGCTCTTATTATTGTGTCAACCAGAGATGTGACTTATTTGAAATACTTGTATTTAAAATGCAAATACAAAATGCAAAATACCTATTTCCTATTTTGTATTTAAATACCTTTTTAAAAGAAAAGCATTTTGTATTTTATTTGAAATACTTTTTGGGACCCATTTTCTATTTTGAAAATACAAAATACTTTTTTTTGTAACTTAACATAATGTTGGTAGAAAGGGTAGGTTTAACAGGTTATAGTTATATATTGCTCCTATGTGGGTGATTGGTAGGACAGGACACCGCGTAACCAAGGGAAAAAGGCACTCATTCCTGACGATCTCGTAATTTTGTAACTAGTCGTCTGTTTTGAAATGGAGAGTTAAGATAAGTATGGAAATTATCATCCTCGTAGCGTGTCCCGGCTTGGCGAACTAATCACATGAATTGGCATAGACACTAGTTTTTACATAAGCGACAACCATCTAACCTTCCAACCCAGAGGAGAAACTACGCCTTATTGGGAATAGTTCCTGTTTCCGTGGGATGTTTTCCTTCACCGAAAAGCGACTGATAAATATGTCACCTGATTATTCGTACATAAGTTCCAAAAATCTCAGTGGTACAAATTCAGGATTCGATCCCCAGACCTCCAGATTGAAAGTCGAACGTCTTATCGCCAGGATACCAGCGCTTATAAGAATGGAAATCGTATTAAATAGCAATCCATTTTTGTACCGAATTGACATTGCATTAAACTGAAAAAAAAACATACTTGGAAAGTAAATTCCCTGGAACGGAAATTATTGACATTTGGATCCATATACATAAATATAACTCATTATCAGAGCATAAAAACAAAACCATTTAATTACATGTATCGAGTGCCGACCCTAAAAAATATTTTAACCATTTACCTACAAAACAAATTAGTGGCACACAAAACATTTGCTTTATATGTATTGACTAAAATGGCTATGCTATAACTATGACATATGATCACGGGCAGACGGACATGACGAGCTAAGGATTCCGCTTTTTCCATATTGGCGACGGAATTCTAAAAAGCATTTGTATTTTTTGAAAAAGTATTTTGAAAATACCTATTTTGTATTTGAAATACAATTTTAGTAAGAATTTTGCATTTTGCATTTGATTTTTTTTATTTATTTATTTATATAGCCCTTTTTTCTGAACATGAATAAAATTGTTTCTGTGTTACATGAAGTCTCTTAGTTCAGTGTGCCTATTGGCAAAGGCCTCCTCCAGCTCCTTCCAGTATCTCCTATCTCTTGCCACCCTTGTCCAGAGTGGTCCTACTGTAGATATGATTTCATCTTCCCATCGTTTTGGTTGGGAGCCTTTCGATCTTGACCCGTCTCTTGGGTGCCACATGAGAATTCTTTGACTCCACTTTTCAGTCTTACATCTTACAGTGTGTCCTGCCCACCTCCATTTTTGCAAGTCTAAGTGGATAAGAATATCTGCTACTTTGGTTCTGCTTCTTATGTCAGAGCTGCGGTTTCTATCTTGTAATTTAACTCCCAGCATACTTCTCTCCATAGCTCTCTGGCATTTCGCAAATTTGTCTCTTTGTGATTTCGTAAGGGACAGGTTTCACAGCCGTAAGTTATACATGGCAGAATACATGTATTGAAGGTTTTGCTTTTTATCCGTATACCTAGGTTACTTTTCATGATCTCTTTGAGTGACCAGTATTTATTCCAGCCGGAAGCTATTCTTTTTTCAACCTCTTTGCCCATTTGGTCTTTGAAGGAGATAATTTGCCCTAGGTATAAGTATTCCTCTACGAAGTCCAGTATACTACCATTAACCACAATTTCTTGTTTTTTTGAGTTTGTCATCAACTTAGTCTTGTTTGGGTTAAGTTCCAGTCCCACAGCCTTGCTCAGTTTTGCTAGATCCCTCAGCATGCCTTCTAGTTCTTTAGAGTTTTCTTCAAACAAGACTATGTCGTCGGCAAACCTTAAGTGATTTAGGCGTGTGCCATTTATATTTAGGCCAAGGTGGTCCCAGTCCAGTTTTGTGAAGATATGGTCTAAGACAGCGGAGAATAACTTTGGTGATAGTGGGTCACCTTGCCTGACACCTCTTTGTATGGGGAATTTTTTACCAGTCGATTCCAGCTTAATTCTGCTTTTGCTAATAATATATATGTTCCTGATGATGTCCACATACACTTCGTGAACTCCTTGTTGCTTCAAGCTAGTCCATATACAAGTGTGGTTTAGGCTATCAAATGCTTTAGAGTAGTCGATACATGCAATGAATAGTGGCTTCCGAAACTCATTATATTTCTGAATGACCTGTTTTACTGTATGGATATGATCAATTGTACTAAAGTCTTTCCTAAATCCAGCCTGTTCGATTGGTTGACATTAATCTAATGTTCTTGATATTCGTTCTAGTAATACCTTTGCAAATACCTTGTAAATGTTAGACATAAGGCTTATTGGCCGGTAGTTGTTGATATCATCTTTGGCAAAAGGTGCCAAAGATGATATCAATTGTGTATTAAAATTAAGTCCGATTCGCCCCACTGGTTTGGGATTATCCCTGTGCTTAGAATTTCGTTAAATACCACTGTTAGGATTTGGCTAAGTTCTTCTACTGTTACTACATAAGTGCTTTGGGTTTTTTATCTGGCCCTGGGGATTTCTCTAGCTTTTGGGAATTTATTGCTTTTTTGACCTCGTCTGCAAGTATAAGCGGTAATGGGTCGCTTTCATGTTGTGGAAAGGATCTGGCCCACGCTTGAATGTCCACTTCATCTGCATTTGCATTTTTATTTGAGTATAGGGCTTCATAGTACTCTGTTGCTACATTCTGGATTTGTGCACGATTAGTGTAGCTTGTTTGTGCCTTTTTTAATTTGGGAATCCATTGTTTTCCTTTTTCATTTAGTTCTTTTAACGCTTTCTTTGTACCTCCTGACTTGATTATATGCTCTTCTAGAGTTTTCAACCTTCTTAGTTTCCTATCTTTTCTCATATTTTCTCTTATTATTTTGCTGAGGGCAGCTATGATCTTCCTGTTTACCGTATTCTTCTCTGAAATGATCGCCTTTCTTTCTTCTATGAGGTTAATTGTTGTTTCGCTTAATTTGAGTGCTTCTCTCTTGTTTTCATCCCTGTTTGTCAGTTGTGTTAGATTTTTCTCTACTTCTTGGTACTTTTCTACTAGTGGCCTGTCAGATTTAACAATTTCAGTTAGATGATTAGAATTGATTGGTTTCAGTTCATATAAGGTCTTATTTGTGAGAGTGGTTTTGTTGCTGAAATTTTTTCTTTGATTTTTGGGTGGGCACTGGTTCATACAGCTGCGTACCATGCGGTGATTAGTGTTGAAATTGAGACTTTGAATTATAGTTGTGTCGCTAAACTGTTTGGGATTGTTTGCCATAATAAAATCTATTCCATTTTAAGTTTTGCCGTTTGGAGAAATCCAAGTCCACTTGTTTTTTAGTTTTTTCTTAAACATGGAGTTCATTAAAGTTAAGTTGTTTTCCTGTAAGAAGTCAATCAATTTGAGGCCATTGATACTTCTCTTGCCATCCAAATTTTCCCATGATCGAGTCTTCTCCTGCTTGTCTACAGCCAGCCTGTGCGTTGAAGTCTCCCATGACCACTAGGTTATTATGAGAATATTTTTTTACTTCTTCTGTTAGGGTGTTGTAGAATTTTTTTATTTCATCCTTGCTAGCTTGCTATGTGGGAGCATACATCTGAATAATTGTCAGCAGTTTTTTGTTGTCAGGTATTTTCATATGTAGTATTGCTAGACGGTTTGATATTCCTTCGAAGTCCATGATCTTGTTTTTGTGTTTTGACTTTACTAGAAATCCGACGCCATGGTAGCCAGCAGTGCCTATGTGGTACATTATGTAGTTGCAGCGCTCTTCAATACCTTCGCCGTCTCTTCTCATCTCGCTGATGCCTAGTATATCCCATGTTATGTCTGAAAGAGCATATTCTAGCTCCTGCAAACTCTCTTTAGTCCTTAATGTTCGGGTATTTAGTGTGCAGATATATAGGGAATCTTTCTTTTTTTGTTTTTGATTGCTTGTAATAGGAAGTAAGTAATTGGGTTCCCGGGGTGTTGGGAAAACATTTTTCTTTTTCGCTGGAGGGTGTTGGTCTGATTTCCCACGATGACCAGTCGGGTTGGGAAATGTTTCAGTTTGTTGTGGTTTGTTGTGTTGTAGTTCTACTTTAGTGTGATTTGTTGCAGGTTTAGTTGAGTTTAATTTTGTTGTGGTATTGTAAAATGTTTCCGGTATTCTAGTGTTTGTATGTATTTTTCTCTGATAAGGAATAGGCTCTCTCCCGCATGTATTGAAATGCATCTATCTGGGGTGCCTCTTTAGCGAAGCCCTCATTTTTGTCTTGCCTCTGCACCTTTGATGTGGCTGGGTTCTTGTCTCTCAGGCTTGGGGTTTCAGATCTTTTCCTTTTCTCATTCTCGACTTTGTTTAGATTTTTATTATTTTTGTCTTCTTTTTTCTTCTGCAGAACCGATCTTGGTAAATCGTGAGTAATATAGGTGTTTTCTTTAAGTTTCTTTTTATTTTTTAAAATGTCGATTTTTTTCTGTAAGGTTGTTGTAGCAAGTAGTACGGGTCTAATTTTTTGCGTGTCGTCACATTTTTTCCCTAGTCTCTGAAGTCTATCGATGTCCCCTGTCCCAATTTGTACTTCTATTTCCTTCAGTGTGGATATTACGAGCGTGGACAAGTTTTCGTGCGTTTCTTCTTTTGGTTCTGGGAGCCCGTGGATTGCATATTGTTCCTCTTACTATTCATCTCAAGGTTAAGAAGTTTGTTGTTCAGTTGTTCTACTTCGTTTTTTAATTTTTCGTTCTCTTCCATAATTGGCTTTAACTTGTCGTCTCATTTCAGTAATACGGTAGTTGTTATATTTTGAGTAATAGTAGTTGTTTGCAAATTTAGTTGCTCTGTCATTTTGGTTAGAAGCAGTGACATTTCAGGTGACAGTTGTGCGCACATATTTTTCGTGGTGATACGGAACGAAGTTTGTTTGAGATACGTTTTTAGGCGTTAAGTTTTGGCACTACGACACTACGTATATCGTCTTATGTTGGTAGCACTGAGGTAAGTTCGGTGATAAGTTGATAACTGCACTACATCACTATAATGACCGTTTCACAAGTAACCTCAAATCGATAGGTGAAGTTGTCGTAGTTGGTATTTCACTTTATCACTGATTTCTCGATGAAATTTTACGATAGTTTGATGCACACGCGTATACTGAACGTTTTGGGTGACACTTCTGCACTGTTCGCTTATCTAGACACACGGCAGTGTGTCTGCCAAGTTCGAGCAAAAAAAAGCGACACACCGGCGGTGGGTTATATTACACGAACCATTTCGGGCCAATTTCGACCACCCTATAACTCAAAACATATTTTATCTACGCATATGAAATTTCGAGTGTCTGTTGACATCCTCTTAATTGTCTAGAATACAAAATTTCATTATTCTATCTATTGCAGTTCTTGAGATATTGACGTCAGAAAATCGCTATTTTTACTATACACTCACTCACTGACTCATCAAAAACCTAGACCACTTCCAATGGTCGTACTGACTTGAAATTTGGCATGGAGATAGGTCTTTAGGTCGAAATAAAGTAAAAATCTGAAAACGGCCAAGTGTGAGTCAGTTTCGAAAACAACGAATGTGTAATTTTGTTCTACTATAAGTAGGTATGGAGTGGAAATGAGATAAGACTTATTTAAATTTAGATACATACCAATTTAAGACAATACATGTTTGTCTTAAAGACAAGAACAATAAAATTATTCAACACTCTGTGTGTGTCTGTTGCGGGAACCGAACCCACGATTTACGAAGTGCAAAGTAGGTCACTAGGTACACTAGGTGCGCTAAATCAGTCAAACAAAAATGAAAAGACTATTTTTTCTCGCATAGTCTAAATAATTTCTAATTTTACAACTAATAAAATCGCAGATTCAAGAACATGGAAATCATATATACTCTAAGATGGAATTATATATACTAACATTTATTATTTTCAGTACTTTTTAATGATGTAACTTGGCAAGTTTTAATAGAAAATTATATACTTGACACATTGCAGTCCAAAGGTGTCGATTCATTGCATTGAAAAGGTGTGTGGTGTGTGAAAACTTGCCAAGTAACATCATTAAAAAGTACTGAAAATAATAAATGTTATCAGGAAACTGCTAAAAAACCGGTGTGCGTTTCTCTGACTATTATAATTTTAGGTATTTCTATGTAACGTGATACTTATTCAAAATGTACCTTAAAAACTGCTGGAAATCAAGTGTGCATTCCTATAACTATTTATGATTTGAGGTATTTTTATGGAACTTGGTACTCATTCAGATCTCACTTCTTTTATAGGCGAAGCATTCCCATAGTATCGAACTTGGCAGTCTTTCACATTTATGTTTTTGATGGGATTATTTCTCACTGTAATCGAATTAATTGCGGGAGCGTTCTACAAAGCAACTGACGTTTAACACTCCGGAACCGGAAAGTTGCATTTGAAATAGTAAATTATGAAAGTATTTGCATTTTGTATTTAAATACTTTTTCTAAACCATTTTGCACATCTCTGGTGTCAACGTATCTGAAGTGGCCAGCTCCTTAAGTCAGTAGAATGTATAAGTTCCCATATGAACTATGAGACTTCTCTTTCTGGACAATACTTACTAGACGACAAGCATATTTTATTTTATATTTATCTTATACTATCCCAATCCCACATACATCAGAGTACATATGGTCACTCTACTTAGAATGAGATGCAGCTCCCTACATTACCTTCTCTTTCGGCCTCACTTTGTGGTCGAAGTATGACCTCCAGATTGTATTTAACATCATGTGCCGTACAGCCTCGAATATAATAACATTTTATAAATAGGAAAATATTTTTATTAAAAATACATTTTATAAATAGGTTTTATGTTCCTACCTACTGTATTGTATTACCAATAAGCAATCTAATTTTGATATTTTTTTTACAATTTAAAATCAATAGGTAACAAGAAAAAGATGATCTGAGAAAATAATATATAAATAAAATAAATGATAAATGACATTATTCGAACCTTATTCATATCAGTGTGCATCACAGTACTGCAAATACTGCAATTTATTTAAAGGACACAACCATGGTGGATAGTCTGTGTTTATTAGTAATATACAACCCAGTGGGTGGAGAACGTAGATGTACCTATGTAGAAACTCTAGATTCTTATGCTATTGTACCTAAAATTGATCAAGCGACTGTCAAAAATGCCACACGAATAAGTAAATACTAAGTAAATAGCTACTGCGGTGAGACCGAGGGCTCTTCAACTCACATATGATTTATTACGGTATTTGATATGCACAGGGCAATACAATACGGGAACCCGCGTCACACTCACACTGTGTATGAAATAAATTCTATCAGTAAAGGTAAATAATGGGGTCCTAAAATGTGGTACAGTTAGCAGGTAAGAATAAGTTATTTTCATCACACTTGCTCAAAAAGCGTACCGTTACACACAAGCGTGGCGGGAGTTATAGGAAAGTCAAAGTCCCTAAGTAGGGAGTTATGGGCATTTAGAAACTTACTGAACTTTTTTGTATAGAATGAAACTTTATTTTTTCGGAGGGTACTATATTGTAAACACGAGTAGGTACCTCGGCTTCGCTCTTGGGCATCTATCACTGTCGTTCACAATACGAGTATGTCTCTTAACCCCCTTGATGCACAATATACTTATTATTCTACGTCTACGAACGTGATAATGAGGTTTACAGTTCTAACAATTTCTGTGTGAACAAAGTCGCGGGCGCTGGCTTAGTTTACACAGTTGTTTAAAAGAAATACGATATTGCATGAATATTTGAAGAACTATTTACAGCAACCTATCAACGAGCAACGACCGGCAATTCCTAAGAAAATGTGTGGTGCAGGAAATACAAACGCATAGCAGGTGCATATTGGAGCCGGTAGCGGTCACAGTTCACGCACGGGCAGTATCTTAACACTTTGAGTGGCAAGCTCACTAAATCCTAGACAAAATGAACACACCTGGCTGGTAGGAACCAGGTTGGCTGCCAGGGGGCAGCGAAAATGTAAACTATTGTAGGGCCTAAACCAATTTGCCGATTAAGTCGAAACTCATATAATAATATGAAGCTGTAGTTCTTGCTTTATTTTTATTGCTCTTTCGGCACGTTGGTTTTAACTATACAATACCTTTTTATGAACCTACCATATAACCTAAAACATTTTTTTGCGCGTCAAAAAAAATTTTTCCTACTTTTTCTTAGAGGAAATACGATACCAATGTCTATGCTCTTAAACGGATCACCCCGACCACCAGTGTTACACCCTGTTTAAGACCATTATTGTATTTTTTAATAGTCTGCTAAACTAAAAGGTTCTTATATTTTCTCAACCTACATTTCGATTTTGCATCATGTCTTTGTCACATTTTTGAAAACAGTCGGGTTGTTATTATTTCAGTATTTTAAACGTCAAAATACTGCCAATATTTATTTCATATATTACAAACTCCATAATACTCCATGCAGTTGGTAAGCACAAGTTGTTTCTACCCAAAAACGAAATGCATGACAATGTAATAAAGTCACATAACCTTACGTCGTTCCTCTCCTGCGTAGCTCCGTGTCAATATTAGACGCGTGCGCACCTGATCACACACGTTACTGGAATTAGATGTTTTGTGTACCTACAAAACGTGACTACGTCATCAGACGTTTAGGCCACCAAGAACGCTTTTAAATGCTTTTGTTTATACCACGCGGCATAAGCATACGGCCCACCTGATAAGCAGCTACCGTAGCCTATAGACGTAGCTCAGAGGTGTCACATGCGCGTTGGCGACCCTTAAGTTGACGGCTAAAGCGACAAGAAGGTTCGTCGTCGTCAACACACGTACTCGTACTACATTCTCTCTTTGAGCTCTCTAGCTGATAAACTCTTTGAACTTTTTAATTAAAAAAAAGAAAAAAAAAAAGAAATAAAAGTTGATGTTGTGTTGAGCTGGAATAACTACTGTTATTCTGAAACTTACAGTGTTATCATCAAGTGTAAGTAGTTGAGGTTATCTGTGGTCGGGGGTTAATAAAAAAATACATTGCATTGATTACGTGTCACTACTACGAAAGCATACTACCCAGTTCTACCGGTACTTATAATTCCGCGATTGTCCATGGGACAAGTGCATCAACCTTTATTTGCACCAGCCATAAATGACCACTCTTTTTGTCAGCTCTGATGTTATTTCCATCATTTATTCCAAAAGCATTCGCCTTTAGATCCAGTATAACTAGACCATAAATTCCATAGCAACTGTGCACAATCGGAGCTCCTAATTATACTGATTTTCGGGGTTGTTGGTAAGATGTTAAGGCGACTGATGTCATCAAAGACCTTGAGGATAGGTACATTCGATGTATCATATGTGATCACACGTGTCTTTGAATATCTAATCGCATACATATCAAATACCTACCTAGAGAAAAAAGTTTTAAATTTAACATAATTAGACTTTCAAATAAATACCTAATACCTAGGTACCTCGTTGTTTTAAGATAAGACAAATAACCGTCAAATTCACCGGCGTTTCTTTTTTTTATTTATTTCAGCCATCACAAGGTGTAAAAGATTAAGGTATAAGATGTATCAGTTTTAAAATAATTTTCCTAAAAGTCGCACGACGACAAACAATATAAAACAACGTAGTTCATTAGTCCACAATCGCCTTAACGACGCAAACGCAGGGTAGTTGCAAAAACAGCAGCGCTCCCACGCTCAGAAAACCAATGTTCGCAACCGAACCGCCTTTAAAAAACCAGTATAACTCTGACCCTCGACTACACAAAGTTCTAAACCGTTTCAAGTCAAGATAAACTGGATATGTATCAGAGGCAAAGTTGTGTAGAGTTCATTGAACCGCATCGATAATTTGACGAGCTCCACAGCGACGGTAGCCGAATTCGGTTTCCAAACATGTTCCTTAATATATTCCTTTGCATCTCCGACATGTATTGTAAAACCTACCTAAAACCTGAGGAGTTAGAGTTGGAATTTGAAAGGTAGTGATGCGTTGTCAACGTTAGCAAGATATGCACTTTGTTTGGTGTGGTTCGCAGTAGTTCTTTATATATTGCGAGTTTTCGTTTGAATTTAAACCTCAATCTGAAAAAACAAAAGTGAAACAAAGGATATAAATAATGTCTCACTTTCTTTTATTAATTTATTTACTTTCTAACGACAAATTACGAGTATAGTCTTGTCGGAATGATAACCTCATACTACAATGAGAGCGATTTAGTGAAATACATAACATTCGATTCTATTGACATAAGATTGACATTGACGTTCTTTCTTAAGCATCCTTTAACGGCCTCCTAGCCTAGTCGATAGTGACTCCGACTGTGAAGCAGGAGGTCGCGGGTTCGAATCCTGGTCAGGGCATTTATTTGTGTGTTTATCCCAGATATTTGTTCATGAGTTATGGATGTTTTCTATATCTGTCTGTTATATATATCGTCGTCTATTAACACAAGCCTTAATTGAGCTTACTGTGGGACTAGGTCGATTTGTGAAAGATTTTCACATAATATTTATCATTATATGTATATTCAATTCAATTATTGATTTCAGGCTCTATAGGCCCATATCTAGGCATGTTAGTAATACAATAATAACTTATTTCTAGTTGTTAGTGAAATTATCCAATTCAAAGTATATAATTAACAATAACATTTGGCACAGATAAAATAAATTAAATGACAATTTAGACGTATTTAACGTATTTGTATTTAATATTATTTATTTCTTGAGCTTTTCTTTAAAAAATGCTACTTTTGAAATTTCTATAATTTTCTGCAAATTGTATGTTTTTCTACTCAGAATAACGAGATCTCTCCATTGAAAAAGGAAAAAAAAATCACCCGAAAATTCCATACATTTTCGAGATATTTACCTTTATGTTACCACCATACAAAGTATATCAAAAATGGTAACACAATAAGAAATAGAACTTTTGGAACGTTTTTAATCCATTTCAAATTAAAAGAACTCTGATTCGAGCGTAATTTCTTGAGTCGGTTTTGTTTGTAATATTCATAGGCTTTAATGCGTGATAGGGTCTACAGATAATAAAATACCAATTAGCACGTAAGTACAGTTTAATTGTAAGTGCTTATTGAGGAAATAGACTAAATAGGTACTAGTTATACCTAATTCAACTGTAAAACTATCTAGGTTTAGTAAAACTAGGTATCTGCAATTAGGAATCATAAATATTTACTTGGGTGTCTATCTACTTACATAAATTAGCTCCTAATAAAAAGCACGAGGAAACTGCCAGCTTTACAGCGATCGGTAATGCAATGTAACATATACATAACCTCTAGAATAGGTGAAAGTATTACACCTCTATGTAAATTAATTTACCTACATCTATATCATAAATTCCTTGTAATATTATGTTCAGAATCGATAAGCTAATGGCGTATATTAAGAAACCGGTGATCTGAGGTGCATACTTTGATTACATTCAAATTTCGAACATTACAATAATGTATGAAAATTCATAACAGTTGGTCATGAATTGTGCGGGTGGTCGGGGAGGACGTCCTCCTCCCCGACCGCCCCCTCAATCCAGTTGGCCATGGCGGTGCAATGGCAATGGCGGTCATTCTAATGGTTCTTCTAACTCGTCATTGAGGATTTATAATATGTCTGTATATAAAGTAGTGTATGTAACTGTACATTTAGGCATTAAAACACTCGTGTGATATTATTATGAATCTTATAAAAGCACACTCGTATTTTAATATGCCCTACATTATGTAGCAGGCACATAAACTACTTATATCGAATTAAATCAATTAGGTATTTACTTATTTGCAAAACACATCTGTCAAGGTGTTATAACAAACAGGTTATAAAAGTAAAATACCTATATGTTGCTTGCAAGCAAGGGTGCAAATATTTTCTTAAAATTAAATATTCTAAAATAGTAATCTGAGCATATATTAACTTGTGATGGGCACCTTTGCGCATGGCAGGGCTCGGGACGGGTTATTTGACTAAGGATTTGTTTTGCGACTAGTTGAAGTTATTTAGTTTATGGTCTATTCCTAATGTATTTTTTTGTGAATATTTGTGTTTTTTTACGAGTAGATACTATTGAATTTATTTGTGCATACATTTTATAATAAAATGTATTTTCTAAAATAAATTTTATTTTTTAACTTGTATATATAAAATGAGCAAAATAGATCGATAGGTACTTTCTGTTTGTTTTACATTTTATTCATACCTGTAAATAGAAAATATAATTAAAATACCACTCTGCTAGGTCTACGTATCACAAGCGTACTTGTACGACTATTGTACGAGTACAAATTGATGGTAGTAGTTCAGTTGAACTTATTACAGCATGAGCTTATTGCAGCATATACTTTACCAAGTACTAAAACTTAGTGATGTCACATATTACAGAAATGTTGTTCTAAGCTGCAAATTCAGAATAAGGATACTAAACAAGCCGATTTTTTTTAAATTAGGAATCAGGGCATATATTACAGTTAATATATACTTTTACAGTCATATATACTTCACACATCGTAAAACCAATGTAGGCTGTAGGGCGTGCCCACAGATAAGGTAGCCACTCTGTGGGCGTGCCAAAGAAAAAAACATAAATACCTACAATACCTACATATTTATTTTAGAAAAACATAACCCTCCTTCGGCTTTCGGCAGTGAGGTAAAATATCTGCGTCGGTTCGAACTGAAGTACCTACTTTCTTAGTATGTACTTCATGTAGTACTTACATATTTAAGATAGAACTGCATCAGCTATTTAACGCTCAGTACTGACGAGGATAAAATTGATTTCCATAGAAGTAAAATGTGGAAATGATATTGAAATGCTAAATTTACATTTAAAGCTTACATTATTATAAGCGCATGTGCGCATTAATGAAACCTAATATTTAATAATATAATAATAATAGTTTAATAGTTTATTTTATGATTCCGGCGTCTTAAAGGCTTCAACTAATAGTTCTAGCTTAAGGGATTCCTTGGCGCCAATGACCTTCGATCTGAATCCCTTAGTTTTCTAATGATTTCTATAGCTTATCAATCTTATCATATTATCAGTAACGGTCTTAAACAATATAGTATCCTATATTTACTTCAATATTCATTGTCTTCGAGATATTTGACATCAAAGTCGAACAATTTTAGGCCATAAAAGTGGATTTCTGGTCATTACTTTTGTGTTATTAGTTAAAATTAAAATCTCTCCTCAGTTTTTAGAGACGTCAAAGAGGAACCCTAATATGTAGATTTCGTACATATAAAATTCTTTACAACATTCGAATATCGATAAAAGTGTTTTTTTAGAGCATATTTAAAAAATCGTAAAAAAAAATATTATTTCAAAATCTGGCTCTACAGAATGGAAATAAAAGATACTCGTCAAAATCGAGACTCGTTGTTATGGAGGAGCGAGCCTTCCTGATAATTTTTTTACTTAATAGGAAGTTTCTACCTTGTTGTCATTATCTCAAAATTTTAGGGAAATAATATATTTTTCATTTTCATTTTCTGGATGTGGTTTTTACATGTGGTTAAAAAAACTTTTGCATCAATTAACATTAATAATAAAGGGAGACATTCTTTATAAATTGATAACTGTTTTATGATCTTATTCCACCAAAATTTATCCAGGAAAAGAAACACATAAAATGCAGTACAAAAATAGCAATAAATTAAATTAGAACTAAAAATATCGAACTAGCTTTACATACGTATTTACAGATACAAAATAGGAGCTAGCTCAGCACCGCACGGTAGGGTGCCCAGAAGGCTAGTGGCATTGCCGCGCTGGATAGCGATACCAATTGGGCAAGGAAAGATCCAGCCCAGATCCACATTCTGGTCACCCGTGGCGTCTACGAGCCGCATAGATATTCGCTCCCTAAATATTTGATGTACTCCGGGTCCCCAAGGCCCGAGTATTTCAACACCAAACGGTTCAAACATGCAGCCCGAATATTTGCGCCGCTTGAGTTGCTCGGCCGCTTCGGCAGCCGCTCCAGCACTGACCGAGGTTCCTGGAAGGTGGGACGGCGCAAGAGTATCCACACATCTGGCGTCCCATACTAGAGGCCATCCCAACCTCCAAGGAACAAGGGTCATGCCATCCGGTCATCCCACCAAATAAATATTATAAGGTTCAGTTGGAATGCCGACAGTCTGTTTCATCCATATACAAGATATCTTTATACTCCGTTTAGTGCGTTATTTCTTTGAAACCTAAGCTGCCAAAAAGAAGGGGTGCGGGAGGGAAACACGCAATGCTAGACAGGGAACGCGCGATTGTTCCGTGGGGACCGTGGGGCGTACGAGAGAGTCAGACATTAATGGTTGCCATGGAGACGTACTAAGTTTACTGTCACTTCCAATAATTAGTGTCTCACTGTAGAGTAAAATTAAATTACCTCAAGCCTGGCAGCGGGGGTCGCCCGGCTATGCGGGGTCTTAGGTTAATTAGTATATGGTTTCGTCCCTCAGTTTTGCAATTAGGCTGCTGTTTGAGTGTAATTGTGATTGTGATGAATGTGGTCAACAACTTCTTAGGGCCGTTACCAATAAATATGCGAATAAATCTGACATTCGCGGAAACGTACGCAGTTATTATGGACTTAAACAAAACCGTACAGTTCCACTAAACCAGTAGATTTTGTGCTGTTTTTGTTACAGTGCGTTGTACTCGTATTTTATTTGCGCCGGCGATGACCGCTGTAAGAAGTTTGTCGTAAGGGTATTCAACTCAAGTGAACCAGTATAAGTGTGAACTGTGAATTTATGATTAAAGGAAACAGACTTAATGCTTTAAAATGAAAGTGTTAGACCATGATAATTCTGCACCGAAGAGACACAAAACTACGAGTAGGGGGAAGAGGGAGAAACACTCACTAGACGATTTGCTTCTACTTTTTATTATCTAAGCCACAAAAAAGTAAAGTTTATGACTTATAAATAATAATAAATAATAATAAATAAATAAGCTTCTTCCTTGCTTTGGAACACCCACTGAGACGAAGTTTTTAATAAAATTCCGCTCCCTACAAGTTGTCTGGAAAACATCGCTTTTTAGAGATAAGACTACTTTTTGTTTAACTCTACTTTATTTTTTTGTACTCTATTTTCTGTTCTGGTTATTTTGAGGTGTTCAATAACGAGTAAACTGTATTGTATTGTAAGCCACAGTGCCAAAGTTTCATGCGTTCTTCCAAATGCAAGCATTTTCTCGAAGTTATTCTGGGTTAATTTTACTTCTTATGTTAGCTATGTTAAAAAGACTCGTAGGTAGGGTTCAAGACAGAGATGAAGCCCGGTTTTATCGTTGTCGTTATATTAGGTTAATTTTGCCCCTTAGCTACTGATTTTAATAAGAAAGACTCGAATGGAGACGGATGCGAACGCCGGTAAAGCTGTGGCAACAACAGCGCAGCAAGAAGAGTACAATTCGGCAGCGGGCGCATTTTTCTCGGCCCCGCTTTTTGCTCGCCGTTTATTTGAACAACGCCGACGTGCGACGGCTGCAGAGGAAGCATGCGCAGACGCGACTTTGTAAGGGTGTACTCTCGGTACTCATTTTCTACAGCCTGTAAATTTTATACGGGCGTATACTTTATCCACCTATAGTATCCAATAATAGGACTCATATAGTATAATCATTTGTTAAATAGTGTTATTAATTAGGTGTAACGATTTTTTTAAGTCCTACCGGGCACCAATGTACGCTATCCAACTGATTTAAAACTGATATAACTGACGTGACGCATCGGTAAGTTAATTGTCATGGATGCAATACATTACGGGCTGAATTATTATGTATGAACAAAAATCCTTATATTCATAAAGAAATAAATGTAAATAGGTTCCCTAGGTCCAATACTAATCGCCAGTACAACATACGCCCGTATAAAATTTACACACTGTATACAAATCCAGTAGCGGTACAGGGAAGTACCGGTTCTCGGTATACAGAACCAGAAACAAAATTCCTTACATTGTATACCATGCGCACTGCTTTAATAAAAATAGTCGCTGCACTATTTCCTTTGCATATGATATGGCATCTATTTAAGTTTGTATAGCACCTGCCTAGTGTGTCTAACTTAAAATAATCAAATCAAAATATTAGTTTTAAAAAAATGAGTTGTTCTATAGTTCTAAATAAGTTCCTGAGGTTGAGGTTTATTTTATTAAAAAAAACCGGCCAAGTGCGAGTCGGACTCGTGCGCCAAGGGTTCCGTACAAACCTGTAGGTATATAGGGGTAGTAACTTTAAAATTATTAAAAATATATTTAATAATGTAACTGAAAATTTATTTAATAAATGAAAATTTAATATGATGTAACTAAAAATTTACGGTTTTCGCAATTTTTCCTTTATCTGTGCTATAAGACGTTGCTTCGTACCAAATTTCAAGATTCTGAGTTCACGGGAAGTACCCTGTAGGTTATGATTACCTTGCGAGTTTCGAAAATTGCGGAAATTTGCGGCATAAACGGCTGTATCTTTTGATTGCGTTGGCTTAGAAGTTTGATTTATTCACAGCTCCAAGAGACAGCTGACAGACCTGAGTATTTGATATAAGTTTCAGCTTATACAGCATACCTCCACGCGTTCCTGAGAAAAAGGGTCTTGACAGACGGACGGACGGACAACAAAGTGATCCTATAAGGGTTTCGTTTGGCCCTTTCGAGGTACGGAACCCTAAAAAGGGAATCCCTATGTCCTCTCTGCAGTACATAACATAACTATTCACTGGCCGGGTGGAACGAGCTCTCGGGCTAACATGTCGCCTTAATTGTGCCGCATACAGGACAAACAACTGGTGCGCGGGAGTGTTGTAAGTTAACAAAATGCGGTACGACAATATAGTATTTTTTTCTAGCACAGGTTTACACTAGCCCAAACAAAATAGATATGGCCAGACCAGACCACACTAAATCTGCACCAACTATGCAAGTGAAACAATCTAGATAACCAACATAAACGTGAAGTGCATTTGCTTGCAAGGTTTTGATATAGGGTCAGGTGGTCGGCAGTGGAACACTTTTTTTTGAGTGGCCATAACTCTGAAACCATAGGAGGTTGCTATTAAGAAAGGTAGCATAGTAAATGTTGTTTGTTCAATATATGTATTGATGGCAAAATAAAAGAAAGTACCTATCACCAAATAGTATTATATAAACACGAATTATAATAAAACATTTATTATAATAAATATTTATAATAAAACCTAAACAACAAAGCCAAAACAAAAATTATTTCATTTTTTTTAAACCAACCCAATGAAAAGCACAAAATAACTTTATATATCCACCCCTATCTAAGTAATAATTATCTGGGTATTTACTAATTATTTGAAGTCGGAGCCACACCAACAAAATAAAAAAGAATGCTGCCCAAGAATTTGGCAAGGACTTCAAAAAGTAAGTGTGTTTTTGTAATGTTTTTTTTTACACCATGACGGTGGCAATCAAGCATACACCCCGCATGATAGTAAGCAGCTACCGTAGCTTATGTCGCCTGCAACCCCTGAGGTGTCACGTGCGTGTTGTCAACCCTTTAATATAAAGAGGAGGATTCACTATGTTGAATTCAATCGAAATAGCGCCTTGGATTCGCAATATTTAGGTAAACCAAATTCTCAAATTATTCAGGTAAATTAAAAATATATACTTTAACAAACGCGGTACCAAATTTGAATACCGAGCGGTATATGTGTAAAAAAATAATACCGGAATACGATTCCTGGTTCCTGGTATTACTGCACCTGTGTCAGCAGCGGCAGTGGTATTCAAACAGTACCTACGTGAAGCGTGAACCGACAATATTTCCTGTATCATGTATGAGGGTACTATTAAATTATGTCTACAAGGTGAGGTCCGAATTGCTTTTGAGTGTACTAAGATGATAAATTGTTGGTTTTATTCGTTTCAAGTATCACTTGCTTATTTACGGTAGCTTACACAGTAATACACATACAATTTTATCAAATTACATAACTGAAAATAAATATGAAAACGCTGCAAGTGTGATCCTTTGCGCCTGGTACTTCGATAAAGTTATTGTTTTTAAGTAGGTAGCTTAATTTACGTATACCCATCGATTATGCAATAAATTAATTTATATTCACTATAAATAAAAAGAAAATATATAAAACTTTTCTGAACTTTTCTGAACTGAAAGGTCAGAGCAATTAGCTTCGATAATCTAGATACTTCATAAACATAAATGTGAAATGTTCTTCGCCTACTAAATAATGAGATCTACGAGTACCTATATCAGTAGGCACTGATATACTTTTATGTATAATAGTAAGTCCTAAAGTATCAGTTACAAGAACATGCAACATTCTAAAATAATTTGAAACAAAAAAGAACCGATTTCACTAAGCATCATCCACCTTTCCAACACCAAATGCTCGATCTACTGTAAAAAATACTCAAATCACCATAGGTGTGCCTATAATAGTTGAAGAGTTCCCTCGATTTCTCCAGGATCCCATCATCAGATCCTGACATGGTTACAATGGGACCAACTGTGAAGTATACGCTTTCAAACAAAAAAAGAATTTTCCAAATCGGTCCAGCAATCTTCGAATAATCGGTGAACATACATTAAAAAAAAATTAGCAAAAACAAAGATCCCGACGAATTGATAACCTCCTCCTTCGGAATCTTAAAGTCGGTTGATAAATTTGCGTAAAGTTCAGATTTGACTTGGCTAGTTCTGTCTACCATTTTTTTTTTTTATAGTTTCGTCATGTCCGTCTGTCCGTCCGTCCGTCCGTCCGTATGTCACAGCTATTTTACTCGGAAAGTATAAGACGTATCTTAATAAAATTTTGACATGAGGTGTATTTTGTATGCCGCTATTTAGTCATGTAGTGAAATTTAAGAAAAAAAAATTCAGGAGGGGCGCTCCATACTTGTAACTAAATGAAAAAAAAATACTTTTTTACCAAGTATCAACATGTTGCACATCAATCGATAGGTCTTTAAAATAACATTGAGGTTTCTTTGAACCTTTTGTGATTAAGTAAATATTTTCAGAAATAATCGCTTCGAAAGTCGGAAAAATAGCGTCGTCGTCCCCACGTAACTTTTGAACCGTAAGTCCAAAAAATATTTAAAAATTGGAGAAGATGCGCATTATCATATACGTTCTACGAAAATGATTTTGAAAATTATTTGTCAAGCCATTTTTGAGTTATTTTAAACAAACTTCTTCCATAGACATCAGATACGACCTTTTGGCATTAGTTTGGTTTTTATTCCATGGAAGCTACGGATCCCTTCATTATGCGTGGTCCGACACGCACTTGGTCGGTTTTTAGGGTTCCGTACCTCGAAAGGAAAAAACGGAACCCTTATAGGATCACTTTGTTGTCCGTCCGTCTGTCTGTCTGTCTGTCTGTCTGTTTGTCTGTCTGTCTGTCTGTCTGTCTGTCTGTCAAGACCATTTTTCTCAGGAACGCGTGGAGGTATCAAGCTGAAATTTATATCAAATACTCAGGCTTATTGTCCCTTAAAGCTGTAAAAAAATCAAACTTAAAAGCCAACGCAATCAAAAGATACAGTCGTTTATGCTGCAAATTTTAGAGTTTCGGCACTCGCAAAACCTACGGGGTACTTCCCGTGAACTCAGAAAATTGAAATTTGGCACGAAGCAACGTCATATAGCATAGACAATGGAAAAATTACAAAAAGTAGACATTTTTAGTAAAATCATACAAAAACATATTTTTTTAAATTTTATACCTACTACCTTTTCCTCGTAAACACGTGGATGTATTAAATTGAAATTCATGTCAAATACTCAGGGCTATAGGACCTTTCAGATGTAGCAAAACTAAACTTTTATATCAACGCAATCAAAAGAAATAGCAATTTAAGTCGCATATTTTGAAACTGAGTACTCGCAAGAAACTCAAAACCTAAAGGGTACTTCCCGTAAACTCAGAAACTTGAAACTTGGCACGAAGAAACTTCATATAGCACAGACAAAGGAAAAATTAAGAAAAGTAGACATGTTTAGTAAAATCATACAAAAAATATTTTTTTAAATTTTAAACTTACTACCTTTTCCTCGTGAACGCGTCTCTATGCATACCTCTGTATTAAATTGAAATAAGTAATAAACATACTACAACTTTTGCTTGTTATAGGTTTGTACGGAACCCTCGGTGCGCGAGTCCGACTCGCACTTGGCCGGTTATTTTTAACATATGAAGAAAATAGAATAAACACCTTTTGTAAATGTTGTTGATATATTGTTAACACAATATCTTAATAATAAACCTCAGTTTAATTATACCGTTAGTAGTGAGCGTTTAAAAACCGCTGGGTATTTAACGAAAGGTTCTGATAGGGTCGTTATTAAATTATTGCGTGAAATCGTTCCACTTTCGCCGAATATGTTTATACAGGGTGAATTTTAAGTCGTGAATCGTAATATGTTTTTCTAACTCCATAAACAACAAGCAATTTAATGCCCCAACTCTTACTAAAATCAGACAAAAAAATTATTGTTTTTTTATTATTTTTTTGTCGTTTATTTTACTTTTAAAAGTGATCATGTGGAATTAAAACAGCTTTATGAGATATTTCAGATGAGAAATTAAGTAAATTTCATTTCTAACTAGGACAAATGACAAATTTGATGTCAATGACAGTTCCGATTCAAAGAGGCAATTAAATTTACTAATTTAAATATCCTAATAGGCCGTTGTAATATCCGTTGTAAATCCACTTTTAAAAGTAAAATAAACGAGAAAAAATAAAAAAAAACAAAAAAAAGTCTTGTCTGATTTTAGTAAGAGTTGGGGCATCAAATTGCTTGTTGTTTATGGAGTTAGAAAAACATATTACGATTCACGACTTAAAATTCACCCTGTATGTACCTATACATATTTCAACGGTATTCGATGAGATGTACACGTGTAGTGTACCTGTGTCCAATCTAAAAAATATTATAGAATGTCTATTTATTTATATCGCATCAGAAACTGTAAAAAAATATAAATCAAAGTCTTTAAATGCATTGAATTATTGCAATTTAATTGCAGTCGCTAGAGACATGTTTAAGAACTTCTATAAAATCTAATATAGGTTAAAATGCACAGAAATCAAGATGAAAAATAATAATATAGGTAGTAAACTTAGATTGGGTAGGTATATAGGTTTACGTATCATTTTATGCTAACCGGACATATTACTATAGTAGGTTCTATCTACGGTTACACCAGTTACATGCTTTAAAAGATGACTCATACTTGAAAAATTATCTAAATTGATATATTATGACTTATCACGAAACCAGCTTCATAAATAATCATGTTTTTTTAAAATCTATTTTAACCTCAAAAATTTAAATTCAATCACTTCCAATTAGTCATAGCGTTCGATATAAATTGCACTACAGATTTTACACTGACGAATATCATTAATTGGCGAAAAGAAATCTGAAATATGCAAAGTTATATGATCTAGTGTCGAAAATGTGAACTAAATAGTTTTGCTTTACAATTGCTTATAAATGACAGCACAGTGGCGCCACACCTAGTATTGTAATAAATTTGTAGTGCATGAGGAATTTACACGGTGTGATCGTTTTTAGCTTTTTGGCAGTTAGACGATAAATCTAGATCTTGTCTTTCCACTGAACAGAGTCAGTGATTTTGTGAAATACTGATTTTTTCTAGGAAATGATGATATGGATTCTCTATTTTAACATCCTGCGTGATTTGATCCCGCAGAGATTAGTGATATCCCTTAGAGATTTGTTCAAATCTCTGCTTCACTTAATCTAGTCAGAGATTTGATGAAATCGCTTAACTGTCGGTACTTGCTTTCGTCATTTCACTAAACTAGTTCAGAGATTTTATCAAATCACCATATACCATCTTCCAGTTAAAACTTTATCATTTTACTAAACATGTTTAGCAAAATGATAAATCTGGTTGACTTAGGGATTTTGTCAAATTCCTGAACAAATCTAGTGAAATGAAAAAGCGAGTCGCGTTTTTTGGCCGATTTTGTCTTTCCACTAAACAGAGTCAGTGATTTGGTGAAATGACTATTTTTTTCTAGGGAAATGATGATATGGATTCTCCATTTTAACATCCTGCGTGATTTGATCATATCCCTTAGAGATTTGTTCAAATCTCTGTTTTAATCATTTCCTTGCGACAAAGCCAAATTAAGTAAAAATTAAAAAAAAAACTATTGAAATGGTTCAAAGATATCTTCAAAATATCAAAATTTAACGATTTTTTAAAGTACGATATATATTTAAAATAACAATGATACCATTCGATTTTTAACAGTTTACTGGAAAATAAATTGTATGGCAACCATATACATAAACTTAACATTTCACTGTAAAAATAGCAATTTCATAACTTTTCCATACTTTAAACAGGGCGACTATGTAATCGTGACGTCACTTTTACACATCACTTTGTTAGGAGCGTTTTGAGAAATAAATGCAAATCTCAGACTTTAAGTCTCATTTCTGACTTTGGGTTGGTGAAATACATTTAAATTAAATTAAAAATAGTTTATTTCTCGATACTGATTTAATAATGGCTTATAATTTTCCGGGTATCTAAAACATGAATCGGCAACTTTTCTAAGGCATGTAATAATATAAATTGGCCGTGAATTAATATTTTAGCAACAATATTTTTTTATAAGCCTCAAACATATGGCATCATATTAGTGAAAAACGGCAGCAATATATAGCTGACCTAAAAATTAACCGGGAACTTGAAATAATAGGTTGGCAACAAAAATATTAACTTGGCATCTATTATTCAAAGCTGGCTTGGTTTAAATATTTGTTGCCAGCTATTTGTTTCTATCTAATTAATCATTTTTTGGGTATCAATTGCTGGTATCATTTTAATTACGCCAGCACTAAAATTTCAGGAAACTGGAATATTTTTAAGGTTCCGTACCAAAATGGTTTAAAAGGAAGCATGTTCTACTGTCTTGTCACAATGTCTATTTGCTCCGAAATTGCTAGATCGATTGAGCTGAAATTTTGTAGGTTGTATGTCTCCTGGTGCTTTAAGGGGGCAATTAAGAAAATTAAATAAAATGTTTTACGTCCCCACCTGGCCATAATGCGAGTTTTACCGTAAGCGTAGCCTGCGGCTCGGGTCCCAAATACCTGCGATTTCGGGCTTTCTTTTTTTTACAGCCCTAGGTAAGTAATGTACTATTGCAAACCATAGGGTTAATGTTAGTTACCATCAGGCGGGCCGTATGCTTGTTTGCCACCGTCGTGGTATAAAAAAAATTGTCTGCGCGACCGGTATGCATATTGGTTAGGTAATGGTCGTTTTCCACATGAATCTTCCATGGCAATAAATATTTAAAAAAATTAAAATTCTGAGTAATTTGTATTTTTAACTAAGCGTAGGAAGAGTTAGGTGCGAAGACGAGCAAAGGAATAAGGAGCTTAACTGTGATTAAAAGTTAAAGTTCAGTGCATTTGTCATAAAAAAATTGCTAACAAAAATATATAAGTAATAAAAAAAAAAATCTGTATAGAACCCGTAGTATGCAATTTTCCCTCTCTTTATTACGTATTTTGAATGTATATGTAACATTGAGCACTTGAGCTTTAGGTAATACCTACTTCCAAAAGGTAATAGGCACATGACTACTATCTAGGTATAATCAAATAATTTCATTAAATATTTTAGTCATTTATTTTTTAATAGAAACACTAATACATATACATTATAGAACTTGTTTTTTTTTAAATGTCAATAAACAACAGGTAATGATTATTTTAAACTGCAATATGTTTTTTTCTTTTCCTTTAAAACTTAAGAAGGTGTGGTCTGTGTAGAAGTAAGGTAGGCGACTATACCTCCCTTCTTTCACAATAGAAAATTAACGATCCATTTCGCCTATGTATCTATGTATGAATATTGTTTCTCACCAGACTAAACATGGCTAGTTTTTATTAATTAATAAAGCCCGCCAGCTTGAACATGTCATGCTCGCTTAAAAGGCTCTGCTTATGGTGGCGTCGTTGATCGGGTCGCCACTTTCCCGAAGAAAGGTTGAGGGAGGCGATGGCTGAGATATGCGTCATACTCGTGAACGGGTGCTGTTTGTGGAGACCGGTCTGTTTAGGCTAACTGGGGCAACACATTTACGTAACTTTTTATTAATCATATTTAATTTTAGTTTAATTGGCTTTAGACACAACATTCGGTGTTTGATTATCCATATTTTTTTATTCAAGACACTTGGAGACCTTATACATCTCTAAGTATAATTTAGAAATAGTATGTTTATTGTATACTAGAATCACTTAAGTACTTTTTTTTATATTATTTAAATTCAAAGTTTGTTTCTAACTGTTGATGATGGATTATTATAATTTGGAAATTTATGTAGAAGACACAGTTCAGGTAAGAAAGTATATCAAACTTGTATGTAATTTATTTTCAATAGTCAGATTTGGACTCATCTTTTTTCTTTGGTATTTTTCTTAAACTATAACCTATTGTTGGTTAATCTAACCTTGGTTTGATATGTTTTCTTATAGAACAACGCACTATATGTATTGTTTAGTTTTGATGTACTGTTGTTTTGAAAAAATAAGTCCCGCCGAGTTTCTTGCCGGACATAATTCTTCTCGGGTCAGAGGTGTAGGGTTAGAACCGGTGTAGTTTGATTTTTTTTCTCTCTCTTTTACTTTGACGTGTAAAAGTGCCCTTGTGGCCTACTTACTGAATAAATGTTTGAGTTTGAGTTTGAGTTTATCTTTTTTTGCAGCCCTATGAGGGAAAACTACGATAAACACAAGATTTTTCTAATCTAAAAAAAAAGAAGTATAGGTAGGTATTTAGGTAATACCTACACAAAACGCACTCTTCATATTTTCTATTAACTAAGTAGGTAGGTATTTAGGTAATACCTACACAAAAGGCACCATTCATTATGCTCTATTAACTAGGTTGGTATTTTGGTAATACTATACAAAAGGCACCTTTCATTCTTTCTAAATCATATGTGGCATATGAATTTTGGTTCTAGATATCTGACTATAGATACTTACTTACCTACCAATATTCATAGACCCTAGTAACTTTTTAAGAATCCATTTTATCTTATAACTACAGCTCGTGTAAAGTTGCCCGTTATACTAATATTGAATATGTAATTCACTTTAATTGCTTCCTAAATATTTTAAAAGTACCTTATTTTTAATTTAAAAGTTATTCTTTTTTGATTAAAAAAAGGCTTCTTAAAATGCTTCCCAGTTATAAATTCAGTTTTCAATATAATTATTTGATACCTACCTATAGTTAAACAATGGCTATTAAGACATTAAAAAACAGCCCATATTGAAATAATGCACGGCCCCAAATTAGTCGCCAACCTATTAATTTTGGTACCCATTTTGATTTTTTATAGCTACCCAAATTCAATTATTTAGCAGCCTGGTTAAATACATGCCTTTAATAATTAACTGTAAAAAATACATGTAAGGACCTCAAAATATCACAAAACTATATACTTACTTATAAAATAAACCCTACAATAAAGTAATCTAAGTAAAACTAAAAATCTAAATCTAAAGTTGGCCCCTGTGGCATGGTGCTGAGATGCTGGCGGCATTTCCTCGCTGGATCGCAATACTGATACGTTAATATTTCTGACTTTTGTGTTGCTTTAACGCAACTGGCCCCATATTATATAGACATTTGATCCTCACAACAATACGAATCAACAATACATGAAAAAATTAATCGTGCTTATTAACTTTAACGTAAATTGAAAAGGCTACTTATGTTGTTTTGAGAGTAAAAGTTCATATGGGCATGATTTTGTTACTTTCTGTTTTTTGAGTGTATTTTCTTACTATGCTATTTTTTTACCGAAGGCTAACATGTTATGTTTTATACAGCTCTGCCACCCTATAGTTAGGGTGGCAGAGCTGGAAAAAGCCACAGGCCCCCGGCCCGAGAGGCCATGAGCAAAAGCGGGCCCAAACATTTTCTGTAAAAGGGGCCTCATACGATGAATTTGCCACGGGCCCCACTTAGCGTAGTTACGCCACTGGTTTTATATTAATTACCTATGTTGCAGTAAGACACCAAAATTCAAAATAAACAGGAGCTGCCAGGCGCTTCTTAAACCTCTGTAAGTTGGCGGCGATGCTTGAGGTGGGTGCTGCCGCACAAACACCAAAAGTACACGCAGGATCCAGATTTATTTTAAATGAAAGAACCCGGATTTTCGGGTATTAACCAGGTTATAAACTTCGGATGTAGCTTATTCCACATTCAGGTTCTAGGAATATGCTTTTCGCGTTTATCTTGATACGAATTTCATCGGTGGCAGCCCTGACCGCACATGTGCACTCATCCACTGGGCTGCACCACAGACCACACCTGATCATCAATAGCATGCGCACACGCACCGAGGAATCGTAGTAGCCCCGCTAGGTCCCCGCGTCGCATAATTTGTCGTTTACTCAGCTCGACATTTTACTGTAAAATGAATGTTATAGCAACCATATACATAAACGCAATATGTCACTGTCAAAATAGCAATTTTATCGTTTTTTCTATTATATAAAGAGGGCGATGTGCAACCGTGAGGTCACGGTTTTATATCATTTTTTTAGGACCCTTTTGAGAAATAAGTTTGAATGACAGACTTTTGTGTTGCTTTAACGCAATTGGGCCTATACAGTGTAATCGTTAAGTGTAGCCTGGTGATGATTCCGTATTAAAAATATAATGATATTAAAAATATTAAGAGGCTGACAACACCCGATGACCTTCAAATTGACTTTATTCAAACAGTTTTTAGCGATAACTACTTGTTTTGAGAAAGTAAAAAAAAAATGTTATTATTAGGAAGAACTTCGTTAATTCCGATACACGATTGGACGAAATCGGCTCGATAAAAAATCTTTGAATAAACCGATCGTGACATTTCAATAAATATCGAATTAAAATCAAACTAACGTCAGTTTATATTCTTCGAATAGGCCTCTAGGGATTCCAGTTCTGATATTTTATTGAATTTATTATTTAGGCATTATCACAAACCCCTTAGTAAATTAAATAACGAAAAAAAAAAAATTACAATATTATCAATATCAACCGTGCTCCTGTTGCCACGATACTAATTCATTATGTCAGGAGATTTAAAAATAGTGCTTAACACGCGATTACTCCGTCTTAACTGTAATACTGTAATCCTGGGTTAAAAGTTGAAAGTTGCGAAACAAACTAAGGTCTCGGGGATTTGAAGGGAACATTTTCTAAATTGAAAACTGTAGCGTTTAGTTGTAAAAGTTCTCAGTAAAGTTCACTTGTCGGGATCATTCCTGACTTGACTCAACTTGTAGTTTGGTAAAAAATAACCCAGATAACTCTAAAAATAGCCATGTGCACTTTGTCTTGAAAAAAAAAAATCCTACATTTTAACTTTAATTTCTTATAACATTATTCTTAATCGTTAAAATGCTTAATGGTGTGTCGCATTTTTTTGAGCTTTGAAGCAATTATTAAATTTACGAACCTTTCTTCATACGATGTTGGTGGCAAACAGGCAGACAGATCGCCTGGTACAATTACATGCTCCTTGCCGTACCCTTTAAAAATATAGGTACCTAACCTACACTCCATTTTCAAGAACCCTTTACTATACAGGCTGAAATATTAATCACCGTTCATATTGAGCGAAGTGATTAGGTAGGCCATACTGAACAACTTGTATTATGGGACCAATTCCGAAATCGCGAAAAAATTTTGGCATCCCCATAGAAAACGACAACATGTAATCGGCCGAAATGTATGAAACAGCCAAAAAAAATTTCGCGATTTCGGTGTTGGTCCCATAGTAAAAGTAGTTAAGTATGGCCTACCTAATAATAACCTCGCTCAATATGAACGGTGATTAATATTTCAACCTGTATAACTTTTTAATTGTAGGTACTTCTTACTTGGCAGAGGCTTGAAAAGCTTGCCTTCCCACTACATTGTGTTTGTATTTACCAAGTACCTATTAATTGCATTAAAGACAATCTTTTATAATTTACCTACTTAAATATTTGTAAATTGCTGTATTTTTATTTTTTAGAACATCATTAACTTAACACAAAGGTCAAACCAAATCACATTCTGACGACTTTTATAAAGTTATAAATCGTGTATCTGTCATCGGGCCGTTTACTTACCATAACCACTTAGAAGGACCAGTGGCATTTTCGTTTCCATGGGTAGAGGCGATAGAACACACGTATAATATTAACTAAATAAATAGAAGTCGTTGTGTAGGTTAAACACGACATTTGTAAAATATCAAACACTATACAAAAGAACCAGCTTAATACGATTTCTCGTATAAAGGATGGTTCACGCACGTTGTAGTGTTCCGGTCCTACAGGACACTTCCGACACTTCATTTTATATGGAAAGCGTCACGTGATATACTATACAAAATGAAGTGTCGGAAGTTTCGTGTAGTTAGGAAGCGGGAGGCTACAGCGTGAACCATACTTAATACGCCATTTTATATCAGTCCCTTGAGGTCCCATAAGATAGTCCCGTATAATACACTTTCCCGCTTAAAACGCCTTTTGCATAGGTCCTTTCAAAATCGTAATTTACGGCCTCCTAGCCCAGCCGGTAGTGACCCTGCCTATGAAGCAGGAGGTCCCGGGTTCGAATCCTGGTCAGGGCATTTATTTGTGGGTTTATTACGGATATTTGTTCCTGAGTTATGGATGTTTTCTATGTATTTAAGTATTTATATGTATATATCTATTACATATATCGTCGTCTAGTACCCACAACACAAGCCTTATTGAGCTTACTGTGGGACTAGGTTGATTTGTGTAAGATTGTCCCATAATATTTTTTTTTATTTATTTTTTTCAGATTTCTTCAAGTTCCGACAAGCGTATGATTTTTTTAGGTATAACTAGAGTACAGTTACCGGCAATATCATCTTCCTACATGAAGGCCGCAAAAATATGTGACACGCTCTTATTTGTAGGGCCATAGGAGTCTGTCACAATTTTTTGCGGCCTTCGTGTAGGAAGATACTATTGCCGGTGACCTAAGGACATATATAGAGTATCTATACTGTGTACCTAGTTTTATTATGTGTCATTAATCTCTCAGGTAGAGAACTAGAGTAGCACAGCTCCGATACAATCTGTCGAATAAGCTTATCAAAAATAAGTCAATGGCCGCAGCAAATTATGTTATAAAACTAATGTTTTATGCATCGGTGATTTCCATAGTCCGTTAGCGATAATCTACGCAGATTCGCGGTTGCTCGGGTTGTCAGATTCACAGACGATTTACTTTTGAGATGGAGCATGTTTGGCGACTGGAGGCCCCCACTTCAGGTTTGTAGTAGAGGCGGTGATTCAAAGTTTTTGTAGAGAGGGCGGCGGCTAAATTGGATTTCCTTTTCTTAAAAAGCTACGGTAAGAATGCTGAAATGACTGAACATTTGCCAAGCGTAAGTGTATGGACGCTCCGCCGTGTAGGTAGTAACTTTATATAAACGCGATGCGACTCTTCCTTTCGCGAATAAGTAGATTTACCTACGTCTGTGGGCTATGTAGATAAGTAAATATCGGATACTAGCTTTTGCCCGCGGCTTCGCTCGCGTTAAATTCGGGGTAACACGGTTCCCCTTTCCTGATTGCCCCCCGGAATGCTCCATACAAACTTCCACCCCCCATTTTAGGAAAGTGGGGGGTTAGAAAGAGAAGTAGCCTATGCCACTCTCCATCCCTTCAACTATCTCCACTTAAAAAATCACGTCAATTCGTCGCCCCGTTTTGCCGTGAAAGACGGACAAACAAACACACACATACACTTTCCCATTTATAATATTAAGTATGGATTTATTGCAAACATTTAATACTAGGGTTATGACTCATGTAGAGGGTTAATGTAATATACAAAAACGTGAGACCTACACATTTTAGGTACCTATTGAAATTAAAACGTTTTTACTTACTTGATTTCTTGTGAATTACGCCAAAACTTTTCGGAACTTGCACATCAATGAACGATAGCACGTGTCGTTGTCTTTTACAATAAAAGTGCTATGTGTAGCGACATCAGCATCTTTGTGAACGTGTCATACTTAGTAGTGGAATCTGAATGTGGTAGTATTTATATGTATATATCTATTACATATATCGTCGTCTAGTACCCACAACACAAGCCTTATTGTGGGACTAGGTTGATTTGTGTAAGATTGTCCCATAATATTTTTTTTTATTTTTTTTTTCAGATTTCTTCAAGTTCCGACAAGCGTATGATTTTTTTAGGTATAACTAGAGTACAGTTACCGGCAATATCATCTTCCTACATGAAGGCCGCAAAAATATGTGACACGCTCTTATTTGTAGGGCCATAGGAGTCTGTCACAATTTTTTGCGGCCTTCGTGTAGGAAGATACTATTGCCGGTGACCTAAGGACATATATAGAGTATCTATACTGTGTACCTAGTTTTATTATGTGTCATTAATCTCTCAGGTAGAGAACTAGAGTAGCACAGCTCCGATACAATCTGTCGAATAAGCTTATCAAAAATAAGTCAATGGCCGCAGCAAATTATGTTATAAAACTAATGTTTTATGCATCGGTGATTTCCATAGTCCGTTAGCGATAATCTACGCAGATTCGCGGTTGCTCGGGTTGTCAGATTCACAGACGATTTACTTTTGAGATGGAGCATGTTTGGCGACTGGAGGCCCCCACTTCAGGTTTGTAGTAGAGGCGGTGAGTCAAAGTTTTTGTAGAGAGGGCGGCGGCTAAATTGGATTTCCTTTTCTTAAAAAGCTACGGTAAGAATGCTGAAATGACTGAACATTTGCCAAGCGTAAGTGTATGGACGCTCCGCCGTGTAGGTAGTAACTTTATATAAGCGCGATGCGACTCTTCCTTTCGCGAATAAGTAGATTTACCTACGTCTGTGGGCAATGTAGATGAGTAAATATCGGATACTAGCTTTTGCCCGCGGCTTCGCTCGCGTTAAATTCGGGGTAACACGGTTCCCCTTTCCTGATTGCCCCCCGGAATGCTCCATACAAACTTCCACCCCCCATTTTAGGAAAGTGGGGGGTTAGAAAGAGAAGTAGCCTATGTCACTCTCCATCCCTTCAACTATCTCCACTTAAAAATCACGTCAATTCGTCGCCCCGTTTTGCCGTGAAAGACGGACAAACAAACACACACATACACTTTCCCATTTATAATATTAAGTATGGATTTATTGCAAACATTTAATACTAGGGTTATGACTCATGTAGAGGGTTAATGTAATATACAAAAACGTGAGACCTACACATTTTCGGTACCTATTGAAATTAAAACGTTTTTACTTACTTGATTTCTTGTGAATTACGCCAAAACTTTTCGGAACTTGCACATCAATGAACGATAGCACGTGTCGTTGTCTTTTACAATAAAAGTGCTATGTGTAGCGACATCAGCATTTTTGTGAACGTGTCATACTTAGTAGTGGAATCTGAATGTGGTAGTCCATGGTCAGATTATATAACTTTAACCTCGTATTCTACACCATCCTACAATTGTAAAACCAACCTTTATCCGTCCCAGTAAGGTTCAATTTGCAGTAAATTTTGGAGATGGTCAGATATCAGCATTGCCCTTAGATTTTAAGATAGGGTTAAAGATTTTCCATATCTGGTTGAGCTACTTGGTCGAAGATCAGCTTGTCAAGGATGTCGGGATATAGGGATATGCATAGCATATTAACGATATTAAAAACATAATAAAAAAAGTACGATGTGTTCGTTCTTGTAGTGGGACCGTTAATCACGTAAACTATACGTATAGTAGTTATGATGAATTTTATTGACAAAACCCGAAACTTAAACTAGAACCTATTTTATAATCCCATAATTATTTTTGCATGTTTTAAAGTGGGGCATTCCACTCATACAATAGATTGTTATTAAATCAAATACAAACATTTAAAACATAGGAAAATAACGATTGACGAAGCGATAATGATTGGTATAGCGATCGAGCCCCGGCAAGGCGTATCGATGCAGGATCAAGTCCTGCTGGGTTGATTATTTTTTCAATGTTTTCCATGTTTGTATTTGATTTAATAACAATATTTTATAGCTAGCTTTTGCCCGCGGCTTCGCTCGCGTTAAATTCGGGGTAACAAACCATACAGACTTCCACCCCCCATTTTAGGGAAGTGGGGGTTAGAAAGAGACAAAAAGTAGCCTCCATCCCTTCAACTATCTCCACTTAAAAAATCACGTCAATTCGTCGCCCCGTTTTGCCGTGAAAGACGGACAAACAAACAAACAAACACACATACACTTTCCCATTTATAATAGTAGGATATTTTAACTTCGGCTACACGCATTTTACACTTCTGTAGATTGTATAGGCTACGGTAGCTGCTTACCATCAGGCCGTATGGGTGTTTAACTATTTTAAACTGCACCCCTTCAAAGTTTTATGGTAAGAACCTCGGCCGTACTTAGTATAATTAGTAATTACCATTATCTGTCGAAATATCCGTCGCACATGTTAAAAAGAAGTATTATTTGGCAGCCTTAAATTACAGCCAAGAATCTCTCAGCAAAGTTTCCAAAATCGAACATTAAGAAATAAAGAAAAATTGGCTAAAAACAACTTTTATTTTACATTTTTTTTTCTAAAATCGAGGTTATTGACCTGTAATTTTTATTGTTAAAAGATAGTGCAAAATATCTGCTACAAATTGATACCAAATCCAGAACATTTTACAAATTAGGTACTAGAGTGGAAACGAGATCTTCTTTAATAAGAGTCAACTACTCATTAATGTTGTATTATTATCATAAAAAATCGCAGATTAGGATTAAAATTCATACCTTTAGCAACGCCGTTAAATAGTTTTATATTTAAGTACCTACCTATATGCTTACCTAGGCACTATATTCGGTTTAAAACTAAATTCACCTCGCCGATTCACACATACTAATACTTTTAGTATGTAACCGCCGATCATACCCCTCTTAAGATTCTGCGATCGTCGTTTTAAATATTTTCTGTAATGTATAAATTGAAAATAAATATAACTACATACCAACCATGAATATTAAAGACGAATAGACGAAGTTACATTTGCATTTATGATATTCGTGTTAAAGGTCCTACGATCTTGGTTTTAAATAACTTCTATGACGTATAAATTACAAATAAAGATAACTAAAATAATTGGTCCTTCGTACCGGATATCGCGTCTGGGTATCATAATTATAATCTCCCACGAAGGAAGTAGTAAAAACTTTCTTTTATGAGTACTTCGGGGTAAATTATGATTACGATAAGCGCCGATAGTATTTGCTCAATTTGTAGGTTCTCTAGACGAAAACTAGACCTATTTAAAGATTTTAATTTGTATCATTATTTTGGTAAAGGTTATTTGGTAACCGGGGCTTAAGTCGTTCGTTGTATCTACAGATTCAATATCGTATTTACCAAAATGACAATACTTCACTTAGACTCCACCTTTCCAAAAGCAAATGCTCGATTTACTGTAAAAAACACTCAAATCACTATAGGTGGCTGTAATAGCTGAAGAGTTCCCTCGTTTTCTCCTCCCTCTTGACCTGGTGACAATGGGACGAACTGTGATGTATACTATTTCAAACAAAAAATGAATTTTTCAAATTGGTAAAGCCGTCTTCGAGTAATCGGTGAACATACATAAAAAAAGCAATAACAAAGATCCCCACGAATTGAAAACTTCCTCCTTCGAAATCTTGAAGTCGGTTGATAAAGAACAGGATTCGGTGTTTTAAAAGTAACTTTTGACTTATTTCGCTCATGTTTCTTAATTTTTTTAGCTAAATATATCCGAGTAAAAATAAAAAAACATTACTTGTTTCAAAAACATTAGTGATATAATACGCTTAAGACAATAAGAGAAAAAATGGCGAGATTTAAAATCGTTTTCCCAGAAATCGCAAGACGACAACCGCACGATTTTTCTAATCCTCAAAAAAACCATGTATAGGTAAGTATATAGTTTACTACTTTTTTTAATACCACGACGGTAGTAAGTAGTTAACGCAGCTTATGGACGCCTGCAAATCCAGAGGTGTCACATGCGCGTTGCACCAGACCTTCAACGGTTTAGGCTGTGCGATTCTACTAGACGCACAGCCTATCTAGCTAGAGAATCTCTTGATAAAGTAACAGTTTTACTTAGGTACGTATAGTCAAATACAGTTTAGTGCTGGTTTTACTTATTTCATTTTGTTTGAACTTGCCTTCGTTTACAAATAAAGTATGTATCAGCGAGTGAACCAACTAATAATTTTTAAGAAAAAAAACGATCTTCGTTGGGGGAAAGGTGAAAGATTATTGTAAATGGTGCAATCTTAGATTCCATACAATGAATTAACTTGCTTAACAAACACAGACATAACATGAACAATGCGTCGTTGAAGAGTTCCGTTCTAATGATCATCAGCATTTCCACTTCATCAAATGTCACTTTCTTGAATGAGAATGCTTGTTTTGTTGATAAAAACATAAAAAAATCACTATATATAGGTATGTCTTTAAGATCTGAGGAGTTACCAGTTGACAAAAACGGGACCAATATACATATACTTACAATCAAAAAAAGAATTTTCATTATCGGTTCGGATATGACGGAGTTATAGAGTAACAAAAAAAACATACAACCGAATTGAGAACCTGAAATCCTCGCTCCTTTTGAAATCTTGAAGTCAGTTAAAACAGAGATTAGGTACGGTCTTCCCTTAACCCTGATCTACATTAACCAAACTCACGCGCAGATCTAGTATAGTGGCAGTATAGTAAAATAAATATATAGCGGGAACCGTTGATCGGGGGAGGCGTTGACCCCGGCGGGTTTACGAGTGCATTTGCACAGTGACACCCCCGCACCCCTCACCCGCGCTGCGTGCGCGCAGAGACGGTTCTCGAAATCGGGAGGGTTGTTCCGGTTACGAGTGGCTGCAAGAGGTCTTGAAATATAGTAGTCCTATGTTTATGACTCCGAGCCTAGCAAGCATACAAAATACAAAATTCTTTATTTTATAAACGAATACAAGGTTATGGATGCAGGGATGGGGCCACCCGGTAAGCAAAAAAATGCCTGTGTTAGGAGGCACCCCTCTTCCCTTAGGTTTATAAAGCTATTAAAGGTAATAAAATATAAGCATGAAATTGGTGTACGCGTAGATTAGGCAAAAATGAAGTAGTTATAATGATAACTCGCCATTTATTGATTTACTGTCGCAGTAATTAAGTGAATACCGGAAATAGGTTGAAGCTCGATCGATAGTTGCTCTACAGGCAATTTTTACCTTGAAAACTATATGGCTTTTCCATTGAGGTGCAGATGGTCGGAGATGAGATGAGAAGAGACGTCCTGGAATCAACCATTACATCACCTATCATCACCCATCATCATCATCATCATCGTCATCATCTGTCAGACTGTCACCCATCCCCGCCAATATTATATTGGTTGATTTCCGGACTTCTCCTCTCAACTCCGCCTCAGTGAAGAGGAAGCCTATTGTGGTAGACGTGCGAATTGCTACTAAGAGAAGAGTAAGTTGGTCGCGCCACTCGAGTTTCCAGTCAGTTGGCACCCTTAGCTTTTTTATTATTTTATATCACAACGGTGGCAAACAAGCATACGGTTCGCCTGATGGTAAGCAGCTACCGTAACCTATGGACGCCTGCAACTCCAAAGGAGTCACATGCGCGTTGCCGTCCCTTTACAAAAAGGAGGATTCACTGTGTGTGTGAGCTTGTGAGTTTATTAATAATTTGAGGTTAATATGTATAATATTAGAGTACTCAGAGTATTGAGGTAGGATATTAGAAGAGGTGCAGTCTCAAACAAGATTTACTGAAAATATATATGGCTCTTGAAAATTCGTAAACGGCCAGTCTTATCACTGAATAAATTCTAATAAAACTGACGGAGAAACTGCTGTACGAGTCATTCTTATAGCACTATTGTGGAATTTTTTTGGCTTATTGTGATACCCATTCTTTATTACCTAATATCGGTAACTCAGAGTAATGTTTCCAATAGTAAAAAAATCAGACCATTACGACTGGATGGCCTCGACAGGAAAGACCCCAAACAGAACCAATTATGATTGATCCTGCACTTCTCCGCAGAAAAAGTTGAAAATTGACATACCTTGTTTGGATCACATGAGTTGATTAAGTTTATCGCGGCCGACAAAAACATGCACATAACCGGTGGGCATTATAATGGATATTGTTTTTTTATGGTGGCGAAAAGGCGTGCTGCTTGCCGCATGTAAAGCGCCAACCGCAGCTTGTGGGTGCTTGTAACTGTCAAGTCACATTTACAAAATGTGTCATTATTTTGGTAAATTAGTCCCGCCGAGTTTCTTGCCGGTCATAATACTTCTCGGGTCAGAGGTGTAGGGTTAGAACCGGTGGTTGTTTGTTTTTCTCTGACGTTCATAAGTGCATTGTAATGTGCCTAAATTGAAGAATAAATCTCTTTAATCTTTTTTTTTACAATTTGGAGGCTAGCGCTTCTGTTTTTACTTCTATACAATATTGAATCTGTACAACCACGTACAACGTTCGATGTAAGCACCGGCCACTAATCCAAATGGTACCTATCTTTAGGTCCTAAAAGAGTGGCACATATATTAATTCTCATACAGAGTCCGACTCCGACCCCCTAACTTCATATTGAGCCACAAAAAGTGGATTCAAAAAATGTAATCCATAGAAATTAGACGTCTATGCCTACTCTCCACACTTTGGCACTTGCATATGTCGTTGCAGAGTCAGCGGGGCCTGACCATGATTAAGTTAGAAAGCGACCACTCATGGAAGCATGTAGTAATGAAACGGCCTCCTAGCCCAGTCGGTAGTGACCCTACCTACGAAGCAGGAGGTCCCGGGTTCGAATCCTGGTCAGAGCATTTATTTGTATGTTAATCACGGACATTTGTTCCTGAGTTATGGATTTCTATCTATATAAGTATTTATCTATAACTATATCTACCGTCGCCTAGTACACAATACAAGCCGTATTGAGCTTACTGTGGGACTAGGTTGATTTGTGTAAGATTGTCCCATTAATATTTATATTTATGGAATGGTAAAAATGTACTTTCATGGGAAATTTTCATACTTTTTGTAAAAGGTCAACAGTCGGATAGTTCTGACACACACACACAGACCCTAATATTCAATATAGTTCACTATAAAAACAAAGACGAAGCGAATCTAGCCGCCCGTACCATTCCCGGGGACTCGATTCAGTCACTAAAGAAAGAAAAAAAAAGGATAGTTCTGTGAGTTCTGTCCACCTGCCAGGGCGATGCCACTGTCACGCACAAACCGAATAGAGGGGTACTGTTACTTGAAACACTCTCTTGTAGGTACATACATTCTTTTTCAAGTTAAGGGTAAGGGCACATCATTGTCCGTTGTCAATAAGGCGTTACGGCCATAAAAATTAAAAACTCTATTAACAACCGACAATTATGTACACACCTTATGGCCTGTTTCACAATCTCCAGTTAAAGCATATCTGTCAGATAAATGTTTGCTGTCCTTTTCTTTTATATACCTGGAGAAAAGGATAGCAATAATTTTAACTGGCAGATAAGTTTATCTGGAGATTGTGAAACAGGCCCTTAGACTCGAAAACATTACAATTATGACATTAGAATGAAGTAAATTTAAAATGAAGTGTTTAGCGAAACTAAAACGACTAGCCAAACAGTAAACTTGATCATAATATATGGATAATTATTAGTCAGGAAGACACGTCGGTTAGCGGTTTTAAATATATGTCCGTTTGTTTCAGCTGCCGCTCAATCGCCAAACTGTCTGGTCGGCTAGTTACATACAACAATAGTTTACAGTTACGATGTAAATGAAGATTTCAATGTGTAATTGACGTGCAGTTATGCAACTAAATGAAGATCGAAAGGCACAGAGCCACACGGTTTTTTAATGACTAAACGCAAATCCATCCGCGACTTTCCATCCGCGATGTCGATGTTTTTTTTACCGAAGAGCAACAAGTAGAAAATAAAAATTAAACACAGATTACTATAGTTTTCAACCGACTTCAACATTTCGAAGGAGGAGGTTTTAAATTCGTCGGGATCTTTGTTTTTTTTATATTATTTTTTATGTATGTTCACAGATTATTCGAAAACTTGAAAAATTATTGGGGGGAACTGGAGAAATCGAGGGAACTCTTTAAACTTTATAGGCACACCTACAGTGATTTGAGTATTTTTTACAGTAGCTCGGGCATTTCCTTATGGAAAGGTGGAGGCTAAGTGAAGTGGCTCTTTTTTGTTTAAAATTATTTTATTTTAGTATTTTATTTATTTGGTTTACATGTAACTTACATAAAAAAATTAAAGGTAAGCGCTGTAAACCCCGCCAATACCACATTATCGGGTAATAAATCATACATTCTTATTATTCTTAATACAAGTTCAACCGTCGTTCGTGAGTGTTGGAGAGGGTGTCGGGGGTGTTGGAGAGGGTGTCGGGGGTGTTGGAGAGGGTGTCGGGGGTGTTGGAGAGGGTGTCGGGGGTGTTGGAGAGGGTGTCGGGGGTGTTGGAGAGGGTGTCGGGGGTGTTGGAGAGGGTGTCGGGGGTGTTGGAGAGGGCAGGCACGCTCAGGTTTGCGGCGCTGAGCTACAGGCCTGCTCACTCAAGTCCTTCATACACGTCCCCGTCGGCCCTGGCTCTGCCGCCGCGGACCAGGGTCGAACCCACCCTGGGTTCTTGTTGGGTGGGTCGTGCACCCCGGAAATGCTAGTGGTCTTAACGGGCGTCGCAGTTTGTACCAACAACCCCGGACCACTAGTAGCCAAGTATGAGGGCTAATGCCTGGCGTGGCAGTCCCATCCGTCAGGTAATCCTATCCCCCTACCCTACTTCTCCAGTCTTAACATCCCGTGATCCATACTAGTCACTTCCTGTCTCTTCCCGCCTTTACTCCTTCCCCTCAAAGCTTCCTTCCCATTTTTTCCCTTTCTCCCCCTGACCCCTTCCATTACCTCTCCGCCAATCCAAGGTGTTACACGTACCGTGCCGATGGATGCGTGGCTGGTGGCTAGACCAGTCTCAAACGGCGTCTCTACGAAAACGGGGCAAATCGTAGTAGTATTTATGTCCTTCAGGCGGCAAGCGGGGCTCTGCCGTTTTGTGACCAATTATTTCCCTAGCTAATCGTGGGACGTTTATAGTACCGTGGTAGTACCGGAGCGAAGGAGGCTGCAGAAGCCTCCCGTGCGCCCGAGGTCTGCTCTCAGGTAGTGGAGATGGAAACTGAGGTCGACAGAGACGCTACCGTCTCTGGTGCGCCCGGTGAAAACTCCGCTACCAAGGAGCAACGTGTCTTTAGACGCATGTCGGGTGCTGCTCGCAAGAGGTTTCGCAGGCTTATGGGCGACGGGGTAGCGAAGGAGCAAGTCATGTCACTGGCCCGTAAGCCTTGGGCGGAAATCACTGCGGAAAATCCGGCCACGGATAAGGCCCCTTTTAAAAGGGTCAGATCTGAGGACGAATCTCCGCAGGGAAAAGCGAAAAAGGCCCCGAAACTCGCCTCTGGAACCCCAGGGGAGCCTCGGCCCCCCAGTTTCCGGGAGGTAGCAGGATCTTCACGAGTAGGGATTCGGAATTCGGACCCTATGAGTGAGGATCAAATGAAGTCGGTCCACCGTCACCTAAATCTCGCCATGGTGAAACAATGGTCGAACGCCAAGGGCGGTGCACCGCAGTTTTTGGGCTTCATTCACAAGACAGGTTGGATTCTGGTGACTTGTGTCAACCAGACTAGCAGAGACTGGCTTGTGAATGAAGTCCCCAAGCTAAAGCCGTGGCCAGAGGCGAAACTCTCCGTCATCCCTGAGGGTGAACTGCCCAAACCAGCCACGGCTATAACGTTTATTCCGGAGACCGAGGCGGCCTCTGTAGAGGAAGCCTTGGCGCTGCTCAGGGTCCAGAACTTTGGCCTGAACACGGAGCTCTGGAAACTGCTTGGGGAGAAGGCTGAGCAGGGTGGTAGAGCGGTCACCTTTGCTCTGGATGAGCCTTCTGCCGAAACCCTCAAGGCCAATGGCGGGGAGGTAGCCATTGGCTTCAAAAAAGTCCAGCGCAGCAGGGGCCAAATGCTCCCCCAGCGCAGCGGGCAGAACAGCAGACCCAGCCTCTCGCTGAACCCACTCCTGGGCCTAGTACTGTGGTACCTGGCAGCCAAAACCCCATACCCCAGGGCTCTCGTGGCCGTGGGCGAGGGCGCCCGGCAGCCAGAGGCACAAGAGGAGTGACGAGGGGCATGGTACCCGGTCGGGCCAGACCCACAACCTCGGCGGTAGGAGAGCTACAAAGAAGGCCTCCGAACGTGAGAGGCAGGGGAGCGCCACAACGGGTAATCAAAAGGGCCAAATAAAAACGGGCCTCTCCACTACGGCACCCGCGAGGGTCCTGCAAGCCAATATTCACCATGCGACAGCCGCCACGGCCATTGTCGAAAGTCGGTTTGCAGGACACGTCGACCTCGCATTAATTCAAGAACCTTGGGTGCGAAACTCAACCATACTAGGACTGAACTCGGTTGGTAAAGTTTTATTCAATACTAACGGAATAAGGCCTAGGGCATGTATTGTTTTTGGCAAGAACATTGATTTTCTACCTGTTCCAGAGTTATGCACAGACGACCTGGTAGCAGCGTATGTAAACCTTAAGGGATGGAGCGGGCAGAGGGTCATACTTTGCTCTGCTTATCTCCCTGGAGATAGGAGTGACCCCTCTGCGGAACTTGCAGCTGTGGCGGACTACGCCCGCAGACATAACGCAGAAATACTGGTGGGATGTGATGCAAACGCCCACCACACCAACTGGGGAAGCACCGACATCAACGATAGGGGTGAGTTACTTCATGACTTTCTTCTATGTAATAATTTCCAAATTCTAAACTTAGGATGTGAACCAACCTTTGTTACTAGGGTTAGGAAAGAAGTTTTAGACTTAACCTTTGCATCCTCAAACCTAGCCAGGTATATCCAGAACTGGAGGGTAAGTGATGTGGAGTCTCTGTCAGATCACAAGCATATCTGTTTTAATATATCTTTTTCTCTCAGCGTCCAATCATTCACCTTCAGACATCCCCGGCGGACCGACTGGGAAGGTTACAGGAGCAGTCTAGAGCGGAACCTGGACTCTGCAGCGAAGGTGATAAAAACGCGAGAGGGTTTAGATCTTGCGGTAGAGGTAGTCTCAAATGGCATTGTAAGTGCCTTTGAAGAAAACTGTGCTCCCAAGGTAAAGTCAACTAAACGTCTTGTCCCATGGTGGAACTCCAAGTTAAAGAGACTCAGGGACAAGACGCGCAGATTATTAAGGCTAAGATGACAAAGGAGTGGGAGGTCTACAGGAAAGCCCTAAATGAATACAGCAAAGAGATTAGGAAGGCTAAGAGAGCATCATGGAGGAGGTTCTGTGAGGAAATAGAGAATACGCCTCAAGGAGCGAGACTTCATAGGATACTCTCTAAAGCCAGAACTAATCAAGTAGGCCTTATTAAGAGGCAAGATGGCTCCTTCACTACCAGTGAAATGGAGACTTTAGAGCTTTTAGCGGAAACTCACTTTCCAGGGGCAGCTGAGTCACACGGACCCCAGACACAGAGAGCCTCGCTTAGGCCTCGCCCGGAGGACTGGAGGCAGGCTGCCCTGGTCATAAGGCCAGGAATAGTGAGGTGGGCTATAAACTCTTTTAAACCATACAAGACGTGCGGACTGGACGGTGTAAGCCCAGTGCTATTGCAGCGAGGTGCTGAAGTCCTAATCCCGCATTTGGTAAGAATCTTCAGAGCCAGTTATGCCTGGGGACACTTACCAGACCAGTGGAACAAGGTCAAGGTACTATTCATACCAAAGGCGGGGAGGAAGGATTATGCTCTCGCAAAGTCCTTCAGACCGATCAGCCTCTCCTCGTTCCTCCTTAAAACCTTGGAAAAGGTAATTGATAAGCATATTAGAGAGAGCTGTCTGCTAAGCAAACCCATCCATGACAGCCAACATGCTTACCGTAGGGGCAGATCTACAGAGACTGCTCTGCTAGAGCTGGTCGACACAGTGGAAAGGGCCTTGGAAGATAAGGAAATAGCTTTGTCGGCCTTCCTTGATATTGAGGGCGCTTTTGATAACACACCCATTCGGACATTGGTGGAAGGGCTCAAGGCCAAAGAGGTGGATGACACCACCATCCGCTGGGTGCAAAGCATGCTCTCAAACAGAGTGGTTAGGCTGGACTTGCTAAACACCACACTTGAGGTGACCACAGTGAGAGGATGCCCGCAGGGGGGGGTCTTATCTCCCTTGCTCTGGACTCTTGCGGTGGACGGACTTCTGTATAAGATGGCGGAGCTCCGAATCGACACTCAGGGGTACGCAGACGACCTTGTTGTGACGGTGAGGGGAAACTGCCAAAGTACTATATCGTACCTTATGCAGAGGGCTCTTAACACCATAAATTCGTGGTGCGGAGATAATGAACTGTCTATCAATGCAGATAAGACAATTATTGTTCCATTCACTTACAAGCGGAAACTGGACAAACTTCAACCGCTTGTCATGAATGGAAAAACAATTCCGTTCTCAACAGAGGTCAAGTACCTGGGGATAACACTGGACCAGAAACTGACCTGGAACCAACATGTGAACGGAACCCTACAAAAGGCTAGATCAGCCTTGGGTATATGCTGTCGTCTAGCGGGCAACCGGTGGGGTCTTAAACCCAAAATTGCCCTTTGGCTGTACACATCTATAGTGAGGCCGATAGTGTCCTATGCCTCGGTAGTGTGGTACAAGAAGACGACACAAAAGGTAACAGTGGCGAAGCTCGGCAGCCTGCAACGAACTGCCTGTGTCATCGCTACTGGAGCTATGTCATCCTCCCCTACGGCAGCCCTAGAGGCCATACTAAATCTACCGCCCCTTCACCTGCACCTGGAGTTGGAGGCGAAGTCCAGTATACTCAGAATAGCGGCTGCAAGGAGAGGAGTTTGGCTATCAAATGCCCTGAGACTATTCAACGAATCAGTGCACGATATTCCTGTTCTGGGGATGCCATCGGACACTATGCCCCCCAAGTTTTGTCCACAGAAAATCTATTCAGTGGAACTCCCCAGAAGGGAGGACTGGTCAAACAGTCAAATCAAGTGGAAAGAAGGAAGCCTCAGGTGGTACACTGATGGCTCCAAATCCGGATCTGACGTAGGCTGCGGAATATATGGCGAGGCACCTAGAAAGGCCATCAGTCTAAATCTAGGAAGATACTGCTCTATATTCCAGGCAGAGGTGTACGCCATCTTAGAATGTGCGTCAACCAACCTGCAACGTAACTACGTCAACGATACCATTTATATCCATTCGGATAGCCAGGCGGCACTCTTGGCCCTAACCTCAGATGTCATAACGTCTAGGCTGGTTGAGAACTGCAGGCAACTACTAAATGACCTTGGAGCCAGGAACAAGGTCGTTTTGCGTTGGGTCCCGGGGCATGCGAGTATCGCAGGAAATGAAAAAGCCGACGAACTTGCACGAGCGGGGGCCAAGGGGACTCACTACAGTCCTGAGCCTTTTTGTGGAATCCCCAAAAGCCTAACGAGGCTCACCCTGAAGACCTACTGTCAATATAAAACCATTCAACTCTGGAGGAAAACACCAGGTATGAACCATTCCAAAGCGCTTATCAAGGCCTTCAGCAAAAAGGCGTCTAAGAACGCCTTGGCGCTGTCCAGGAACCAATTGCGCAATCTGGTAAGGGTGCTTACTGGGCACTGCGGCCTAAACAAGCACATGCACACTATGGGGAAACGTGACACTGGGCGGTGCAGACTCTGTATGGAGACAGAGGAGACGCCCTTGCACATCCTCGCAGATTGCCCTTCCCTAATGCGTACTCGTAACTTAATTCTGGGTAGGCACATACTACGCCCGGAGGAGTTAAAGTCTCTCGAGATCAAAAGGATCCTGGAACTGTTTGAAGTTGCAGGGCTAGACCGAGAGTTGTAGTAGGTGGCGATCACAATAGATCAGTGATGGTCGCAGTGATACATAGGCTTGGGAGCCTTACATAGCCCCTAACAAGAAGAAGAAGAAGAAGAACTGTCGTTTGTTTCAGTGACCTTTCTGCAGTAATGTACATTAAAGTACTTCGTATTTTCTGTACGTAGCTCTGTATTCTGTGATACGTCTTTATTTTCAAGAGCGCGCGGTCAGTCTCAACACTTCGCCCACCGTACCTCTGTTGCCGATTGCACATGGCAACTACATGCTTCCATGAAATAAGTGAGTGCGTGCCAAATCAAAGGTTAGATTTTCATAGCCAATAGCCGAGGCGGCGCAAACGAGCCATTGTTTAGTTTAGCTGAGTTCTGGTTATAACATGGTTATAAATATGCGGGGAGATGGTGTTGCCTGCCTAGAGTGCCTCATGCCTGTCACGTAGGCAATGTTTAGTTTAAAGCCTTTAAACAAAATATTGCGAGCGTATACTGGACAAGATCTGAAAGTTACTTATACTTAATTAAAAATGAGATGTGTTAGATATTCCTCGAAGTGGCAGAATTTGCCAAAAAATGAGAGTTCTTGGAAATATCAAAGTCAGCAGATGCCCCGGTTTTGGCCACAAGGAGAATTTGTCCATTCAGAGGTCCGTTATTTTGTGTCAATGAGGAATTATTACACTCTTTATATACTGAATCGTTGAAAATATATTACTTTATTTATATGAATCTCCACTATTAAGATTCTGACATTAGATACTATTTTTTTCGTTAATTAAATGTCAGAAAGGGACCTAGGAGACAGTTTTAGCCACTTTTTTCCATGGCTCCTGACAACTGATACACGACAGATGACAATGCGATGTGCTGCCATAATTTAGTATTATACCTACTAAGTATAAACCATCTATGTAGACTTGTAAATTTGTTAATACCTTAATAAAGTTGAAAATGGCCAAAACCGGTACAGTGGTCATAAGTATGCCTTGTAGGTATTCTTAGTTAGTACATACCCTGACTTAAACTATAGGTACACTTGTATGTCTCACGAAAGTTATATTGAATGTATATTCGTATTGGACTAAGAGCTGGTCACGTCAGATATGACACAATAATGAGAGCAACAAAACCCGTCTGGTTAGATTGCTATACTATCCTTATTGCTAGATCCGGGCATTTGGCAGCTTTTAATGGGTGGAGGTCAGAGTGACAGACTAGCAAATTTTTTGAATTGGAAAATAGTAATACCAGAATAGGTAAAAACTGCCGAAATTGTCTCAGTTATAAAGGAAAGGGTCTATATTTTAACATTAGAACTTAGAACAAAACACATTGCGTATTATTGTTGAAACAAAAATATTAGGCGACAAACTATGAATTACATTATACGTCTTTGGCACTACTTTCCCTCAACAGAAACTTATGGCAATGATATAATTTAATTATTTTTCTACTCGTCGACTGTAATGCTTGAATTGTGATTGTGTAGACCGAACTACTAGCTCATACTTTCCGATAGAGCTTTTGTGGTCGCATATTGTGACATCGCCAACGATGGTACAAAAGATTTTCATACTATATTGTGACACTGTTGCACGAGCCCGCGCGGCCACGCCGCCGTCGCCGCGCGCCGGGGCGGGCGGGCACGATCTGCCGGGAGATTAAAGTTACTCTATTGTATAGAGGCAGCAGGTCTTCCCGAACTCAATTCTTACCGGCTTGCCTATATTGAGCACTCGTAGAAAAAATATTGTATACAATAGTGACATAATCAAGCTTTTCAATCTCGTACCTTACTTAGGCCACTCAGCAAGCTTCGTGGCCTAAACACGGTACTCGACTGAAAAGCTCTTAATTATGTCACGATTGTATAAAATACTATTGTAGAACTTCTCACAATATTGCATCAAACCCAGAACTCCAGGATTTGTTTTATTGAAGTGGTTTGCATTCTTGGATCTCAACCACTTTACAGCTGCCAGATGTCCAGATCTAAGATAAGCATAGTATAGCAAACGGAGTAGAGGAGTTTTGTTGCTCTCATTATTGTGTTACATCTGAACGTGGCTAGCTCTCCGACTATATGTCTGCGTGGGCAAATTAGTAGATTGAACAAATTTGATACTTGGCAATCTTGGCATAGTATCGTAGAGTATGTCATAGGATGTTAGTATTTTTAGTTTCAGCCGTAATTTCTTAAGCGCAATAATGTTACCGTTTATGTCGTAATCGTCCTCACCAATCGTTGTCCTGAGCTCCAAGATACCTTTTTATTTGTAACGCCACAAAAGTTTAGCTACTTAGTAGACAAGTTGGCTCGAGATGACGACAGATCGCGGCGACAAGTCGCGACGTGTTCGCGATCCACGTCCTACCGGCCTAGCATGATTTTCAGCGACCAATATTTTTTTACCTTTTATTTTTCTTTCCTATTTTTTGTCGATGAATTATATTTTATCCCAGTTTACATCTACCCGTTTAGTGATCGAATTGATTGTGTGCCTACTTATGCCAGTATTACCAGCATGAACGTTGCGCTCAACGTGACAAAACGGGTACCCTAAGTTTTGGGTAATCAGTCTTTTTTGGTCCCGAAAGCTACAGAAACAAATGCCAATAATTGTATATAGGCCAAGAGTAATTAAATTATACTGCTCACGCCTGAAGGTAATATATTATCAGTCAAAAAGTGTATCCAACATTTATTTTATGTCGCGTGAGCGGATTAAGATAGAGCAGATTAAGCAATACCTACTACTGTCACGTCATCAGCCAGCTACATTTTCTCAACTGCGTATACATAATTTTGTATCAAGCAGAAACATCTGTTACCGATACCACAATGTTTAGAAACAAAAGAAATGCCCCTAGGCGTTTCCCAAGCGCATACCTATGTAGGATATGGTTGAAAAAAAAAAACACAGCTAATGGATTTACGTTTTGGTAACTCAGTTGGTTGGAGCGGCCGCGGGTATCCTGGAGTCGCAAGTTTGAGTCTGTGCCGAGGGAGTAGATTTTCAGTTTCTCCTTTGTTTCCAAACGCTGCAGAGGCATTCCATATGAATTCAACAAATGTCAGCACATGCCACATGATTTTCAACCGGCTTTAAGATTTCGTAGGAGGAGGTTATCAATTTTTTTATGTATGTTCACCGATTATTCGAAGACCGATGGACCGATTTGGAAAATTCATTTTTGTTTGAAAGAGTATACTTCACTGTTGGTCCCATTGTAACCAGGCCAAGATCTGAAGGTGGGATCCTGGAGAAATCGAGAGAACTCTTCAACTATTATAGGCACTCCTACATATAGTGATTTAAGTATTTTTTACAGCAGCTCGAGCATTTGCTTTTGGATAGGTGGAGCCGGTGGAGGCTAAGTGAAGTCGGTTCTTTTTTGTTTAATATTATTAATTGTAATCAGGTACATAGTTGTACAAGAATCATGCTAGGGAGCTCCCATGAAGGATGCAGGACTGGTTCAGCAGGTCCTGTGACGCATGTGCAGTGAGCTAATGAATAAATATAATTAACTTCACGTCCACTCGACTTTTTTGCTGACTGTATCAATCTTTTTAATGGGCAGTCGACGGGTTAAAGTATTTTGTTAATTAGACTCGTTTTTACGCGATGTCCAAATTATATGTAATTTAAAGTGTTTTCTTAAACTTTCGTTTAATGGTGAGAAATTTTTCCTTACTCCTTGCTTAATAAAACCCGAGTAACCCGACATAAGTATAATATTTTGTTTTGCCATATCGGTAAGGTACTCTCATAAATGTGACGCTTTAAATTAAGAGGTACTGTATTGGAAATAATACACAGTAGAAGATTTTAGACTTATATTTATAATTAAAAATAATTATTTGCAACCGGTACAACACGCCATAGTACGAAATTGTCCAAGGAGGACGAAGGGAACAAAATGTTGCCAGTCTACAAACTGACCATAGACAAATTTAAACAAATTATGTTTTTGTTCTGAAACAGGTACCTCATTGTCGGTTGTCGATAAGAGCACTTTAGGTGCTACTGTCATGAATATTCATTTAAAAATAAACCTTATAACAACCGATAGTATTATCGGTTACTAACCTCTTTTTTTTAAACGTCACAAATATACATTTGCAGATGCTAGTAATGTGTAATTCTAAATAGTCGGGCAAGCAAATCATGCTACGTAAGTTGCAGAGAAATTTAAAAAAATATAGAGTATACTGTTCCAGTACGTAAGCTTGGATTAAATCTTGTTGATACTTTTGTAATTTCCTCATTAGAATTATTATATCATAGGACTACAATTTTTTTAGGTACCTAATTATGCAAATAATTCGCAAAAGTAATACAAGTTATTCAAATGACTAATAAAAAGGAACGTGCCAACACAAACATAACTGATTGTGATAATTTAAACATGTCTAATAATAGTCGCTATATAGAAAACCTACTGTAGAATAAAAATATACCCGCATTTAAATCTGTTCAACCGTTTTAGCGCTACGGCGCCGCCGACGCCCGGGGTATGTCCTTAAACTACGTCCGGACTCGGGTATCTCCTTAAACTACGCCAAAAAGAGAGGTATGGGCACTGCGAATGGCATCTCGCTAAGTGTAGTAGGGCACGTTCAGCGAATGTCATCTCGCTCAAATCTGGAGCAGAGCCCGACTGGGGAAGTACCTCCACCTTACAGAAAACCACAGCCAAATAGCACTAAATAGACCCTACTCATAGTGTTACAGTTCCTGCTGGTGAGTAAGGTTGCCAAAGAGCTCAAAGAGGACCCAGTGTGTTGACGATGGGGGACCTCCTTGTTCCTTTAGCTGTCAACACAGTGAATCCTCCTTTTTGTAAAGGGTCGGCAACGCGCATGTGACTCCTTTGGAGTTGCAGGCGTCCATAGGTTACGGTAGCCGCTTACCATCAGACGGGCCATATGCTTGTTTGCCTCCGTCGTGGTATTAAAAAAAAGACGGATACACAGTCAGACAGAAATATAGCGTTATGTAGGTACATACCTAGGTAGGTATACTAGTATATCTATAGTGTGCAATAGAGAACATGCATGAGAAATATTTAATTGAATTTGTTCTATAAACACGTTCAACAACCCCAAATTAATATAAATAAGTGGAAATCCGTAATAATTTTTAACAGTTTTTAATGATATTGCGGTTTAAAAACTTAAAATAGGTACTTATTAGGAATTTTTTTTATACCTCAAATGTTTTTTCGAAACTTCAGTTCGATTACTTATGTTCTAACAAGAAAAAAAATGTTCGACAACTATATAGCTAAACGCATTTTTTCGTGCCTAAAATTACAAAAATCTCCCAAAAACTTGTTCCTTCCAAACAGTTTTCTGCAACTTTGTGGTCGGTGACGTCACAAACCTCACACTTTTTGTATGGGGCGTTTTGACGCGCGGCGCAGACGCCTAACGTATTTTCACATTTTTGACGTTTCAGGGCTATCATAGATAGTAGGTTTATTACAGACATTTGAATCTACAGGGAAATAGAATCGAATAACGTCTTCCAAAAAAATCATGCATATTCCTTATTGTGTATATATTGCCCATTTTCTTTAACATATTACCTACCACTATGCGCATGAATAAAAGGTCTTCATTATCAGACCCTATAAATCCCGAAACGAGGGACAACTCCACGGGGCTCTCGCTGATAAAACTCTTTCCCGTAATAGAGCAAATTAAGTGACATTGCACGCCGTTCTCGGAAAATATTATCTTATTTATTTGTGACCGTCTATATGAAAAGATACCATATGGCCAATTTGGCGGAAGACTTTCATATTCAATATTGTATTCGAACCATAAAAGTGTAAGTGCTGACCCCCTCGGTGCCCTTTGATGTACACTGTCACATTTTTATTTATTAAGGGCAACTTTTGGTACAGTCACCGACAATACTATCTTCAAACATGAAGGCCGCAAAAATATGTGACAAGCTCTTATGGCCCTATATACAAATAAGAGCGTGGCACATATTTTTTCGGCCTGCCGGTGACTGTACAATCAAAATTGTGCCGAAAGTAGTATCTATTTAAAAAATACAAACGAATTGAGTACCTCTCTTTTTATGAAGTCGGTTAAAAAGAAACCTGTCATACATACAATGCTTCTGCAAAATGTAAACTCAGATTACCTCAAATTTAATCAGGGATTGTTGTAATTTAACCTCTAAGGGGTGTAAAAGGGGTTAAAGCTTTACAACGACTTCGACGAACGAAGTCACTGACGGAGACCATTTGGTAGATATAGTTGTATCTTGTCTGATGACTGTAACCTAATTTTATATCACATTAGTAATTAAGTACCTACCTATTTTTTTTTGTTACAAAAATGTAGTATTACGTTACCCTCCGACAAACCTAGTCTGGGACCGGTCCGAAAACCAGCGCCGGGCTTCTATGGCCACCACAAGCTGAGACTGATACCCTTTACCTATATAATTTTAATTCTTATTTTTAGTTACTAATATTGTGTTTTCTTATGATGTAACTTTTTTTGTTGTTTGTTTTATGTTATGTAGCAATAAATTATTCTTATTATACAGAAATACAAATAAAAAATTATTTAATCATTATCATCACTGAAGATCAGCTGAATAAACTTGAGCGCACTCAAAATCATCCGTTTCATATTTGAGTTACGCAAGTATGATCGCGTTTCCATTTTCCGCTCTCAGCTCAACTAGCTTCCTATACGTCTTCATCGTGACTCCCACACTCTCTATTTTATACACCATTCTTTATCACCCCGCAATTCCCCGTTACCTCAAAGAACGTTTTAGTTACTTGCTTTCTGCCAGATCTGCTCAAAAATTGCTACTTAATGTCCCGTCTTCTTCTTCTAAATTGTATCAGACCAGGCTCAGTCAGGCTATAAGGCTCTGGGACAATTTACCGTTAGACTTAAGGCGTGCTAAATCTCTTGCTGTGTTTAAGAAACAACTTAAAGAACATTATCTGTCTCTCCCATGATCCGTATATCCTGCAACTCCAATAACCGTTTTTAACAACCTGTGGCATGTGTGTTTGGTCCTAGTTTATATTTTATTATATTTATTAAATATATATGTATGTACGTATGTATGAGCTGTGTAAATTTACTTATTTTTCTTTCTTTTATATGTGTAAGTTTATTAATGTTTGGTTTATTTGCTTTGCAACACCTACTTTTCTGTTAATTTACAAAGGTTTCCGTTTCCCAAAGGTTGTCTGGAAGAGATCGCTCTTTAGCTATAAGACCGCCAATTGTTTTGCCTCTGCTTTTTTGTTTGTGACTTGTGTATACTTTGTGTCTATTATATATTTGAGGTGTGCAATAAAGAGTATTTATGTTATGTTATGTTATCATCAGTCGTCCCTTAGACCTGAGGATCGTAACATCATATCCTTCTATTGAGGACCAGGGTCCTCCACAGGCTTCTATCCCTCGCTAAGCGCATGGCTTCGTGCAGTTTTAATTGCATGGGTGCAGTAATTTGGGCATACAATCTTGCAGGGGAAGTCCACTAAATCTCGTGCCTTCAACTTTTCCCGTCATTATGATTCTATCCGAGCTATCTGAGGAGAGTCGTGAGAGGTGTTTGAAGTATGTGAGGGGTCCTCTGGCACGTCGTCGACAACTTTTTTAATAAATGTTCATTTTTTTAAATACTTACGACGGTGGCAAGCAAGCGGCCCGCCTGGTGGTAAGCAGTTACCGTACCCTATGGACGCCTGCAACCCCAGAGGATTCACATGCGCTTTGCCTACCCTTTAGGAACCTATACACTCCTTTTTTTAAAGAACCTCATACTGTAGCCATTAAGTGCTCGGAGACCAGGAGCGGTGTACTATGCAGGAGACCGGAGAAATTGAAACTGAGCTTTCACAAAAATGCTTAAGATTATTATCTTCGGAAGATGCAATTCCTCAGAATATTTTTTTAGATCAGAATCAGTAAGTGACACTTTAACATGTTGTTAATGAACAACATTATGTCTGTGTAAGTGAACATTTTCTTGATTCCACGTCAGCACTACTTTTTAGTTTATCGGAATATGAACTGGCAACTTATAACACCAGATCGAAAAAGAAAAGAGGTGGTTCTCTTGTCTTACGGCATAGTGATAGGAAATGCGAGGAACTCGTAATTTGTAAAAAACTTTATGAAGACGAATGTTTTGAAGTTTGTGGAGTAAGAGATTGTGAAACAAATGTGAACATAATTTGCTGTTATCGGAATCCAAATGATGTTAACTTGGTCGCCTTTATTGAAAAACTTGATCAGCTTTTAGAGCACTTCTTTAACAAAAAATGCATACTTTGCGGAGACTTTAATATAAATTTATTAAAACAAGATAAAAATACCTACTGTTGAATTTTTGTCACTTCTTACTTCTTATAATTTTAGATGGCTCGTTGAATCTCCTACTTTTATACGTAATGATGCGGAATCATGTCTGGACAATATTGTAACTAACCTACCAGATGAATGTGTCAACGTACCTTTGGTGGATCATAAATATCATAATGGACTAGCGGATGGTCACGCGGCCCTGCTTGGTTCCTTTTCTGTTGACTACGAAGTAAAGAGAGGGAGTGACAAACTATTATGGAAGGAGTTCAGAAAATTTGATGATAGAGAAAATATGATATTTAGAAATAAAATATTAACCAAAAACTGGATCGACACGGGTATAAACACCTTCATTAAAATTTTCAATCAAGCCTTCAATGAGAGTTTTAGAAAGTTTAAAAAAATTATTCGTAAAGACACCGTTAATAAAATAAAATGGATAACCAAAGGAATAAAGGTTTCTAGCAAAATGAAACGTATCTTAATAACGCACAAATCATCAATTTCTGAATCTATAGCTGCTTATAGAAAAAAATATACTAGTATATTTAGACGTGTTATAAATCACGCTAAAAGAGCTGCAGTTCAAGAACAAATCTTAAAAGCAAAAGACTCCTCAAAAGAGATTTGGAAGGTAATAAACAAACAGAAATAAAGTAGCTAGAAGAGAGGACAACTTGCTGTTAAAAACAGTTTGTGAAAAGGGGCAGTTACAAGTACATAGTGACCCAAGTGATGTTTGTGCTATTCTTCTAAAGCAATTTAATCACGGTAAGGAAAATAAAAACACCAGCGGTGAAGCTCTGTCACTCCTACGGGCACACGTTTCACGAGTTGATGCTGATTAAATTTTTGAGAAGACAAATGCTGCAGAAGTAAAATTTTTGGTTAAAAAGTTGAAACTTAAAAGATCATGTGGACATGATGACATTCCTATTACGGTAATAAAAAACCACATCGACATACTTGCGGGACCACTAGCCAGTTTTTGCAATCAGTGTTTCGATTCTTGCGTTTTTCCTGAGCAACTTAAAGTGGCAAAAGTACTTCCATTGCACGAAAAGGGTTCCAAAACGGACCCTAAGAACTATAGGCCAATCTCCCTTCTACCTATATTGTCAAAGCTACTGGAGAAAGTAATGAAGGAAAGGCATACAAAGCACCTTCACGTAAATAATGCGTGAATGATAGAGTAAATTATGCATTAGATAAGTTTATAGAATGGTTTAAGATAAATGGTCTCGAGTTAAATTGTAGTAAATAAATGTTATCCTTTTTAAATAAACTGCTAGGACGAAAGACTTCCTGCAACTCAGAGTTGGAAGTAACACCGTTAATCAAGTAGAATCTGCAAAATTTCTTGGTGTGCACATTGACAGTCTATTAAATTGGAAACCAGGTGTCTACAGTGGTAGGTTCTGTTAGTTCCGGGTGTTATGCCCTCGGGAGTCTTCGTGACGAGATTCAGCTAGCCCAGTTAAAAATGGTCTACTACGCGTTAGTAGAATCCAGGATACGCTATAGCATTAAATTCTGGAGGGACAGTTATAAATATAATGTTCATGCGGCTTTTATTGCGCAGAAGAGAGCCATCAGGATCATGGCAAAAGTTCCTCAGCAGACATCTTGCAAACCATTCTTTATAGAATTCAAAATTCTGACTGTCCCTTGCTTATATATTTTGTTAGTACTTACAGATTTGGTAAAGCATATGAATGATATTGAAACGAAAGATAAGCGCTTAGCCACAAGGCGGAAGGACTTGCCACTACAAGCCATCATTAAACTCAGAGTAGTCAAGCACTTTGCGGGTTATCAATCCTTCTTGCTATTCAACAGGTTGCCTGTTGAATTTAAGATGCTAAGTGACACATTGACGTTTAAAAACAAATTAAATGCTTTTTTGGTGAAGAAGTGCTACTATACGGTACGAGTAGAAGAATTTTTGTCGGCGCAGCATAGTTTAAGTGTAAGCTAATGACATTGTTTTTAATTAGGTAATTTTTGTTTGATTTGACATACATTTAATTATAAATTGGAACTAAACATTAAATTATATTTATATAATTTTAGTTATCTCTAGCGTTAAGGAAACTTTAATTTAAGTGTTTTTATTGTAAATCTTTTATGTTAGTGTATTAATTTCAAACACAACCCATGTTGTTCATGAATAAATAAAATGAATGAATGAACGACCGTACCGACGAAGATCCGCACTTGAAGGACCGCACATTAAAGTGTCGGCAATGCACATGTGACACCTCTGGAGTTGCAGGCATCAATGGTAGCTTACCATCAGGCGGGCAGTATGCTTGTTTGCCGCCGTCGAGGTACTTATTAAAAAATATCAAATCAAGTAATATGTAGAAAGTTCGCATGTGGCGGGGACCGCACCGACCAGTTTATTTCGGAGTCGCGATAAAACGCGGCGTGTCATTAGCCTGTACATTTATTAATCTTATTCGGAGAAATCGCACCGCGGCTCCTGTGCCCCGTATAACACAGCTTTAAAACAGTATGCATGGAGCGGGTAAATAAAAACGCGGCGTTTCATTAGCCTGTGCATTTATTAATCTTACTTGGAGAAATCGCATCGCGACTTCTGTGCCCCGACCTCTAACAACAATCTGTCACGGCGGAACCCCTCGAAATGTATCAACTAAGTACATGCAATCTCTGAAACGATCAGTAGGCCTATGATGGCAGATTATATCAGCGGATAAGTTGATATAAACCTGATAAAATGACAGTTGCCGCCATTGTTTGTCATTTTCAACCGACTTCAAGATTTCGAAGGAGGAGGTTATCAATTCGTCGGGATCTTTGTTTTTGCTATATTTTTTTTAATGTATGTTCACCGATTATTCGAAGACGGCTGGACCGATTTGAAAAATTCTTTTTTTGTTTGAAAGATTATACTTCACAGTTGGTCCCATTGTAACCAGGTCAGGATCTGATGATGGGATCTTGGAGAAATCGAGGGAACTCTTCAACTATTATAGGCACACCTATTGTGGTTTGAGTACCTATTTTTTACAGCAGCTCGAGCATTTGCTTTTGGAGAGATGCTAAGTGAAATCGGTTCTTTTTTGTTTAAAATTATATCAGGTTTATATCAACTTATCCGCTGATAAAATCTGCCACCATAGGCCTACTGGTCTTGATGACCTAAGGGTTTGCCGTACGTATGTTTAGATTATATCTAAAGCTAGACCCTGTGCTTACCTACTTAGCCCGACTTTCTCAACTTACCTACTGTTCAGATTCAGCCACTGTGTCAGGACGTTCACTCATCGTGTGACATTACCTTGGATAAATGTCACTATACAAGACGCCCCCAATTTCAACCTTATCTCAAAGCAGGAAGAACTACGTTTAGCGACCAAATGATGCCCATCGAAACTCGTATCGAGGTATAAATACCTACTTTAAGCTTCTATTGGAGATGTAATTGCATTAGACTCAGAGTTCTAGCCATATTTGTGACTGCAGTAAGATCAAGCTAGCTTTGCCTCGAATTTACAAGTGACAAAATATGGAGAGCCATCGTGGTTCAAATTTATATGGAATAATAACGATGCGATGGTGGCAGTTCTACATTTTGTCATGTCCGAATCCGAATGCAAAAAATGGCCATGCAGGGTTAGCGTGGTCAGACTATCAAAATCACAAGTTTAAAATCACCAAGTGAGGTAGGTAGTAATACTAATAATACCTAGCTCGTATACAGGGTATCTAACTATCTATTTAGGTAGTAACAGTCACGGACTTAAATTGTGGAGTAATGTGGGGTTCACTTCTCACTGGACATATCATAGAGTAATACTAAACAAATGAAAATAGCTTGAACCGTAAGTGGTTCCACAATTAAGGTCTGTGACTGTACATAATTAGGTACTACGGTAAATGCCAGTAACTAGTGCAGTAAAACACTTCTATAATTGCATTAACACGTTTAATTTTGAAGATAAAGTAAATTATTTAAAATTAGCAACAATAATCAGAATATTTAAAATTAGCACTTCACATAAAAATGACGATAACGGTATCTATATAAAGATATTTCGCATTCAATAACTTCCTTGTGGTTAGAATGTAATTAAATTACAATAATCAGAATATTTAAAATTAGCACTTCACATAAAAATGACGATAACGGTATCTATATAAAGATATTTCACATTCAATAACTTCCTTAGTGGTTAGAATGTAATTAAATTACAAGAATCAGAATATTTAATATTAGCACTTCACAAAAAATTACGATAACTGTATCTATATAAGGATATTTCACATTCAATAGTTACCTTAGTATCGTAAACGTCTACTTTCCGCACAAAAGGAAAATAAAAAGGATGGAGTACTAGCAAAACTGGTAAGTACAAATAAAGACTCGGCTGGTAATTTGGCTGCAGGAAAATAATGGATTAATGAGGCGGGTGATATGGATGGTGACAGATGATTCGCTGGCTGAACGTAGCCTAAATTAAAGAGCCAGGTCTTTGTACGCCCGTCAAACGAGGCAATTAGAATTTTGGGAAATTTTTAGCAAAACAACAAAAAAAAGCTATTATGGCACAAAAACACTAGATACAAAAAAAAGGAATCAAATTTACAACGTTTTATGATATTATCGAAAGACAGGATGGCTAAAACTGTAGTTGAATTTGAATAGAGTCCGTGGGCAAGCGTCCCCTTTGGTTTAGGCGGACCCAACAGCTCGCTGAACTCTCTTTCTCACTTGGAGAGCCCGCTGGATGCGGGCTCTAATTCTCCGACGACGGTGAAGAATCACGCGGAACACGCGGCGGTTGCAGACCGTCTCGCCGGTCCGGCACCCACAAGCGCCTTCCGGAGTCCTTCCGGCTCAGGCGGTCCCACTGGTGGCCTTTTTGTCCGGCAACGTATATGGTTTAAGAAGAATTTGTATTTAATTCAATAATGTATTAGCACTTGCTATATAATGTTTGAACGCGTTAAAAAAATCTCCTCCTCCATCTGACACACTCAATCAAAATCAACTTTTCCTTTTTTGACAATCTGGAATACCTCAAAAATTCATATTCAAAATTAGCGCGAATATTATCTCAATTTTATAACTGCCAGTGTGTATCACAAAATGCGGACTGATATAAGCGCCATCTACCCGTAATGCCGTGAATCACAATGTACGCTTTTTAGGGTTCCGTACCTCGAAAGGAGAAAACGGAACCCTTATAGGATCACTTTGTTGTCCGTCTGTCTGTCTGTCTGTCTGTCTGTCTGTCTGTCAAGACCATTTTTCTCAGGAACGCGTGGAGGTATCAAACTGAAATTTATATCAAATACTCAAATGTGTTGTCCCTTGGAGCTGTGAAAAAATCAAACTTAAAAGCCAACGCAATCAAAAGATACAGTCGTTTATGCTGCAAGTTTAGAGTTTTTCGGCACTCGCAAAACCTACGGGGTACTTCCCGTGAACTCAGAAACTTGAAATTTGGCACAAAGCAACGTCATATAGCATAAACAATGGAAAAATTACAAAAAGTAGACAATTTTAGTAAAATTATACAAAAAAATATTTTTTATAATTTTAAACTTACAACCTTTTTCCTCGTAAACGCGAGGAGGTATTAAATTGAAATTCATGTCAAATACTCAGGGCTATAGGACCTTTCAGATGTCGAAAAAACCAAACTTTTATGTCAACGCAATCAAAAGAAATAGCAATTTAAGTCGCATATTTTGAAACTGAGTACTCGCAAGAAACTCAAAACCTAAAGGGTACTTCCCGTAAACTCAGAAACTTGAAACTTGGCACGAAGAAACTTCATATAGCACAGACAAAGGAAAAATTACGAAAAGTAAACATATTTAGTAAAATCGTACAAAAAATATTTTTTAAATTTTAAACTTACTACCTTTTTCCTCGTAAACGCGTAGAGGTATTAAATTGAAATTCATATCAAATACTCAGGTCTATAATACCTTTAAGCTGTAATAAAATCAATTTTCTATGGCAATGCATTGGGTGAACTTTTACTTATATACCTACAGGTTTGTACGGAACCCTCGGTACGCGAGTCCGACTCGCACTTGGCCGGTTTTTTTTTATAAATCAACCGTGACCTAGCCTTAGACCTCCCTTAGACACAGAAGTTCAGAAGTTCTAAAGAAAGTCGACAGATGTCGTACGATAAACGTAGCGTCATGCTACAGCGTCTCCCTACCAAACAAAGGAACAAACAAACAACAACACAAGAAAACACAAGAAAACTAATCCCAAGCAACAAAAAAAAACACAACTTAATGCTAAGGCCAAAAAAGGTACAACAAGAGAACCCTAAACGAATTACAAAAAAAAGCAAAACCAACCAGTTATTAACATTACCCCTAAAGACTAACCTAATAGATTAACAAGATGACAAAACGCCAACCAACGCGTCACGCGGTCCAAGACGTGACGGCCGGGATAGGACAGAAACTGCACCTGGCCACAGATCTTAATCCCTCACATCGAGTCATCAAATTATACAACCAGGCTATCATAGACCGGGAAAGATAAACGAAGCCTTAAGCACCAACGGTAAAAAAAGTCAAATCTGGAAAAAGGAGCAAGGAAACGCTTAAACGAAAACAAAAAAACGATGCAAAACGAATCAAGCAAGGATTACCGATAAGGGAAGGGCGGACTAAAGCGCATTTTAGAATTTATATTTAGAATTCATTATAGAAACGGGCCGAAAGAAGAAACTATTTCAAGATATCTTTAATATGATAGGTACCAACGTGCTCGGAATCGGTATCAGCCAGTACATATACCTGTGGAGACAACCGTCTAACCACACGGCACCGAACGAAACGTGGAGCGAATTTACCGCCTCGAAAAGGATCAGCGGAGCCACGCTGAAAGTTCCGGCGCCAAACGATTTGGTCACCAACGATTCTTGGCGAAGAACGGTTCGTGTTGAACTTGGCGGCGTTACGATGAAAGGCCAAAGCCATCGAATCAGAAACTTTATCGTACACCTCACGAAGCGTCTGAAGATTCGAAGCGCGTTCCATCCGGCTGAGTCCCACATCTTGGTCCACAACCTGATTCTCAACACGTTCACGAATCATTGACAACTCGCGGCCGTACATTAAAAAAATTCGGTGTGTAAGCAGTAGCCAAATTTATACAAGAGTTTAAATAAAGAGCGACCCGATGTAAATGACCCGACCAACTGCGTTGGTCATTTTCAACTAAAATGCTCAAAGTAGTAATCACGACCTGGTTATATCTCTCCACAACATTCGCTTGTGGCGAATAATATGGGGTATAACACGGACCTGGAATATTATAGCTCGCCAGGAAATCCAGAAATTGACGACTATGAAAAACTGTAGCGTTGTCACAGAGAATGTTAGTAGGAACACCGTACCGCAAAATAACCTCCGACTCTAATGCCATCGATATTGACCTCGCATTCACCAACTTCAAAGGGACCAACCAAACAAATTTGGTAAAAACGTCAACCAAAGTCAAAATATAACGACAACCATTACGGCTAACCGGTAAAGGACCAATTAAGTCAATGGAAAGAAGATCCATTGGAGCCGCAACACGACGAGGAAATAAGCGAAGTGCACGAGGTTGTAAATTTGCAATTTTATAAGACTTGCAAATCTGACATTCGAAAAGGAACCTCGTATCATCACGGTACATATTCGGCCAGTAGTATAAGTCACGAGCTTTTAAATACGTTTTCATAACACCAGGATGAACTTTGGGAAATCCATTATGAATTTTAGCAACCGCCTCTCTAGTCGTTGAAGCAGGAAGAACTATACGCCACGGATTAGGTGCTAAAGGGTTTTCGATAGATACCCTGCGCATTAAGACACCATCCCGAAGAGCAAATGCAGTAAACATTTGAGGATTGTCCAAAACCCCCTGGTACATTCGTTCATACCAAGGATCTCCAGAAGGATCCATGCCACGCGCGAATGAGATAAGCCCCACTTGAGCGCGGGACAAGGCGTCAGGAACAACATTAAGGACACCTTTTTTATGTTCAATCTCAAAGTTATATTGGGAAATCAAAGTTGCCCAACGAGCCAAGCGCCCGGTAGGATTATCAAGGGTGATCAACCATTTAAGAGCAATATGATCAGTAATGATCTTAAACCTCATTCCATCGAGATACTCGCGGAAATGCTTTATGGAATCAACAACAGCGAGAAGCTCATGTTCGGTTGTCCCGTATCCACGTTCAGCTTTAGTGAATAAACGAGAATAATAAGCAATTGGATGTTCAACGCCGTCCAACTCTTGAGCCAGGACCGAGCCTAAGCCAACCTGGCTAGCGTCACATTGAAGGATAAAAGGTTTCGAAAAATCCGGGCAAGCCATCAACGGAGCGCTCATCAAGGCATCCTTCAATTTAGAAAAAGCTTCACTAGCACTATCGTTCCAATCGATGGGATCACGTCCCTTTCTCTTACCGATAAGTGCCGTCAGAGGAGCAATAATCGAAGAAAAACCATCCACGAAACGGCGATAATACGAACACATACCAATGAAAGCACGTAGAGACGTGGCAGAAGAAGGGGTAGGGTAATCCCTAATAGCTTCTAATTTCTTCGGATCAGTTTCAAGACCACGCTCGTTGACGATGTAGCCGAGATACTTCAATTGAGACTTACAAAACTCGCACTTATCTAAATTAACCGTAAGACCAGCTTCTATCAACCTATCACGAACCTTACGAATAAGCCGCATATGACTGTCAAAATCACGAGACACCAAAATCAAATCATCAACAAAGCCGAAGATAAAATCCTCAGACTCAGGGGTATATTCAAAATTGACAATCATGTCAGTAAGCCTCTGCATCTCGGACGCAGCGTTGGTTAAACCAAAAGGGAGACGAACGAACTCAAAGATGCCCCTTTGGGGTACAATAAAGGCCATCTTCTCACAACTGGCCTTATCAGCTAAGGGGATTTGCCAAAAGGCGCTCCTAAAATCCAACGAAGTTAGATATTTGGCACCTCGTAGGTTATCAAGGATGTCCTGGACGCGCGGGAGAGGGTATGAATCCCTGATGGTAACGCTGTTCAACTTCCTACTGTCCACGCAAAACCTGACACTACCATCTTTCTTGGTAACCATCACCACTGGGGAAGCCCAGGGTGATCGTGAGGGTCGAATGACGCCTGACTCTAACATCTTGTCGATCTCTTCGTTGAGAATCTTGAGCTTGACTGGAGATAAGGGATAGTAACGTTGGCGGATGGGCGAACCAACAGTCTCAATCTTATGCGAAAGCCACGAAGTACAACCTAATCCAGCTTTATCAGAAGAAATCTCCTCGAACTCGTCAATAACAGATTGGAGTTTTGATTCCTGCAGTGGTGCAAGCACCGTAAGAGGGTGGACATAGCGAACCTCACCTACCCGTGGGACTGCGACAGGAACATGATGTGAAGCGACGTAAAGCTTACCTGACAAACCATCACGGAATGCCTTCTTTAAAATGTCAATGAGACCAACAGCATTCCAAAACTCAATTCCTAAAATAAATGCAGTAGGAAGATTACTGCTCACTAGACAGAAAAAGACTCACTAAAAAGAATGGGGACGTCCAAACCGCCTAGAATTTCAATAGGAGAATTGTCAGCGGAGACAACATAAGGCCGGATATCCTCGTGATATGTTATACCGAGCTCCGATAAGAGGGATATATCAATTAGTGAAACCTGAGCACCAGAGTCCAAAAGAGCTCTTACCGAAGAGCCAGCAACTAAAACATCAATAAAAAGTCTATTATCCGGGGAATTATTAATATAAACGGGCGACACCGATGGACCTCTCAGTGCGCCACTTATTCGTTTTTTGACGGACCAGAATTACAACTAGGACAATCGCGTGTGATTGCACCAACACGCTTACACTTGAAGCACACTGCCCCTGAAACGTAAGGACAATTACGATAATTGTGACCAGTTGCATCACACTTCATACACACTATAGAACTGGGTTGACCTACAACTTGAGCTACGGTGCAATAGCCAAACGTGCTGGACGTGAACCTTGAAAGGCTTCAAAATTTTTCGCGACTTCTAACAAACCATCAATATCCCTAACCACGTTAGTTGCAAGACAAGGATGATATCTAGGATTCATTCCATATTTAATAATGTTAAACAGGTTGTCTTCGGAAATCGGTGTACGAAGCTTTGCGTTTAGATCGCGCGCCTGAATAACAAAATCAACCACTGACTGGTTGTCCTTCTGTGATAAAGCGCGAAGTTGGCTCTCAAGCTTGAAATCGAAATCGGCTACGTCGAAGGTTTTAACGAATTCAGACTTTAATTCCGCGTAAGTAAGACCCGGATATCTGATTGCCCTAAAATGTTTCAAGGCACTATCTGACAACAATTCATGGAAACGTCTGACAACATATGAAGGATTGACGTTACGCGCCATACCTTCTTCTTCGATTCGAAAGAAAAATTCGCGAACACAAGTGTCCCCGGAAAAGTTCAAGTTCCATTTCGTAAGTGAATAATCTTTGAAAGGAAAAGGCGGGGAAAGTCCGGACATATGCATCACCTGGGGTCGTGGTTCAGAATCAAAAAAACTGTTCTTCATCGTTTGCCATTGGATCTAAAATCCTCGGATCGTGCGAGTTTAAAGATAAGTGCGCATGAGGCGTCTCAGCAATTGATCCTTCATTACTTAAGTGCGACATGGCGAAAAATCGAATGTTGTCTTGCGTTGCAAGTTCAAACAAAAAAATAAAGTTAATCGGCCTCAAAATTAAAATCCGAAGTTCGAGTATATCAGTGGTCTAAACCAAGCGCTTAAGTCAAAGAAAGAAAATAACACTCGAAGTCTAAATGCTAAGTTAGAGTTCGAATTAAAAAAAAAAACAAGTTCAGTTTCTGAAAAAAAATAAAACGCAAATCATACATTCTATGTCTGACTTACCTGCGAATTCCCTAACGTCTACGGGCTCTAACTACAGGACTCAAACTATGAAATAAGGTATTCGGGATATGTTACGGGTAATTGAGAAAAAGGCATAAGTAAAGGTCAACAGATTAATTCGTTTTTTTTCTTAACATAAATAAAAGCAATATTTCAGTATGACTGAATTCGGGTTAATGATGGGACGTAAGGAGGCAGCAGGCTGAAACAAACCAAAATCAAGGTTAATAGAACCGCGACCGGTCTACGGTCACCGTCTCACAAATCCAAAAAAAAAATTTAATTACAATTATTAAAAGTAAATCCAGAGTTCTTTACCTTATCGGGCGCCAATTTGCAGTAAAACCCTTCTATACTTGCATTAACACGTTTAATTTTGAAGATAAAGTAAATTATTTAAAATTAGCAACAATAATCAGAATATTTAAAATTAGCACTTCACATAAAAATGACGATAACGGTATCTATATAAAGATATTTCGCATTCAATAACTTCCTTGTGGTTAGAATGTAATTAAATTACAATAATCAGAATATTTAAAATTAGCACTTCACATAAAAATGACGATAACTGTATCTATATAAGGATATTTCACATTCAATAGTTGCCTTAGTATCGTAAACGTCTACTTTCCGCACAAAAGGAAAATAAAAAGGATGGAGTACTAGCGAAACTGGTAAGTACAAATAAAGACTCGGCTGGTAATTTGGCTGCAGAAAAATAATGGATTAATGAGGCGGGTGATATGGATGGTGACAGATGATTCGCTGGCTGAACGTAGCCTAAATTAAAGAGCCAGGTCTTTGTACGCCCGTCAAACGAGGCAATTAGAATTTTGGGAAATTTTTGGCAAAACAACAAAAAAAAGCTATTATGGCACAAAAACACTGGATACAAAAAAAAGGAATCGGATAAATCCGATTCCTACAAACAACGTTTTTAAAAAAAATGTAAATAATATGATATTCTCGAAAGACAGGATGGCTAAAACTGTAGTTGAATTTGAATAGAGTTCGTGGGCAAGCGTCCCCTTTGGTTTAGGCGGACCCAACAGCTCGCTGAACTCTCTTTCTCACTTGGAGAGCCCGCTGGATGCGGGCTCTAATTCTCCGACGACGGTGAAGAATCACGCGGAACACGCGGCGGTTGCAGACCGTCTCGCCGGTCCGGCACCCACAAGCGCCTTCCGGAGTCCTTCCGGCTCAGGCGGTCCCACTGGTGGCCTTTTTGTCCGGCAACGTATTTGGTTTAAGAAGAATTTGTATTTAATTCAATAATGTATTAGCACTTGCTATATAATGTTTGAACGCGTTAAAAAAATCTCCTCCTCCATCTGACACACTCAATCAAAATCAACTTTTCCTTTTTTGACAATCTGGAATACCTCAAAAATTCATATTCAAAATTAGCGCGAATATTATCTCATTTTTATAACTGTCAGTCGTGTATCACAAAATGCGGACTGATATAAGCGCCATCTACCCGTAATGCCGTGAATCACAATGTACGTTTTTTTATATATCAACCGTGAGATAGCCTTAGACCTCCCTTAGACACAGAAGTTCAGAAGTTCCAAAGAAAGTCGACAGATGTCGTACGATAAACGTAGCGTCATGCTACACTAGCCACTGTTCAATAAATGAGGGGTCATATTCAAAATTACACTAACAACTAGAAATAAGCTAACATGCTTATGGGCCTATAGAGCCTGACATAAATAATTGAATTGAATTAAATTAAAAATTAACTCTATTCACCTACAAACACAATTAATTTTAGTATAACTTGTCCAGTTATTGAAGTGTGGCCAGCAATTAAAACCTTATACTGTTTATAGGGAAACAGAGTTCATTATTAGTAGGTATGAGGTGGCCAGTTACTGGCGCTTTACTTACCTAAGTTTTTACGTAAGCCATAGTACTAATATCGAAATTTTTTTGGAATGAGGTCCGGCTTCTCACAATGTTTTCCTTCACCAAAAAAATGTTATGCAATGCTCTCAAGTTTTTCTGTAAGTAGGTACTTCCTACAAACAAATGAATTGACCACCCAGCCCAAACAAGGTCAAATTATCATCTATCCGTATTCTACACACTTCACGGTGACGTGACTCATTGTGATGTCTGCCGTATCAAAAATCATGTTTCATACATGACTTCGTCTCAAGGTCATTTCGAATGGCTTAGTTGGAAAGGAACAAAAAATCTTTAAAGTAAGTATATGTACCGGCGTCCCACGGCCATGCCACATGGAGGGAAAGTACCTTTAATATTGTAGATGGAACATTTTACTGAAAGAAAACATTATTTTAATTTCAAAAACAATCTAAACTGCATTCATAGATTTTTTAATAATTACACGGTTGAACCGGGAATCGAACCCGCTACACGAGAAAAAAATTTACCCTGTAGCTTTATCATACCGATCAATGATATTTACTATGGATGGGTTATACTCTAACAAATTGAGCAGAAAAAATACTTCCAGAGTTATTTCATAACTTAGCAACGATTCTGTTATGTTTATCTATTTTGACAATCATTACATCTTTGTCAGTCTCATTGTGAGAAAATTACAGTTTGTCTCTTTCTCACGCGGGTGACGGGAGCTCATTCGCACGTCCGCATCTCACGCTAGCCGGTGCGCGACTAGCGACAGTTGTTTGAATTCACTCATATTAAGTGCTTCACTTTTAGAGCGTGCATAACCCATCTGTCATTATTATATATCATAGATACCGATCGAAAGGCTTCATCATAAGGATTATTTTTTGCTAAATAACATAGTGTCAGAAATAAAAGGAAGACCATGAATTTTAACATTTGATATGAAATTTCGTTCAGAAAAATTAAAAGCTAACATTGCCGTAAGGACATACAACTGACATTATCATAAGTACCTATTACTAATCAATGTCCAATTTATTCGAAATAATTTCGTCGGGTCGGAAATAATTCATATGAGATTTTTTTATGAAGATAACTTATTGTCAATGGAATAAATACAATCATGTGATTTTTAATGTACAGTAAAAAACGGAATTATTGATCTAGAATTGAGGTTCTTGCGAATAACGTTTATTCAATTAAAATGTTATTCAGAACAAAGTTAATTTTGTGGTACAGTACGGTCTGCGTCAAAGATATGAAAAACGAAGAAGACGCGAAGTTGTTGATCTAGTTACACTCCATAAAACAATGTATCTAGACATTGTTATTAGGGACCATGGGCAAGGCTAACTATTCCAGATTTCGCGTTCTCTTGCTGTTGGCTCTAATAATCCACGAGGTTACTGTCGAGTCCACCATGCACAATGCGCCTATAGTTAGAATCTGTCATTCATTATAATAACTTAGATATTGATGTGGATATACTTCTTTACCTAAGTTCAAAAATATTATGATGTCCCAAAATTGTTAAAGAATACTTGAATATTGTTTTAATGTATTAATTCTTCATATTTTTTACTATGTTTATTCTTTTTTTAAATGGAAGATTTTATAGTTAAAAATTGCATTTAGCTTAATAATTGTTCCATGGTAATGTTGTTTACAATTGTAATAGTAATGTAATATATAAGTTATGTAAAGAATATTTTATGATGCTATTTACCTACATTATGTTATTGTACCTAATAAAATAAACTAAATAAAAATGTTTACTCTTTTGCACCTTACCCCTTTGTAATAAAGTTCAAAATTGTAAGAGTTGTGTTTTTATTTTTATTCAAGAGAATGTTTGCCCAGCTTATCTTACACACACACGAAGTTAGCAAAACTTTTGCTAACTCACCCTTCAGAAGTACCCCCCCCCCTGTTAAAAATTCATTTATTTATTTATGTTATACTTCCACCTTTGAGCTGCCGACTTACAAATGTGTACAACATTTTAGTTAAATCAAACCAGTAGCTTCATAGCAAATTGGCTGTGTGGCAGACGGACAGAGTCACATGATAAGCCGGTTTTGCCATTATGGTACCAAATCCTAAAAAAAGTTTTGTATTATGTAACTAAGGTAATGAACTAATGAAGATAGGTACTACTATTTCCAGTAACACGTCTGCGGAGTCGCATTTCAAAGGGCTTTACAACAAGCCGTGCCCAATCACTGCCCTTTTATCTATGAGAATAGGTATTAGATAGGATGTAGTGCTTGCAATGCTGGAACCTGTTATCAACTAACGGGTACACTAAATTGGTATCCAAAGCCAGGTAGAATGACCGCTAGCCTAATATGGTCAAGTTTTTAATGCCTGTCATCATAACTGACACATTCTAACACATATTTAACTGTGAAAGTGACGCATACCACAATAGGTGATAAAGTATTTCAGCATTTCAGAATAAAATACTTTTGGAAACTTAAAAACATTTAATCACAATATATAATTTAGGGTGCTATGCTAATGCTAAACTTACTCACAGCATAGTTTAAAAATGTCTATGATAATGTATGGAAACCCATACACCTATTTAACATTGGTATTGTAATTTCATCATACAAGCCGCCTTGTTGACAATTTTAGTATAGAAAACTTATTTTGATGTAATGGACAAGGACCAAAGTTAAAGGAAATGACTTAGGGAGGATATAAGGGCATGTTAGTCTACTGACAAGTTTTTGACAATAACTACAGTGGTATTTAGTGACATCGCTTCTGATACATAAATATTAACCAATATATTTAATTTTCAAAAGTATTTACTATCGTTAAACTCTTACGAACTACAACGATCGTTACACGTAACGCATTAACAGTACAACATATGATACTAGACACAAAAGTCCTTTAAAACTTCGTCACATTACGAGGTTATCACACTAGCGCTACCACCGGAGCGCTATCTCGCTAGCACACCGTCACCGCATGCGGAAACCACAGCAGTGTGATAGGCTTACTTCGCGGGCACCGGCGCCGTGGGTGCGGCGGCAGCGCGCTGCTGCGCCGCAGACAGCTGCGGGGTGTCCGTCGCCAGCGAGCGCAGCTGCTTCTCAGCCACCGCGTTCACCATCTTCGTCACATTCGCCTTCATCTTATTCCTCTCCAAGGCAGTCGCCTTGCTCTTCACTGGAGCATTAGGCCGCTTGGTCACAGCTTTGCCTTTCGCTTTTGATTTCTTGTTTTTTGCGCCCGCTGGCAGCTTGCTTTTTACTTTTAGTTTGCCTTGAGCCATTTTGGTTATTTATGTAATTGTTAAAATACTATTGCGATTTGCGACGTAATATTAACTTTGTAGCGTGTTTTGAGAAACGTGCATTTGACGTTTGATAACGTCACGTTGACGTTTGTTTGACTTTGACACTTGAGTTTCGTTCGGAAATAGGTGCGTCTGCTTGAGATATAGTTAAAAATGCCTATGAAGTAACGGGAAAAACTTGATTTATGAATAGTGTTCAAGAAAATTGTAAATAAATAATATGTATACAGTATTTAAATATGCGTGCGAATAGCGAGCCGAATGACGAGTCATACAGTGATTGGACTGTCTTAAAGTAGTATTTATAATTCAAGACAGTAATCTGATGTCTCTTGCCATGCAAATCGGTTTACCGGTTTACAATGTATGGCAGGAGCTGTCAGATTTGCTAAAACGGGTATTAGAGTAGGGCCCAATTTGTTGTGTACTTTGTACTGTGTATTACACCTCCCTACTTGACAGATTGGGCCCTACAAATTGTAATGTCTAATACCGGTTTAAAATTACGTTACTGCAAAAGATAAGAAACTGATCATAGTAAAATCGTTTGTTGTAATGATTGGTCATTGCCTACGGTTTTTGGTTAGCCATAGACTATACATGGATATGAGGATAAATGTATTGATAGAATTTGATTGGCAGATGCTTAAGCTGTCCTTTTGTTTTATTATTCTATCGCATGGAGTAAAATAATTAAGCAGTCCCCAGACATGGTGGTGAGAGATCTTTTAGGGCCCTTAAAGTTGACGAAACGCCTGCTCGAATATTATTGCAATCTGGGGTAAGACGCAACGTAGACAAGTTTCCCATTAGCTTTATTTACAGGCATATTTACAATTTTGCTGTTTGCCTCTTTTTGTTCCAACCATAATAATTAAAGTAGCGGCAACACAGAAGAATACGTCAGATATGATATGACACAATAATGAGAGTATGGATTATGGATGGTACAAGAAGGATATAAATCTCTATGTTACAAAAGTGTCCGTCAAAAGGCGATAAACTGATGGCGCCACAATGATATTAAATTTGATAAAATTAATTTTGAAATTAAAAAAAAATTAATCTAAAATAATTATTTGTGGAGATGAAAATCACTCTGAATATTAATTTTATTTAGAAAGTCATATAAGTATTAAATATCGGTGATTCATTTCAAATGCAGATCTATACCTAGCGCCACCCGGAGATATTTGGAACTATTGTTTAGTGCTTACCGCTGGACACTTTCTCGCCCGTTTTCCTAGAAGAGAGCTCCATCCTTCCTATACCATCCATAGCATCAAAACCCATCTGGTTAGATAGCTATACTATCCTTATTGCTAGATCCGGACTGCCTGGCAGCTTTTAATGGTCAGAGTGATAAACTAGCAAAATTTTTGAATTGGAAAATAGTAAAAACTGCCGAAGTTATCTCACTTATAAAGGACAGGGCTTATATTTTAATATTAGAATAAAAAACATTGCGTATTATTACGGAAACAAAAACAGGAGGCGACAAACTATGAATTACATAGTCGTACGTCGTTTGGCACTACTTTCTCCCAACAGATACTTTGCAATTGGCAATGTTATAATCAAATTATTTATGTATTTTCTCATAATATTATATCAAACCCAGAACTATAGGATTTGCTTTCTTGAAGTGGTTTGCATTCTTTGACTACTTTACAGCTGCCAAATATCCAGATCTAGAAATAAGCATAGTATAGCAAACTGACTAGAGGGGTTTCATTGTGTCTTATTTGACGTAGCTAGCTCCCCGTCTAGTATTTATTGCAGGTCTTGCTTTGAAGCAATATGCAGGTGACAGCTATCATTTTAAAATACATTATTATCATAATCTCAGAAAGTGGCAGTTTTGACATCAGCTTTATTTAGTGAGAGGAGTCACCCACACCCCGCTTTAGAGCAACGCTTAAGAATCTTAAGATATACCCCCTTATTCATAAACGTCTTTGATACGTAAATTAACTAATATTAGTTTCTCTTTATTTATTTATTTTTATTTATTTAATTATTAAATATGGTACAAACATAAGATGAATCATCGCTCCACAAAACTATATTTTATAGTTTGACTGTGGAGTCAATACAGTCTCATTCATTATACTTACATATCTTAATACTACCTTTATGTTATATGTCTACTTATCTATTTATTCTATTTGTTAAGCAGATGAGATCTCAGGTATCTCTAGGGTGTCCCATAGAAAGGCTACTCGGCCCTTCTATAGGACATCCAAAAGATACCTTTTCAGGCGGTTCTTAAATCTAGATTTTTTTGGTTCATTTACAATGTCCACGGGCAAAGAGTTAAGCAGGTATGGTAGTCGTTTTTTGAGTGTCCTATTGTTATCTGTCACTTTGACAGTTGTATTTGTTAGAAACAGACAAAACATTAATTAACTAATAATTAAGCCTGCGAGACGTTTATGAATAAGGGGGATAGTATATAGGAAAGGGCTTAAGGGTCAGATAACAAATAAAACAACCACAACATTTTCATAGACTTTTACTCTTAATCGACTGTTGCAGTATATGAATTCGAGTTTCAAGTTAAGAAATATACATAATATATAATATCTAAATATATTTTATGTACAGATAAATAGAAAAGTAGTTGAGTATAATAATTGGCTATCGATAGATCGAGCGGCGAAGTGCAGGCGACCGGCGAGAAGCGGTGCGGACGAGGGCGCACCCCGCCTTAAAACGTCTAGAAAAATAGATAAATCGCTCAAAAACGTCAGAGTCAGTCGAAAAGGATAGATAGAGCGGGGCGGAGAAGCGACGACCGGCAGCGACACCTGGCGGTGTTCAGGCGTACTCGGTGTCGGTGGAGAGGGAGCGCTCGGCGGGGGAGCGGCGTCCCCCCTCGCCCTCCGGCGGGGGAGGCTCGCCCGCGCCCGCTTGCGCCTGCGCATATGCCAGGCTCTTCTGGTAACTGAACAGCTGCCGCTCTAGAGAGTAGTTCTCCGCTTGAAGAGCAGTGATTTCGCGTCTGTAAACAAATGAAATGGCATTTTAGCTAAATAAATAAAATTTGAAGAAAAATAAGGAACACGTGCCGTTTTATAAACGCCTGATGTCACCTCTAGATAACATAAGCGATTCTTGCAACGGCTATACAAGAAAAATAGCGTATTTTGGAGGCCAAATATGGACATCAATGAAACTTTGTTTATTGTGTACCTATAGTTTATCTTGGCTTTGCAATAGAAATCAGAATCTGCCGAGTCCTATCAAAAATTTTGGGGTCCTACCGCCAACGCCATCGAAGGAGTTTGGGCAAGGGGGAATTAAAAAAAGTGCACTTGCCTAAGTGAAGTATCATTTTATATGTATTTTTTGAGCTGAATCTATTGAGACATTACATAATACACATGCTTCTTCTTCTGAAGTCGGTCCCTCACTGCTGAGGGTCGTAACTCCGCTGATTAATTTTCTTAATGGTAGGTCTCCACTTCTCCTTATCGGTTGCTTTGCGGAAAGCGTTGCTGAGTGTGATGTCCATTTGGTCCGATAAGTACTCGAGTTTTGAGTCACACCACCGCGTTGGGTCGTCCACGTCCATATTCTCGGCTTGTATCTTCCAGATGGTCTAGTAGTGTTCTCATTTCGGTTTCCGTTAAGGCAAAGACTGTGGTATCATCAGCGTATCTAAGATTGAAGATTTTGCGTCTCCCTACCGAAGCACCTCCATTTCAGTTCTCTAACGTACGTCGCATGATGTGTTCTGCGTAGATGTTAAAGAGTATTGGGTATATGATACAGCCTTGTCGAACACCCTTCTGGAATCCGAAACTACGAGATGTAGTATTCTCCAACCTCACAGTATGGATACCCAGCTACTATAGGTTTTATATGAGCTTAAATAAATGCAGCGGAACACCAAATTCGCCTAGGACTTCCCATAATTTATTCATTTAACACAGTCAAAGGCCTTTTGATAATCCACAAAGCACATGACCACGGTAGCTTGAACTCAAAGGACTTTTCAATGATCTGCCTAACATTGAGAATTTGCTTGCGCGTGCCTCGGCCTTTAACAAATCATGCCTATTCTTGAGGTATGAGGTGTGTGGTAACAACAGGACTCGGAAGATCCTCGTTTCTAATGCCAAGATAAAGTTTCATTCATGTGTACATATTTTGCCGCAAAACTGTCTTATTTAGTTTTACTTTACCTGAAGTAGTAGGATTGCTAGGCTTACTATGGGTCTAAATATGATTACTAAGCTACATATTTGGTATAACAATGTTTTTAGAAATAAAGGAAAAGTAGATCCACTGCCTCAGGTATATTTGGTATTCACATTCACTCTACTATTATTCTGTAAAAGTAACACGAGTATTCCTAGTTCTATGCGTGAAATATTTCACTAAACACACTTGCCAGAGCCACGCTACCATGTTTCAGAAGTGAGGAAAAGGAAATATCAAGGTGACAACTTACCTCATCTGATGCGCCTGAAGACGACAGAGATCATCATAGATATGGTAAGTAGCTTGAAACAGTAGATAGGTCTCGCCCCACTCCAGCCGGACGCGCAGCTCGCCGCCCGCGTGCAAGAAGGGGCAGCCAGGACGGGAGATCTCTTCCACGCGGAGCGCCGTCTCCATCATTAGGCCTTCGTCCGCGCTGTCCTGAGCGTAGTAATGAGAGAAGGGAGCTCCGGGGAGCTCTTCAGCATCTGGTTCACCGGCCGCTGGGTTGGCGCGCACTAACCACGCCGACCAGCTGACGTAGCGTAAATGATTCCGTGGCACGTTGTGCACGTCTCGATAAAGCATGTGAAGCCGCACAGTGTCAGAGTGCGTATCGCACCGGAGCGCCCACGCTTGCTTGTCGCGGTCATAGCAGGTCACCGCTCGTCCTGCGGCTGCTACTGAAAGATCAGCTAGAGCGCGTGCGTGGATTAACTCCACAGTCAAACGCAGGCCTTTATGTATAGGACGAGGAGGAGGACGCGGCGTCCAAGGCGGAGTCCTTCCTTCCGCATCACAGACGCTTTCTAGCACGCCGGATTGTACTCGTCTTTCACCTTCCCCTAGAGCAAGCGCGTACCGAACGCGACATTGCTGGCCTTCTCCTGAGAGACGCATTAGTCTGAGCGATAGAGGTTCCTTGCTCCATCCGTTCACGGCGACTGACCAATCGAATCCAGCGAAGGCGATAGGCGGAGTGTCGATACGGGGAGCTCTTAGTTCACAAGAATAGAAAGTGCGGACTCGCGACATGCAGAGTTCGAGCTGGAACTCGCCACGAGCGTCAGCGAACTTCGTGTTAAGTTCGGCAAGGGTGACGCAGCGGCCGCGGCCTTGCGCCGCGCAGCCGGAGCTGAAGCGGACCTGCTTGCCCGAGAAACCCTCGTTTGCGGTGAAGTGGTCGCGGCTGAGGAGTGTGAAGGTGAAGTCTACGTAGACACGCATGCCCTCGCATGCGCCGCGCCATACCAGGTATACTCCTGTCAAAGAAAAGAAATAATATGAGGAAATTGAGGAAGATGTCACTGATGAATCAATGTGGATCAACTAGCTTCCTAAAAGTCTATAGGACATTTCAATAAATATATGCTAAATGTACAACAAATACTGATACTTTGCTAACGTTATTGCTTAATATCAACGTGTCCTTCGACAGAGGTCAACCGCAGTGCAAATTGCATATAAAAGACAAACAGCGCCAGCCAGCGACCATTTAAAGCGTCATCTTTCTAGCCAAGTTTGATCAAGTTCATAATGAAGTCGTTAATTTCTATTACGGGGGCAATACTCGTAGTCTGGTTCGGATGGCTTTTTAGACAAATAATACCGGCTCGCGGGAATAGAGTTAGCCAAGTTAGCGGACCGCGAACGGTAGGCGTTTGCATTATAATTTCGAATTCTTGAACGACGTAACGAGGTTTATCTTTGGTCCTCTAGAGATTCGGAGTAATTGTTCCTTAATTTTTAGCAGATTAAATGTATCTGCCTCATTGTACTTAGACAGTTAACAAACCTGCACAAATATTTAATGTTGAAATGCTCGAAGTTGGGCAAGGTTTTAAGAAATCAATAGATATTACTGGTATGATGAATGATGAAGTAACAAGTTAATGAACTGACTAATGTACTAAATCAACTAATCAGGTGCATTTTTAGGATGTTGATTAAAAATATGGTGCAAAATACTTACATGCCAACTGGTCAGTTTTTTTTTACTGTACTTAAGGCGATAGCACCATATTAAATGTTTTACTAGTAAACTTGCAGTTTAAAGTGTTTATACGTAAATTTTACAAGGTACACGACCCTATCAGACCATTTCACTGAACATCACTTCATACATTAAGAGCCATGTCATTTACTCGGAAACAACCCGGTACTAAGTTATATGGACACTACGAACATCTCAGTAAATTTAATAGGCGTTTCACTTTAATATCTTCTCATGTAAGCCATAAAACGCGTGTCAAATGGGTACTTTAAACTGAACGGAAATACTGTACTCATAGGATAATCAAACCTAACAGTAATTTAATTCAAATGATTAATAATCGAGACAGTTTCATCTGCCTTTCATTAGATACAATAGTTTTTCAATTATAACTTTGATAAAACAATCAGAACTTTCTTCAATCAATGGAAATCATTTCCTGGCTATTAGATAGGTAATATACCTATAACTTGCCGAAATATTTATTAAAGCTAACACACATATCGTGTTTTATATTTGCGTTCGCTCTCACTTGACATCTAAATAAATAAGACATTCGCATTAGACACTTGCCTACAGCGCAGAGCCTAGGCCGTTGATGGTAAAACCTTGGGAACATATTATATTTCATAGTTTATAAAGACAGTTTATAAAGGAAAAAATTGTAAAATCGTTTAACCAACGTCGGAGTAAAGATTTTTACTTAATTTCACACATTTTTTTAGATGAACCGTCTTAACTTACGTGGGATATAAGTAGATTGGGTTACATAAGTACCGAACTAAATGGCTTTATGTTTTTGTGGAATACCCATGTAGAATGAAACTCTACGAAAATCTAATATGAACCATAATTCAATGTTAATCGCGCATTTACGGTGTTTTGCTCTCGCCTTTTGGTAGGGTTGAAGTGAATTTAGTTGATATAACTAAACCTCTCAGACATGGACTGTTGTAATTCAGTTAAATGATCAAAGGTTAAATGCTTTAGAAACTGCTAGAAGTTGTAATGAATATAAGTGTTTCGTTCAAATTTACGCGGAGATGATAAAGCATCATTTAACTAACTTAATTTTTCAGTGATTTAATTTTAATGCTTAATAGGACTCAACCTTGATTTTTTTCTGTAAGCGGAAATAAATATTTTTCATTTTATCTGCAGATATCAATGCGTATTGTCACTATAGGTTGCTTGGTCTTGCTCTAAGATCCATAACTATATTGCCCTGCCCACAGCCCCTGTCTTACTGTAAATATGGTAAGTATTTGTCCTGATAAATTTGGCAATACTGCCCCAAAATCTTACCTAGTGACGCGTCCGCCGAGCGATTGAAAGCGACCGCCCATCTCTGATGGGCGCACCCGAAGTCCTTGCTAGTGACGTCACGGTCCGGCTCTCGGGTGGCGCTGCGCGTGACCACGAAGGTGAACACATGCGTGTCGCCGCGGTCGCGCAGGCGCGTGGCGCGATACAGCAGCGCCATGCGGCCGGCGCGCCCCGCCGCTTCACGCGCGCCGGCCCCGCCTGCCTGAAAAAAAATAAACAAAATAAAATTTTACACCGAGTACTCGACAACATTCCACTCGTTGCTATTTAGCCTATGGTAAAGGATGGTTCACGCTGTTCCATTCTACACGACACTTCCGACACTTCACTTTGTATACAGAACATCACGTGACGCTTTCTATACAAAATGAAGCGTCGAAGGTATCGTTTAGGTCGCGAAATCGTACAGCGTGAACCATCCTTAAAGCGTGTGATTCTAAAGGGTCCGGTTAGGAAACAGCGGATACCAATCTTATGTAATCTTCTCGCACAATCTGCCATTTTATATAAGTCCCGCAGGACAGCTCCGCATGATATAGGCTTTCCTGTTTAAGACGCGTTTTTGCTAGGCTCCCTTCATAATCGTCTTAAGCGAGTTTTACTATATTTACTGACAGCGATATACAACGTGTTACTTGAGACACTAAAAACCCCAGATACCCCAAATGATTTTTATTATTGCTAATTAATCTAGATTATTTATTTTTCAATCAGTTACTTATTTTGAAAGATATTCGTATGTATGGTTTTCCTTGCTATTATATTCAATTGTTAAATCTACATTTGTTACGTTGTTGTCACATCTCTACATGTGTGTATATATCATGCCAACCTATCAACCTACTTTGTCAATTTGTATGACATGCCATAAGATAACATACTTAGACAATGACAACCTACATGACACCTAAACCTATGTACAGTGAAAAAACAAATTTGTCAAAGCTGCCAGCCTTTATTAAATATTCAACCTCTATCTCCTCACCTCTCGATAGAATGGAAAGCTGTAGAATGGAAAGTAGTATTATAAACTTATAGACTCGACACATAAAAAATTGAAAAATTAAAGAAAAAGTATACCCATGTTAAGATACTGTAATCGATTCCACTCTCGATTCTGAACATATAGTTGTCAGGTTTTTAGTCTTGGGTGTAACACGCTGTATATATACGGTATCCCAATAAATAACAAAAGCTATACTGTACGCGACTAACGACTTACGCCGAAGAACTTGAGCTCTTTTAGAATGGAACTGGGTAAGCAAAATTTTAAATCAAGACCTACTTATGATCACCTGCCCTGCATGAATCCCACGGTGGTTAACTTTCCGACATAGCATAGTTTTTCTTTTTCAGGTCCTAAATTTGTTTTATATGATTCCATCCAACAAATAGGCGTTCAGGTAAAAACGTTTTTCCGTCATCCCTCGAGCTTCCGACTCATAAAGTGTGATCGATAGCTATTAACGCATTTTATTACCCCAAAGAATGCTCAGTAACCTACGTGTTCAGAGCTAATAACCGTAATACGTCGTCAAATGTGGAATTTAACGGGTGACTGGGTCGTAAAAGGAGTTTTTCCCCCGATTTGCTAGAGCTCAGTGATTAGGTAGCATTCGAACTTCACGAATTGACTAAAATTTGATTTCATTTTGACATGTGGACCTAGTGGACACCAAGACGAGGGAGACGTGCTGCAACTACTTTGGATAATGTCAAAAAAGAAATCAATTTGTACAGTTTGAAAGAATTTTCAATACACACCATATCACAACATTAGGTGTTTCGCTTTCGTTTATAGAGGTAGTCATTCTACAACAATACCTAATGTTCTAAGAGCTGGCCACGTCAGATATGACACAATAATGAGAGCAATGAAACCTGTCTAGATAGACTGCTTTGCCATCCTTATTGCTAGATCCGGGCATCTGGCAGCTTTTAATGGGTGGAGGTCAGAGTGACAGACCAACAAAGTTTTTAAGTTGGAAAAAAGTAATATCAAATTAGGTAAAAACTGCCAAAGTTGTGTAAGATTGTCCCCAAATATTTATTATTATATTATTATTTATAGAATTATTCCACTTTAAAAAATAAAATATTTTATTGGATTCAATACGATGAAATGTCTCGATCGAGTGGTGAATCGAGGTGAAGGTCTGTTGGTAGCTAGCAATAGCAAGATTGAAGTGCAAATTCTGGTAGCTCAACATACTTTACATATGCCACTCTGCCGTATGAGTTTCCTTATTCTACATTAGACTAAACGACGTAACATTATTAGAATTTAAAGGCATGTATGTCCTTTTTCACTGAATCGGCAAAGCAGTAAAATGAGGAAAAAATGCGGGCATGGAATTCTTCTCAGGACCCGCAATAAATTAAACCTGGAAAAAGTAAGGCCATTACAAAGGTATATTTGACATGTATTAAAGTTTTATGTGTGTTTGTGCTATTCATTCGTAGTACAGGCGACATAATAACGTTGTAGCAGCAATAGTTATAATAAGAAGTCCTAATCCTAATTTCCTTTTGGGTTGGAAGGTAAGACGGCAGTCATTTGTCGATAAAACTAGTGCCTACGCCCAGGCGCGGCTGAGGGGGGCTGGGAGGGGGTCACAAGGGACATGACCCCTTCAACAGGGTGTCGTACACGTCAAATAGAAAAATCTCCCTCCCTCAGACTCCCTCAAAACATCATTTCTTGATTGGGTTGCTGAGACAAAAAGCAGACACAAACGCTCCTAGGATGTTAATGAGTGAATATCAGAAGAAATTTAGCATGTGCTGTGTTGAAAATCATCTGTAACTACACTCTTTTATTCTCATAACAATAAAGTCGTGTCACAATGTTTTGAATACCTTTCCCGCTCAGTTATTTCTGCTCCTGGCTCTACTATACGTACGTGCAAGTTAGTAGAATGGGAGATGGGAGGCACATGTTTCTGACGTGTGTCAGTCAGTTACGGATTCCTACCCTAAATACCTTTATATCTTGCATTACCATTTTCAAGGGAAACGCAAAATAGAAGTCAGAAACCGTGAAATCGTTCCATTACTATGTATTTCAGTTTTAAAGGTCGGAAGTTTTAGGGGTGGGTGTTTCTGTGCGTTTTTTTGGTCAGTAAACTACTTGACAAAATTTTACGTTAAAATGTGCATATTATAGAGGTAAATGTAAAGGTCCACCGTGGGCCCATATAACTATACAGATTTTAACAGTGTATTCCTTATCATATTTAGATACTAAAATGTCCTATAAACTTTTCTGGAATACGCCTAGTTTCAGAGTTAAGACCAATTTAAAAAAAATACATTTTTTATTATACATAGGCTGCTATTTATATATCCGGAAACCGGGATTACAATCTTCTTAAATAGCATATTTGACCTCCATGGTAAAATTTGAACTTTTTTAAGTACTGGCCGGTATATTTTTTCTTTCTTATTAACGCTCGTGTTTTGTTTTTGACGGGTTTTAAATGTCATCTCGCAGCAAGAATGGAACTCACTCGTGAAAATATTCGTGCTATGATTTATTATGATTTTCGGCGTGGTTTAACGCAACAACAGTGCATAGATCAACTAACTTCAACTTTTGGTGATGAAGCCCCATCTAAAACTACTGTGTATCACTGGTTTAGTGAGTTCAATCGTGGACGTAGTATGCTTACGGACGAAGTTAAGGCAGGTCGCCCGAAATCGGTCGTTGTACAACAAAATATCGAGGCTGTGCGAAAACTTATAATGGACGACCGACATGTTACGTACCGCGAGATAGAGGCGACTCTGGGTATTTATATGACCAGCATTAATAGCATATTACATAATTATTTGGCTGTAAAAAAAATTTGTTCGCGTTGGATACCCCACAACTTAACAAAAGAGCAAAAAGATGCTCGCGTCGAATGGTGCAATAAAATGTTAAAAAAATATAACCGTGGTGACTCAAAAGCCGTTTATAATATCTATACAGGTGACGAATCCTGGATCTATGCATACGATCCCGAAACGAAGCAACAATCAACGGTATGGGTGTTTCAAAATGAGCCGAACTCTACGAAAGTTACTCGTGCAAAAAGTACATTGAAACAAATGGTGGCCTGCTTCTTCGGTATTAATGGCCATGTAGCTACAGTGCCACTAGAAAACCGTAGAACGGTTAATTCAGAGTGGTACACGACCATTTGCTTACCGGAAGTATTTGAACAAATTCGTAAAACTAACCAGCGACGAAGAATCATTCTTCATCATGACAATGCCAGCTGTCATACGTCACGCGAAACAACTCTATTTTTGGAGGGTCAAAATGTGGAATTAACGGGTCATCCGCCGTACAGCCCTGACTTGGCACCCAACGATTTTTATTTATTTCCAAATATAAAGAATAAATTACGCGGTCAACGATTTTCGACCGCTGAAGATGCTGTCGACGCATTCAAACAACACGTTATGGAGGTACCTCAGGCGGAGTGGCAGAAGTGCTTTAAAAATTGGTTCACGCGAATGCAAAAGTGCATAGATCATCAAGGGGAATACTTTGAAAAACAATAAAACCATTTTCAGCCGTGTACGTTTGTTTGTTTTTTTGTTTCCGGATATATAAGTAGCAACCCTCCTCGTAACTCATCACAAAACGCCTTTCTAATGGCGTTGTTGCCACTATTGGACATAGTTTACACGTCCTTATTGACAGATATCAAAGTGACAAGGAAAACTTTGCATAAACTAAATTTTTACCAAAAAAGAATGTACCAATTTGTTTTAGGCGATAATTTTATTAATAACATTTGCTTTTCATGTGCAATAAACATTCAAAAAATGGAAAAAAAACGAAAAAAAAAATTTTTTTTTGGCGCAATTGAGCTAAAGTCACATAAAATTTTTTCCTTCTTTTGGTCTTAGAAATTCGTGGTTAAGATCTGTCGGGTTATTCCAGCCCACGGTGTATAACTTATATAGATTGTACAGGTAAAATAATCCGTAGGGATTTCAATCTATATTTATTTCATATCTAAATGTTTGTACATAAGATTCCACGAATACTCTAAGAGAAGTTAACTTATGCCGAAACAATTAGCTATGACCCCTGAGTCAGGAGTCTGGCTGCATGCCCTACCCTCTCCACATTTCGGTACACTCCTTGATAATGACTCCCTCAGAGTAGCAGCAGCCCTGAGACGCGGGTGCCAAGTCTGCGAGCCTCACCCCTGTATTTGCGGAGCTGCAGTAGAGGCCAACGGCCACCATGGCTTAAGCTGCCAACGCGCCGAGGGAATATTCCCGCGACACCACGCCATCAATGACCTCATACGACGCGCCTTGGTCTCGGCCAATATACCATGTATATTAGAACCCCAAGGCCTAAGCCGCACTGACGGCAAGAGGCCGGACGGACTCACACTGGTTCCATGGGTGAGAGGTCGCAGCCTACTCTGGGACGTAACTTTTGCGTCAGCACCTTTGCTCCCTCTCACCTAGCTAATACGACGCGTGCAGAAGGCGGCGCTGTTGAAGCCGCCGCCAAACTCAAGCATGCCAAGTACAGCAACCTGGAACCAGTGTATGAGTTCGTCCTGATAGCCGTAGAGACTGGTGGGCCCTGGTGTGCCGAGGAAGCGTTTGTTGCGGCCCTAGCCCGACGGCTAAGAGACCGCTGAGCCGATCTCCGTTCTGGAGAGTACCTGGCGCAAAGAATATCCATAGCCAAACAACGCGGTTACTCCGCCAGTATACTAGGGATCTTTGCTCCAGGCACTCACCGGAACGAGTTTAGTTTTTAATTTAGTTTATTTTTAATATATATTTCATTGTAATTTTATGCTCTAGTTTATTGTTGTAAAGAAATTATTTATTTCATTAGCTTTTTACATAGAAATTAAGAAAACTTTTTAAGTATGTGAATTTTTTGTTTTAATTTTCCGAACAAAATAAATAAATTAAAAATCTGTCTAAACGTAATCATCCTGTGCAATTCACTCACAAGGTGTTTAACACTTTTTGTGAATTAATGAATATTGTTTAACTGAATTTTATGTAGCAAATTTGTTTTCCAGTTTTCTCCAAAAAAAACATCATAAAACCTATAATGTTTCATACTTAAATATGACTGGAGCCAAGTACTATCAGCTGTAAAAATATTTGTACTTAATTTATTTGTAACTAGCTGTGCCCGCGGCTCCGCCCGCGTGGAATTCGGTCTGTGTCAGTAAGCGGCTAATTCACCCCTAATTTCTCTCCCGCTACCCTGGAGGCGGAACTTGAAGTAAAGTTGACAGATGGATTTATCCTATTAATTTTTATTGGCATGATTTAAACGACATAGAATAGTAGGTGTATATCGGACGATACAGGACCACTTTTGTATTTATATGTTCATGTCCACGGCAAATATCATCCAAATCGATCCGAAACATCAGTTCAAACGGTCGTTTATTAAGGGATATTTGGCGGCGCTTACGTCAGTCTACTATCCGGCACGTCCTTTCACTATGCGATTTTGACTGATAATTCAAAAACGGCTGAACCGATTTTATTCAATATAGTTTTTATTGAAAGTTCTTATCAGGCCTTACCAAATTTCAGCTTTCTAGTGCGAACAGTAACTGAGCTAGACCGTGGACAGACGGACGGACATGGCGAAACTATAAGGGTACCTAGTTGACTACGGAACCCTAAAAAGAGATAAATAGTAGTTTATGTAACTGTTACGTAATAAGGCCTAATTATATACAGAAGCATACACTGCTTTACCTACACACATATTAAAAATCCACTGAAACCATGCGTGCCGGCGGTCGCGGGGGGGGGGGGGAGGGGGGAGGGGCGGATTTTGATTACGTTACCGTAGGTAATGAATTTTCATACGTTTTTACCACACTGTCACAGATAATACACTGATGTTACGTTACTGGTTGCAATAATTGTGGTAACGGTTCTATCGCTTGTACAATGGGTTGTGCTCTGAAGAACTGTTTGATATGATGCCCACGGCAGCTTTTTATCACCGCACCGCTCGCCGCCGGCAGGGTGTTCATCCCCACACCCTGGAGCCCAATGGGTCGCGCACAGTACGATTTAAGAGGAATTTCCTCCCACGACCGCTGCGGCTGTGGAATGAACTCCCTGCCGAGGTTTTCCCAGTGGGCTACAGTATGAGGTTCTTCAAAAAAGGAGTGTATAGGTTCCTAAAGGGTAGGCAACGCGCATGTAAATCTTCTGGGGTTGCAGGCGTCCATAGGCTACGGTAACTGCTTACCACCAGGCGGGCCGTATGCTTGTTTGCCACCGTCGTGGTATTAAAAAAAAAAAAAAAAAATTACATACTTCAAGGTAAGCACATTACAATGCACTAATGAACGTCAGAGAAAAATAAAATACGTGAGTGTCGTGGAACACTCTGTTGGAACGAAGTTATGTTATTTAATTTTATTTCATTTTTGACTTTTTCGTAAATTTTGTGGTTTTAATTTTTTTTGTATTTTTATGAAATTTTGGAAACTGGAAATTTTTGAAATTTATGAAATTTTTGAAATTTATGAAATTTATGAAATTTTTGAAATTTAGAAATTTTGCCATTTTTGACATTTTTTACTTTTAGGTTCTCGACTTTTTTCACTTTTATCACTTTGTCACTTCTCACTTTCACTACAATTCACTTCACTTCACTTTATTCTATTTTATATATTTTTTATTTCATTCCATTTTACATGTTTCTCAATCGTATGGGTGTCGCGTTTTCGTGACGTGACGCTTTTTCGTGACGGTCACGTGACTTTTTTTCACCTGGCCCCCCATCCGCGAACCGTCCAATAAGGAACTTCGTTCCAAAACTACCACCGGTTCTAACCCTACACCTCTGGCCCAAGAAGTATTATGACCGAAAAGATACTCGACGGGACTTATTTTTTCAAAACAGTTATACATTATTAGATCTTAAAGATACAAAATAATGCGTAGTTCTTCAAGAAGACATATCAAAACAGCTTGAGAGACAGATAATGTACCTATTGTTTAATTATAAAGAAAAATAAATCCTAATCTGACTGCTTCACAAAACGTTTGATATGTTTTCCTACCTATACGGTGTCCTATAAATGTTGTAGTAGTTTTTTGGTTTGGGCCATGCATCTTTGTCCGTCATATATAATACTCGAACCTGCAATAACCCTTTGACATTCATGACATTTTCAAATATTTCTTAAGAGCGGGTAAAGGTAAATTTAAAGCATCGACGGGTAACATGTTATAAATATGAACACCTTGAACAAAAAATTACAAATTATTGAAATACCAAATTTCATCTAAATACAGACAGCGGTTATTGGTTGTTTCTTCCCCATGTAAACTTTCACCCCTTTTGTATCCGTTTAAAGGATAATTTCCGAGATAAAACTATTTTATTTCCTTTTTTAATTAATTATCTCCATAATTATTTTACATGTTTTTTTTTTAAAGTGGGGCATTCCACTCATACAATAGTATGTTATTCAATCAAATACAAACATTGAAAAATAATCAACCCAGCAGGATTTGAACCTCGCATCGATACGCCTAACCGGGGCTCGATCGCTTTACCAATTAAGCTATGGGTTCAGTTACTGAGTTGACGAAATTCTCAATGCCTTCAATCATCTTTTTGCATTTATTTTTACATCGACTTTATAGCAGCCGTAAGCGACATCAGGTGCTAACTACTAGAGTTAGATACCCTTCCCGCCAACCCTTTTACAAGTGTCACAACGGAAATAATAGATGGCGCTGCTATCAACTCATAATTATTTTACATGTTTTTTTTAAAGTGGGGCATTCCACTCATACAATAGTATGTTATTCAATCAAATACAAACACTGAAAACATTGAAAAATAATCAACCCAGCAGGATTTGAACCTCGCATCGATACGCCTAACCGGGGCTCGATCGCTTTACCAATTAAGCTATGGGTTCAGTTACTGAGTTGACGAAATTCTCAATGCCTTCAATCATCTTTTTGTATTTATTTTTACATCGACTTTATAGCAGCCGTAAGCGACATCTAGGTGCTAACTACTAGAGTTAGATACCCTTCCCGCCGACCCTTTTACAAGTGTCACAACGGAAATAATAGATGGCGCTGCTATCAACTCATAATTATTTTACATGTTTTTTTTAAAGTTGGGCATTCCACTCATACAATAGTATGTTATTCAATCAAATACAAACACTGAAAACATTGAAAAATAATCAACCCAGCAGGATTTGAACCTCGCATCGATACGCCTAACCGGGGCTCGATCGCTTTACCAATTAAGCTATGGGTTCAGTTACTGAGTTGACGAAATTCTCAATGCCTTCAATCATCTTTTTGCATTTATTTTTACATCGACTTTATAGCAGCCGTAAGCGACATCTAGGTGCTAACTACTAGAGTTAGATACCCTTCCCGCCGACCCTTTTACAAGTGTCACAACGGAAATAATAGATGGCGCTGCTATCAACTCATAATTATTTTACATGTTTTTTTTTAAAGTGGGGCATTCCACTCATACAATAGTATGTTATTCAATCAAATACAAACACTGAAAACATTGAAAAATAATCAACCCAGCAGGATTTGAACCTCGCATCGATACGCCTAACCGGGGCTCGATCGCTTTACCAATTAAGCTATGGGTTCAGTTACTGAGTTGACGAAATTCTCAATGCCATCTATTATTTCCGTTGTGACACTTGTAAAAGGGTCGGCGGGAAGGGTATCTAACTCTAGTAGTTAGCACCTAGATGTCGCTTACGGCTGCTATAAAGTCGATGTAAAAATAAATGCAAAAAGATGATTGAAGGCATTGAGAATTTCGTCAACTCAGTAACTGAACCCATAGCTTAATTGGTAAAGCGATCGAGCCCCGGTTAGGCGTATCGATGCGAGGTTCAAATCCTGCTGGGTTGATTATTTTTCAATGTTTTCAGTGTTTGTATTTGATTGAATAACATACTATTGTATGAGTGGAATGCCCCACTTTAAAAAAAACATGTAAAATAATTATGAGTTGATAGCAGCGCCATCTATTATTTCCGTTGTGACACTTGTAAAAGGGTCGGCGGGAAGGGTATCTAACTCTAGTAGTTAGCACCTAGATGTCGCTTACGGCTGCTATAAAGTCGATGTAAAAATAAATGCAAAAAGATGATTGAAGGCATTGAGAATTTCGTCAACTCAGTAACTGAACCCATAGCTTAATTGGTAAAGCGATCGAGCCCCGGTTAGACGTATCGATGCGAGGTTCAAATCCTGCTGGGTTGATTATTTTTCAATGTTTTCAGTGTTTGTATTTGATTGAATAACATACTAATTATCTCCATACCAAATTTTATCTAAATCGATTCTGCGGTTAATAATTCCCTATACAAATTTCTAACTCTCTTTTCACCCCCTTAGGGTTGATTTTCGGAGTGAAAACTATCATTTGTCCTTTCTTGAGACCCATACTATACCAAATTTCATCTTTATCAGTTCAGCGGTTAAAAAATCGTCATACCAACTTCCAACCCCCTTTTCGGGGTGAAAGGGTTTATTTTCGGGATGAAAACTATTTTGTCGTTTCTCGGGACTCACATTATCTGCATACTAATTTCTATTAAAAAATCACCATACAAACTTTCAACCCCCTTTTCACCCCCTCCAGGGTTGATTTTCGGGATGAAAACTATTCTTTGTCCTTTCCCGGAACTCAAACTATCTCTACACAAAATTTCATCAAAATCCGTTCAGCCGTTTTCACGTGATAGATGTATAGATAGATAGTTTTTATTGAAAGTACCTTTCAGGCTTCACTTCCATTATTTTTTTCAAATTTTTTGGACCTACGGTTCTAAAGTAAGGTGGGGGGGGGGGGGTTCAAGATGAAACTATCCTTTGTCCTTTCTCGAGACCCACACTATCTCTATACCAATTTTCATCTAAATCTGTGCAGCGGTAAAAAAATCCTCATACCAACTTCCAACCCCCTTTTCACCCCCACAAGGGTTTGAAAACTATCCTATGACGTTTCTTGAGACTGAAATTGTCTCCATACTCATTTCTATCTAAATCGTTTCAGCGGTTAAAAATTCTCCATACATACTTTCAACCCCATTTTCACCCCCACCAGGGTTGATTTTCGGGATTAAAACTATATATTATCCTTTCCCGGGACTCAAACTATCTGTATACAAAATTTCATCGAAATCCGTTCAGCCGTTTTCACGTGATGCGCGGTCAAATAAACAGATAAACAGATAAACAGACAAACAGACAAACAGATAAACAGACAAAAATTCAAAAAATTGTTGGAACGTGTTCTGTTATCGATTCTAAGTATCCCCAGCCAACTTTTTTTCGATTATCTTCCATGTACAGACTTTCGACCCTCTTCAGCTTTATTATATGTATAGATTTGTAACCATCTTATATAAATTGAAAATATCTACAAAAATTTGATTCTATGTAAACATGTATGTTGTAGTACTTACTTATAAATGCCGAGCTGTAAAGCTAGGACCCCCGTGCACGATAACGCGGATAACACACCGGTAAAAGCTGCAGCCCCCGAGGAGGAGGACGCGCCAGCGACCGCACAACAGCTGGATGTCGCAGAACAATTGCGCCTGCTTCGCACGGAGTTTGGGTCCGTGCGTGACGAGCTTGCCGGTCTTCGACATGAAATGGCGGAGCTGCGGCAGTTAGTAAGCGGATACTCGTCTCGTTTTGACGACATTGAGGAGCGAGTTAAGCAATTGGAGGACCGCCCTCCGGCGAGTCCGGCGACTGTAGACAGTGAGCTGGCAGCGACAGTCGCCGCGTTAAAACTGGAGCTTAACGACCGGGACCAAGACTTGCTCTTAAATGATATCGAGGTAACGGGAATACCGGAGAATCCAAATGAGAACCCGAGTCACCTGGTGTGTCTGGTCGCTCAAAAACTTGGTGTCGGACTTGACGAGCGCGACGTGGTTTTTGAAGAGCGTGTGGGAGCGCGGCGACAGGCAATCGAGTCAGCGGATGCGCTGAGGACGGCAGGTGGTGGCGTGGGAGCCTCTGGCACGACGAGCGTGCGCCCGCGCCCGCTTGTCATTAGGCTGGCCCGCCGCGGGCCGCGCGCCGAGCTACTCCGAGCTGCGCGTGTACGACGCGGAGTTGACACGAGTGACTTCGGCCTCCCGGGTGATAAGTGCAGATTTTATGTAAATGAACAACTCACAAAAACAAACAGGGCCCTTTTTCGCCTTGCCCGACAAGAGTCCAAGCAGCTACAATGGCGATATTGCTGGACTAAAGATGGGCGTGTATTCATTCGCCGTCACAAGGAGTCTGCCGCTCGTCGTATCCGCTCGGAGGCTGATGTTTCGGAGGTTTTTGCTGGAGCCCCAGTTTGACGAACAATTTTAATCGTACTTACTACAAAATATACTTATGGATCGCATGTTTCTTTTGCATATTTTATGACATAAACTCACAGCTTATATTTAATTTTAGCAAAGCCCTATGTTTGTTTCTGTTTAAACTTATTTTCAGTCCAATTTTAATGAATTTTTATCTTGAAAACCTATATATACCATGGCTTGTTCATTTAGTCATCTACCAGCCTTGCATCAGCTTTTCATCGTACTGGTTTAAATATATTTATAATGCAGCTAGTATACACTGTGTAATAATACATTGGCCATTTTATTGCTGTGTAATTGTATTCTTTAACTATCGATGTGCCAAATAAAAATACTAAGCTATTAGTTGGTTTCTTGAACCCTTGCTCACTCGGTACGAAACACGAAGAACTCATAGTAGCTATGCAAGCGCAATCAGTTGACATAATGGGCATCAATGAGACATGGCTGAAGGACGGACAAGACGCTTGCGCCCCTTCTGTAGCCGGCTATACACTAAAACACGTTCCGCGCGCGTCGGATGTGCGCTCGAGAGGTGTAGGGGTTGGTTTTTATATAAAGCGCGGTATTAACGCGCGGGTTTGCCGGCAGCATCCCGTTACACCGTCGGTTGAGCAAATGTGGTTGAGTCTTTGTCTTAAAGGTACGAGGGTCGCTATTGGCACCGCATATCGTCCCCCATGGCTACATGTAGACACTTTTATTGAGGCTTTAACTGAAACTGTAAGTTCATTTGCCAAACATGACTTTTTGTTATTTTGGTAGGAGATTTCAACATAAACATGTTAAATACTAGTGAAGCATCCACACGAAAGCTCTCTAATTTCTTGCGATGTTTCAATTTACAGCAGTATGTCAATGAGCCAACGCACTTCACTGATCATAGTAGTACCCTATTAGACCTGCTATGTACCGACGCGCCTGTGTGTTTCACCCGCGTCAACCATATACCGGACCTTAGTGCACATGCATTTATCACTTGTCAGCTTGATATTAAATTAGAAAAACCATCGCCTAAGTATATTTATTCTCGACCCCTAAAGAATATAAATTCCAATGAATTTGAGCAGGATTTAAAAAGAGTTCCCTGGGAAAATATTTCACGCTTATCTAACATAAATGCAATGTTGGAAGTTTTTAACGCTTACGTTATCTTTCTCTTTAACGCACATGCCCCATTGAAAACTTGTCTTATCAAGCCTCAGAATTGTCCGTGGATAACGCACACTGTAAAAAAAATGATGTTTTTACGGGATTACGCTCATGCTAGATATAAACTCACTGGATCTGAAGCGCATAAAACTTATTATAAGGACCTCAAGCGGACTGTCACTTTAGCCATTATAAATGAAAAACGCGCATACTTTAAACAAAAGATAAACTTCAATGCAAATGATGCTAAGTCCCTGTGGCACAATCTAAAAAAAGATATCCTTATAGATAGTCATAAAGAAATACAATTACCTAGTCATTTTAATAATCCTAATACAATTCATCAACATTTTTTAAACCTACCTACTGAAAATGAAATAGAAATTAGTACCTTAACATTTTTTGAATTTAATCGCTTTTCTTCATCATTGTTTACCCTAAAGACAGTTACAGAAACGCAGGTTCTTAAAGCTATTAGATCCCTTAAGTCTAATGCTCAGGGCATTGATGGAATAACACTAGATATGATATTGCTCACCCTACCACATACATTGAAAGTCATAACATCTATTGTTAACACTTCAATTGAAACTCGCTCATTTCCCGACGGGTGTAAAGCAGCTTTTATCCGTCCTATTCCCAAAGTACACGATCCCCAGCTAATCAAAGACTTTCGACCCATAAGCATACTGCCATGCCTGTCTAAGGTCCTTGAAAAGATAGTGTGTGTTCAGGTAACAGAGTATTTGGAGTCAAATAATGTACTGCCAGCACATCAATCGGGTTTTCGAAAGCATCATAGTACTGCTACAGCTTTACTCGACGTGACAGATAATATCCTAGCTGCTCAAGATAACTATCCTTACACTGCTCGATTTTTCGAGGGCGTTTGACACAATAAATGTAAGTCTGTTATTGTCTAAGCTAGCGTACTATGGATTTGACAACGACACAGTAAAGTGGTTTGCTAGCTACCTAAGTGGCCGTAAACAGTCAGTAGAAATACAGCGACCAGACGGTATAAGCATGGCATCTCAACTGCTACCAGTGACGAGAGGGATGCCCCAGGGCTCAATTTTAGGTCCTATATTGTTTATATTATACTGTAGCGATATCACTAATGCCATAAAGCACTGTCAATATCATATGTATGCCGATGACCTACAGTTGTATATATCGTGCAGCATGTATGATGTTGACGACCAGGTAAACAAACTTAACGATGACCTAGAACGTATTGCTAAATGGTCACTCGCGAACTCACTTTCCCTTAATCCAGTCAAATCAAAATATTTAGTTCTGGGAAGAAAAATGCAAATAGGAAAAATATCCAAAACCTGCTTCAAGGTCCAAATAAACAATGAAGCGTTAGAGCGGGTAGAAGAGGTTAAGAACTTAGGTCTTATGATGGACGGGGAATTACGCTTTGAGGGCCACATTCACGATACTGTTCGTAACTGCTTCTACAGGCTCAAACTGCTGTATAAAATTCGTGACTTTCTTGATGTTGGCCTTAGAATAAGACTATGTGACGCACTTGTGCTCTCCAGGTTGAACTATTGCGACACTGTGTATGGGCCGCGGCTGTTGGCACGAACGCAGACACTTATTCAGTGCGTCCAAAATGCCTGCGCTCGTTTTTGCTTCCATATACGGCCGCGAGCACATGTTACGCCATTCCTTAACCAACATAAAATTTTACGGATGTCTACGCGTCAAAAATTACATCTAGCCGCTTTTATATTCGGTACTGTAAATAGACAGGTGCCCTCGTACCTTTATGAGAAGTTAACTTGGATGCGAGGCTCTAGGTCTGTGGATGTCAGGTCCTCCAGAATTCTACTATTAGCCTATCCTGTGCACCACTCAGCCGCATTTCGTGGCAGTTTTCGATACGCCGCCAGCAAATGCTGGAACAATCGCCTCCACCTATTCGTGCGCTAAAAGCGATAAGTACGTTTAAATTAAAGTGTCGAATGTTATTTATCAGCGCTCAATTGAACGCTTAGAGGCAGCTAATCAAAACTGTATTTAAGCCTTTTCTTCCTCCTCTTTTACCTTTTCTTTTCTCCTTCTTTTTAAACTATAGGTATATATCATAAGGGCAAAGAGATTTAGCTTGTAACCGGTCTTACCATTTTTGTTTATTTATTTTTTCTTGGTTTGCTTTTGTTGTTTGTTTCTTGTCTGCATTTGTGTCGTCATTCGTTAGTTATAAGTTAGCTGTAAGTTAGTTATAAATTAGTTATAAGTTAGGTCCCCACCGAAAATCAGCGCCGTGGCTTGCTGCGGCATTATGCTGAGTGGGGGTCCCTTTTATCGTCCTTAATGTTTGTTACTTTTCCTTTTTGTTCATTTAATTGGTGTGACGTTAATAAATGTATTTTCTTTCTTTCTTTTCTTTCTAAATGGTATTAATAAATTCAACTATTTAGTACTGTCCTCGGATGACTCCTACGTATAGTGACCTTGCACTCTTTGTTAAGCTTCAAATTCACACTTAACCTGAATTCAGTATAGCAGTGCCGAAATTTATCTATGGGCTCCGTACAAAGAAAAAAACAGGGCATATAGATAATATTCAGCGTAGTGTTGGTTTTTTGTTACTTAAGTGTGTGCTACCCCTAATCTAACTAACTTAATGGCGCACCGACCCAAAATGAGTCCTGGCCTCCGACACAAGTTTACGCCAGTTGTCTCGGTCTCGTGCAATCTCCCCCAGTTAACGGCTTGGAGATCGCGCAGGTCCGATTCCACAGCATCGCCCCAGCGATACCTGGGACGACCTATTGGCCTTCGTCCTGCTATGCGACCCAGGTAGGCCAACTTAGCACCGCGATCCTCCTCCATTCTGACAACGTGGTCGAGCCAACGGAGCCGGTGTGCTTTTGTCTCGCCGATAATATTGGGTGCAACCACTATCTCCTCAATTTCAGCATTTTTACGGACTCGGACACTACCGTCTTCCATACTCACTGGATCCAATAGACGGAGAGCTGGCCACGTCAGATATGACACAATAATGAGAGCAACGAAACCCATGTAGTTAGTTTGCTATACTATGCTTATTTCTAGATCCGGACATCTGGCAGCTGTAAAGTGGTGGAGGTCAAAGAATGTAAATAACTTGAAGAAAATAAATCCTAGAGTTCTGGGTTTAAAAAAAATACTATGGGAAATTATGTAATTAATTAGGTTATATCATATCCAGAAGGTTCTATTGGGGGAAAGTAGTGCCAAGTCGCCTACTGTTTTTATTTCCGCAATAATAGACAATGATTTTTAATCTAATGGTAAAATATAGGCCCTATCCTCTATAAATGACACAACTTTGGCATTTTTTACCTATTTTGGTTTTACTTTTTTCCAACTTAAAAATTTCGTTGGTCTGTGACTCTGACATCCATCCATTAAAAGCTGCCAGATGCCCGGATCTAGCAATAAGGATGGTAAAGCAGTCTAACTAGACAGGTTTAATTGCTCTCATTATTGTGTCACATCTGACGTGGCCAGCTCTTAGACTACAAGATCTTTCTGAGAATTCGTCTTTCCGCCACCAAAAGCCTATTCTCTTCTTTAAGCGTTAGTGTCCAAGGCTCACACCCGTACATCAGTGATGTACGGATGATGATGTACCCCTAATCTGGAGACTCTTTAGTCTGTGAACCTTAATGAATATTCGTGATCAGTTTGCCTATATAGTAAATTCTAGAATATTCTGCACAGACGGCGGTCGCACGGTATTAATTTACGGTCGACACCGCCATGCCCTTAATTGGAATTTACTTAGTGGGTAATATGTCCTACTACGGGTAAGGCAAAATTGAACTGATTTTTGGCAAGCAACAACAAGTTTCTCAGCTAAGAATATACTAGGTTTCGCCCGCGATTTCGTTAGTGCTCAAATTCTTAAGACTTTTATTTCTTTAGAGGTCAAATAAAAATAACCTTTTAGTAGGTAGAGTTTTACGACCTTTGAAGAATAACCCATAAACGTCTTATTCATAAAAGTCTTTCATAAACGTCTCAATTAGTTCCTTATCTGTCACTTTGACAGTTGTGTTTGTGAGAAACAGACAAAACATAAATTAACTAATTGAGGCCTAAGAGACGTTTATTCAAAGGGGGAAAATGTTTTTCTTGTCAACCGGATATTGAGGTCTTACGGATTCAGCCAACTTATCCAACCGTAGATACTGTGCGGGATTCGTAACAAAGGAGAATGGGCAGATTGGGACCACCCTCCAATAGCGTTAAGATGTATGTCGTTCGATAGGTCTTGTCAATAGGAATAACTTTTGCTTTGACAGCTTTGTTGTCACAGTTGTACGTTCAGAGATATATGACATTTAAGATCCGATCAGGGGTTATAATTAATTAAGTATTTTCTTGGGAAGAAAAATAATAGCACCGGTAATTCTTTAACTATTGATTACTATAATTACTAACTGCAGTATCTTAGTCTGGTGTTTAGGCTACGCGTGACTTAGGGTTGATCTACTATGACGTCATTTAAAAATAATGCTGGTACATTAAGCCCTTCATGAATCGCATACCCTAAATACCAGATTATCTGTCAGAGTATGTCGCTAATATCTGCCACGATAAAGGCCTCGCCTACACATAACACAGTTGCGGAAATCTTCCATAATAACTACATATTATCCGATCGTGATGGAATTCTAAAGTCCAGTGTGATAGCCGATTCAATAAACAGAGCAGAGTTCGCTAGGATCAGTGACCAAAAATAATACTAAGGTCAAAAACTTCGGAAGAAGCAAGTGAGTGAAGCAAAGAACGACTACACTTTATTTACCCGCAGCGCCGCAAGCGCATCGGCGACCGATTATGGGGGTAGGAAGCATACTGCTCCTCCAAACTGGCGAGTTCGGGCTGTATGCTTCCTACCCTCATAATCGGTCGAGTCAAGAAAATACTTAATTAATTATAACCCCTGATCGGTTCTTAAATGTCATATATCTCTGAACGGACAACTGTGACAACAAAGCTGTCAAAGCAAAAGTTATTCCTATTGACAAGACCTATCGAACGACATACATATTAACGCTATTGGAGGGTGGTCCCAGCTCCCATACATTTTTGCCCATTCTCCTAAAAAAAAGCTCTTAGGTATTGAAACAATCTACCTCAGTCATTGAGTAACAGGATATGACATCCCTAAGAAATTCTTAGTCCCAAAAGTTGTAATGAAAATCACTACAAGTATAGACTTGTAGTGATTTTCATTACAAGAGTAGTATAGACTACTCTTTGATTCTGTCATAGCTATCAACCGTCAAACATGGCGCACAAAATTTGTTCTAGATGTCACATCTATTAGAATACATAATAAATCAATGACCTCAGTCAGTATTTTATGACAACTTGGTGTAAACGTTATACAATTTTTTTAATAGTGGAACCATAGACTATTTAAGATATGAAAACCTATGTAAACCTTAACAACCAAGTTGCTTTATCCTCACATGACTATCTGGCTCAACGGAACCTAAATCGGTAAAATATCCACTACTCCATCCTAGCGCGCAATTTCTTCCAAATATTTCACGTTACACTTTATTCGTAAACATCCGACTTTATTCGTATCTTGCACTCGCTTCTATCAACATGTGACGGCGGAACGTTCTCGAATGTACTAGAATCTTCGGATTCAAGCGACATGACCCTCAATAACTCGAATGCCAGGGTTTCCGAAATGGAAGCCTATTCGACGCTACAGGGAGCCGCAGGTGCTAACCTGCGTGCAAGAATTTCAGGCGCAATATTGTACATAACTTCCCGAAGCTCTCATATTGAACTATGCAGTGAAATTAGACTTTATACTCAGAGAGTGAAGGTCGATTTTAGAATGCTTCGGTTGAGTGAGATGTGAGGTTAGTAACCACTCGATATATATTGCCGCGCAGCAGCTACAGGCGTTCGGTTGTTATAAATATTACTTAACGAGCACACGTTTTCACCGAACCAGTAAAAATAGACATTGAGTTCGATAAAAACTATGGTTACTCGGATATCATGTATGAGGTGGTTTAGATTATTGCGTTGGGAACATATTCGGCAAACAGATCGTATAAATATCGAATTCGGAACGATTTCGAATGAGTTGAGTCGATTAATTGTATCGGTATCGGATACCGGCCGCGAGGGAATAAACAAGAAATAAACGGGAATAAACACGCCTGTTTTAATTAGAAACAACTTATTCGGGGCATTTTGTTTAATCGAGTTGCGTTGTGGTCGTTTGGTAGCGAGCATAATTTTGCAATTAAGCGATTAAGCGGATGGATGGGTTTTGTGGAATTGTATAATTAATTGAAACAAAACTACGAACTGGCATCAGATGTCATATAAACCTATTAAAGTATAATTTATTGTGAATTTAACAATATTAAAACAGTAAGACTCGGTGCTAAATTATTTTCGCTGTTGAGGCGAATCATGATGATTTTTTCAGATAAGTGTAGAAAATCATAACAGTCTCTGTTTAGTTTTAAATCCTCGTTTTTTTTCTGATTAGAATAATCGTGCGATTGTCTAAGTGCGATTTTTGGGGAAAATATTTTAAAATTCGCCATTTTGCATCTTATTGGTTTAAGCGTAATATCACTTATAAGTAATGGAAAAAAGTAGTCTCATTTACATTTTTCCCTGATATTAGTTAAAAATAAAGATACATTGGCGAAATCGACCGTTATTTTTCTAATCTGAACAAAAAAGCGAAGTATATATTGTTATACTAATTGTATATTTAATGTCAATGCTTGGATCAAATCTAATCCAACAAAATTATATTCGCTATTTAGTATCATTTATTGTATTTGTAGAATGTTAGTTTACCTACAATAATTTCGCTTCAAACTTTAACCGTATTCCTAAACAAAAGCCTTTGAACTGCCAAACTTACGCGTAACTTTCGTGTGAAAATTTGTAGGTACACATGCCTACAAATCTAGATGCCTATTTGAAAAGTATACGTAAAACTTATGTTCAAAACCGTTGTTTCATGATCCGTGATTGAAACTTGCTTTTAATTAAATTATCAAAACCCTGCTCTTTAAATCGAAGCCTCAAACAATTATCTAAGTACATAATGTTGTCACCTTCCATATTCAAACCAAAAAAATGACAAAATAACAACTAAATCTGTCGTTTCAAGAGTTAAGAGTCAAATTCAATTTAGTAAATTTTCTCTTAAAATACATACCTATAAATAAGCGTTATCACTCCTGTTTTGCATAGGATGTTAAAATGTGTAAAATCCCACGCGCGATACGCTTTTAATATTAATACCCATCTATTCTTATCAAGCGGGCTTCGTTCTTTTTTAACCGACTTCAAGATTTGAAAAGAGGAGGTTCTCAATTCGGCGTGTATGTTTTTTTTTTTTTTTTTTTTTTTTTTTTTTTATGTTTGTTACTCCATAACTTCGTCATGTCTGAACCGATTTTGAAAATTCTTTTTTTGATTGTAAGTATATATATACAGATTGGTCCCGTTTTTTTCAAAACGCAGTTCTGATGATGGGATCCATGAGGAATCGAGGGAACTCCTCAAATCTTAAAGGCATACATATAGTGATTTTTGTATTTTTATCAACAATACCATCATTTTCATTCAAAACAGTGACATTTGATGAAGTAGAACTGCTGATGATGATCAGAACGGAACTCTTCAACGACGCATAGTTCACGTTTGGCGATTCGTCCTCTTCGCTGTGTTTGTTTAGCAAGTTTAATTGTCAGAACAAATGTTCGTCAAGCTCAAGTTCTGATGATGGGATCCATGAAGAATCGAGGGAACTCCTCAAATCTTAAGGGCTTACACATAGTGATTTTTGTATTTTTATCAACAAATCAAGCATTTTCATTCAAAAGAGTGACATTTGATGAAGTGGAACTGCTGATGATGAACAGAACGGAACTCTTCAACGACGCATAGTTCATGTTTGGCGATTCTTCCTCTTCGCTATGTTTGTTAAGCAAGTTAGATTGTCAGGACCAATTTTCGTCAAGCTCAAGTTCTGATGATGAGTTCCACGAGGAATCGAGGGAATTCCTCAAATCTTAAAGGCATACATAAAGTGACTTTTGTATTTTTATCAACAAATCAAGCATTTTCATTCAAAAGAGTGACATTTGATGAAGTGGAACTGCTGATGATAATCAGAACGGAACTCTTCAACGACGCATAGTTCACGTTTGGCGATTTGTCCTCTCCGCTGCGTTTTTTAAGCAAGTTATTTCATTGTATGAAATCTAAGTGCACCATCTACAATAATCCTTCACCGGCTACCCCCATTGAAGTCGGTTTTTTTTTCTTAAAAATTATTCTAGTAAAAAAGACTTATAAACCATAGATTTTCCCTATAAGTTCGTCTGTTTGGCTTATAGTAACATTTTACCGCCTTTTTATTCGTTTAACATCGACTCAGTCAACTCATAAAGAGGGGTTCGATATTACCCTTAAGCGACCGGCTGGTGGAAAGTGTTGTTTTTTTTTATGGGGACCCTAAAGTACACACGCGTGTTAACTAAGGTCATGTTTTGTTTACTTTCAGTAGCAGTACTAAAAAACCGACCAAGTGCGAGTCGGACTCGCTTGCGACGGGTTCGTAACAACGGCAAAAAATTCATGCCTGTTGTATATATTTTATTCTGTTTTTTAGTACGAGTGTTTGTTGTTATAGCAGTAACAGAAATACATCATCTTTGAAAATTTCAACTGTCTAACTACGGTTCATGAGATACAGTCTGGTGACAGACGGACAGCGGAGTCTTAGTAATAGGGTCCCGTTTTTACCCTTTGGCTACGGAATCCTAAAAAACCCCGGTTTTCCGGTTAAGAAGCTAAGCGGGCATTGCAAGGTAATCTAAATTAGTTATCTTGGCACGAGTTTCTTTTTAAGACAACAAGTTACAAGAGCCTGTCAAAATCATATAAATAAATAATTAATAAAAAATAAAAACATAAAAATAAAAATATATAAACGTGGTATTTCACAAATCATTTGTAACCTATGTGTGGTGACCTCGTGCCTTTCGTTAAAACTTTATGATGCGAAATCATGTAGTCATAGACTTGTGGCGAAGCTTCGTGAATAGCCTGACCAAATGACACGGGCAATGAATTCTCTGCCATTAAAAGCACTCGTCGCCATTACGTCTATACGGTTCGTTAGTTTGGTTTAATCATACTTACCTATCATTTGAACACCGAGTAAGCGACAATTCATAAATGCATGATTGCATGGATCCATTGGTTTGGCTGTGAAGGACCTGTGCCTTTAACCTGTTCACCAGTTAGTCGTTTCACACTTAAAGGGTCGGCAGACAGCAATAATAATAATAAAAAAAAGTTATCGTTTATCGCGTATCGTGACCGGATACTTCCTCTGTTTCAGACCCTTGAACCAACCATCAACGTGACTGCGCAGCGACTATCGGATCAGGTCCGAGTCATTCAGGTCCGGTTGGATGACTCGACACTTGATCGGCTTCGCCTGGAGGCTCTCTCTGCTCGCGCGGCCTCCATCTCGACGCGGGATCCGCCCGCCACGTCGCCAGATCCGATGCCCGTACCCGACCTGGTATCGGGGGCACCGCGGGTTGATCCCAGTGATGAGGAGGAGATCGCGAATCAGAGTGTGAGTAGTACAGCCAATGAGCAACTGAGGAGGACTTTGGAAGAGGAAATTACACAGTATCGCTCCACAAACATCCCTAGGCCACGATTACCACGCTTGCCTATGAATAGACGCAACCTAGCGTTAATGGGAGCCCTAAACGATTTGCTGATCCTGCGGACTAGTAAAGACTTATATGATACGCACTCGATAGTGTACTGCGGAGCTATCGCGGCATGCCGTGTTGCTCGAGTCAAGTTTCTGGACGCTGAACGTGCACCTAGCACCGCCGGGGGTGTCCCCGCATGGCGGGTGCGGATCGAGCGTCGTATTAACTCATTTAGGACTGTCATTGCAAAGCGGATCTGCTTCAGGGGGGAGTGGGGGGGGGGGGGGGGGGGGGGGCAACAGCCGCCCCCGAGTAATGCGCTTTGTGCACCAGGCGTTCGCGGAGACGGGTATCGAGCCCCGCGACTACATAGCCAAAGTCACAGAGCGCATCGACTTTCTGAAGCAGAAAGTTTACGCATGGGCAAACCGTATTCGTCGCTACAGAGAGCGTGTGGACCGATTCAAGCAGAATCGTCTTTTCCAAAGTGACCAAAGGAAGGTATACCGAAGATGGGAGGAAACCGACCCCCGTGTGTCCGACGTGCGACTGCCGGATGCTACAGCCATGTCTGATTTCTGACGTAGCATCTGGTCAGCGCCTGTTGAACACACGGAGGGCGAGTGGATGAGGATTATTGAACGTGAGTGCGAGTCCATCGAACCTATGGGGGCCATAGGCTGTCCGTCCTGTCCTATTACCACTATCGTGATATCGTGGTAATAGATCAACCGCAACGCCGGGCCATGCTCGTCGACCTCACCGTCCCATGTGACGAGAACCTCGTGAAGGCCGAGAAGGACAAGTCCAGCAAGTACCTAGACTTGGCTCACGAGGTAACCGCCATGTGGGAGGTTGATTCGGCGATCATTGTTCCGATAGTTGTATCTGCGAACGGTCTCATAGCGAAGAGTCTCGACCAACATCTAGAGAGACTTTCGCTGTGGTTGGATGAAGGGTCAGATTCAGAAGGCGGTAATCCTGGACACGGCGCGCATAGTCCGAAGGTTCCTCACTCTGCGGCCCTAACCACCGGCAGCCTGGGCCCTGCTCCGTTGCCGGTGGCACCCTAGGATAGGTTTTTTTATAATGTTTTTATTGTTTTTGTGTGTTTTAGATGTATTTTTGGATTTTACTTTTATAAAAATATTGTAATAAACCTAAACTTGAGAAAGAAAATGAATAAAGAGAATAATAAATGTTTTATTATAGGAAATAGTTATAAAAAAGTGCTGAAGTCCCTGACTTCTGTGCTAGGTCGGAACCTGTGTTACAGAGGTCAGTGTCCTCTCCCAGACTATGGTATCAACTTTATTCTAAAACTATAACTTTTATTTCTTATTTATTTAATACAATTGAGAGGGTGAGAATTGGCGTGTGTCTGGGTGTGTGTGTGTGTGTGGTGTCTTTATATGTGTGTGTGTGGTGTCTCTATATGTGTGTGTGTTTGTAAGTGCTAAGACATCTATTTTATTGTAAAATACATCGAGTTTGTTCATAGTCCAATGACAAAAACCATACATATATATATAGAGGATATATGCATATTAGAGTTTTATTAATTTATCATACAACAAGTAGGAGGCCATAAATTTTTGTTGCCTTTTAGTAGTAGTCAATCTGCGATGCAATGTACGTAGAACTGCAGTTGCAAGGTCCCATAGGCTGCAGTGGCCGCTCATAATCGGGAGTTTTTATCCTAGCCATGAACTGCCTCAAGTTATTTTACCGACTGTGCCAATAAGCTTGGAAACATTTTTGTGTTACTGGTCTTCTCTCCAGTTGTCCTGTTTTCTTGAGGATCAATGTTTTTGTGGTAATACAGCATTCGGTAATGAGAGGCTTGCCTCTCAGTGAGACCTTGGTCTCACATTCCTTTTATAGGCGCTCAAAACAAATGTTGCAAAGGTGATGGTGACGTACTAACACAAGCAAGCAAGCTTGGGCCCTTTGACTCGGTGCAAAGGCGCGCTGTGCGGATCGTCGACGATCCCAAACTCACCAGCGATATTAAACCTTTGAATTTAAGGAGAGACTTTGCCTCCTTATGTGTGTCATATCGCTTGTACAATGGCTTGTGCTTCTGAAGAACTGTTTGATATTATGCCCACAGCAACTTCTTATGACCGCACCGCTAGCCATCAGCAAAGTATTCATTCTCACACTCTGGAGCCTAAAGGGTCGCGCACTGTACGTTTTGAGAGGAATTTCCTCCCACGAACGCTCAGCGGCTGTGGAAAGAACTCCCTGCCGAGGTTTTCCCAGCGGGATACAGTATGAGGTTCTTCAAAAAAATAGTGCATAGGTTCTTAAAGGGTAGGCAACGCGCATGTGATTCCGTTGTATAACATTCATTTCTATGAAAAAAAAAGAAAATTTTCATTTACTTATATTTTTGTCATATTTTATCTTTAAGAATAAGAATAAGAATATTTTATCTGCTATAAACATTACCAGGTAGCAAGCAGGTGATCGTGTATTTAAATGGTAGGTTTCATGTTTAACCTTAAATAGCATGCAAACATTGAATATATCTATACTATATACAAGGATAAACATATGTACAGTCAAGTGCAAAAATACGTATCGAAAAAATCGTCTCATAAATATGGTACTACGCACTTATTACAACGGAATAAGATACTATAGGACATATTTTTGAGTAAGATGAGTACACCCATATTTTTACATTTGACTGTACAAGATCTCATGCAGTTACAACATTATTATTTTACTGTTTAAACATGTCATTATACTAATTAAATTAAAACATAATATCATTTCATGTCCAGGAATTCATTTAGGCTATAGAAATTATAGTTATTTAGCCATTAGTACAATTGCTTTTTGAATGCTATAATATTCAATATCTTCATATCGTTAGGTAATTTATTATATATATTTATAGACAATATCAAACAACTTTTTTTTGTTTTGCCGATTCCGGATGTTCATCAGGGAGTAGTCTATCCGGATTATGGCAGGCGCGTGGATGCATATCACAAGCCTTTTTGAATAAATGTTTGTGTTTGTGAACAAACATGCCCATTTCGTATATGTATAAGGAAGGAAGTGGTAATAAACCAAGGTTTTTAAACAGTGATCTACAAGGTTCACGCGGTGGCAATCCTTTAATAGCTCGGACGCTATTTTTTTTGCAATGAATGCTCTCTTTAAATCTGTGTTATATATTTGTAAGAAGATGATAATCATGTTTTTCGTTGGCCGAATCAACGTCTCTGTTTATATGCAGAAACTGCTACTTACCTAATCCCACTTATTTATGTGTGTTAATTAAAAAGATGTATCGAAAGGTACTAAATCATTGTCCCGTACCACAACACGTCATGTCAACAACGTTATATGTTACAACGGATTCATAAGTCATATCATAAGTAATTAATAACGATCCAATGAGCGTCAGATTAACGACATTGCGTGTCATTAAGGTAACACGCGTGTCAACGCGAGACGTATATTGTTACTTTACATCACTGATGTACCTACAGACGGAAACTTTGAAAAATTGCGATATATTTCACATATGATAATTTCGGAAACTTCGCACATTTTCGTATGATTTTTATTCCCATTTTCACCTCAGGTTAAATCAAAAATCTTTACTGAGATTATTAATTAATTGTTTAATATTTCGAAGCCCTACTTTGCATTGGTATGTAAAAATAACTGTTTCATAATATTGGATAGATTATCTTACAGGGGCCGCATTCTAACTTTAAAACACGTCTAGACACGATCCAACTTCAATACAACTCCAATGCAACTTAATTTAATTCAGGTTTTATTGTATTAGTGTTAAGGTAATTTAATTTTTATAAGGTTTTAACTTAATTTATTATTTTGTATGTACGTCTATGGACTTCTGGTCTGAATTAAATGATTTGAATTTGATTTAACTACGCAAACCAGCTAACGATTACACGTCTGAATCAGAAATATCAGAATTTGCCTGATAATTATTCCAATGCAACTCCAATACAACTTCAATATTGGTTGATTATTTATTGTGTGTTGGATATATGTTTGAGAAAGATATATGTGTGTTGGATATATGTTAACGTATTGTACGTTAAAAACACAGTTATGTATTTTAAAATTAGAATACGGCACCAGGTTTCTGAAACGGATGGGTCCGGTTTTTTTAACATCTAAAAATATCTCATAATGGTGGTCGAGCACAAGGTTATTGTAATAAAATATTAGGGTCTGGGAATCTGGGGAGCCGTCGGAAATGCGAGAATAAAAATAAATGTTGTCTATGATCGTCTAAGTCGTGAAGCCGTGGTCGCTATTCGAGATTTTTTTGGACAATTCGTTATAGGGCTGATTTGTGGTATCAATAGAAAACTACGGAACCCTAAAAAAGGCAACCTGATGCGACAAATTCATCGGTATCAGGAGGCACCGGCCATATAAATGGCTACTACTGTAATGTTAATTTGTGAATCCTCTGGGGTTGCAGGCGTCCATAGGCTACGGTAACTGCTTACCATCAGGCGGGCCGTATGCTTGTTTGCCATCGTCGTGGTATATAAAAAAAAATTGTAAGGTAAGTGTAACCTATATACATCTACAACGCCAGTAATTTGGATATGTCAGAAATTGTGACAATTATCATCGTGGCGAAACAGGACACTCATTATTTTTATAAACAAAGACTTTCTCTATAGAAACATTACCTATGTAATGCTTTTTTATTTCATGCTTTTATCGTATTTAAAAATAGCTAAAGTACGTGATTTAACAAAACAGAGATAAATAGTTTATGGGCCGGAAACTGACATTTTTATTGTCATCCAAGGAGAGATCTATTGCAATGGGATGTCCTCGGGTGTAATATACTCTTTAATCTGCGTATTTTTGTTTTGATAAATATTATTCTATTGTATCTTTATTACAATACAAGAAATAAAGAGTGTTTGCGCTTACGTCCTTTAACTAGGAAAAATCTTTCATGCGTTAAATCTAAAATAACTCCACACCGATCATGTTCAAACATTTCAACTTTTGGGGGACAGGTATACTGACATGGGGAAACTATACTCGTAGTTACGAGTATAAGCGTTCCTCTTTTTTCCATTTTGGCTACGAACCTAAAAATGTAATGCTTATAATACTAGTTTCAAACCCAAAACGACGCCTTTACATAGGTACCTACAAGTGTTTTAACAGATTTGTTACTGCCAAAGCTCGAAAACCGGTACCTAAATCCTATACACAAGTTTTGAGAGCTTAACTCTAAAATTATTTTACCGGATTCCCGACCGACCGGTTGGGAATTGATGTGTTGAAAATTTGATCAGAATGCGAACGGCTCGGGTTTGTTTGAAGCTGGAACCTGAAATATTTGGTATTTTAGTTACTTTTTATAATAATAACATAACATAACATAAATACTCTTTATTGCACACCTCAAATAATAGACACAAAGTATACACAAGTCACAAACAAAAAAGCAGAGGCAAAACAATTGGCGGTCTTATCGCTAAAGAGCGATCTCTTCCAGACAACCTTTTGGGAAGCGGAAACCTTTATATAAATAATGTTCAATTGGGAACGATTTTTTTTTAAATATCTTTATGGGTTTACAGTTTTTTTTTATCGTTAAAGTATTGAAAGTTTGGTTGAATTAAAATAATTCACACAATTACCTATGTGTATACAAATACTAATTTCTAAGTTCTATAAAAAACGTATGTAGCCCAGCCCTAATAAGTTAAAAGAGTTCACAGCAATTACTTTATTTAGGCATTATTATGTAATAAGTTATGTAATAAGACACTTTATGAAACCTCTTTCTTGTTCGCCTGAAACAAATGGAAACCAATCAACAGACTCTGGCACGACCTAGGCGTGTCTAATTGTCTATCCATTAATTGATGTCATTTTTATGAAATATTTTTTTTTTGATATCATTGACTGCACAATAGCTGACCATGTACCTACAGTAGTAGGCCGCAAAAATATGTGACACGCTCCTATAGCCCTACAAATAAGAGCGTGTCACATATTTTTGCGGCCTTCGTGTAGGAAGATACTATTGCCGGTGACTGCACAAATGCTCATTGTGTTTGGCAAACATGATGCCATAATCAAATATCAAAAAGAGATCGTTATGTTACGTTCGAATGCCCCCCGGCCTTTTCGCACCGCAAATGCCGGGAGTTTGCGAAACATGTTAATTTCTGGCCGAGGCCGTCGGGGATTGCCGTCGTGTTGTTACTTGTGAGGCTTAGAGACGGGTCAATAGATCGGATACACCACTAACTCAGATATTGAATTGAAAGCAAACACAAGGAAGGAAGGTTATTAAAACGGTCGGCAAACCGACTTCCAATCTGAAACGCAGCTTGTTCCAAGTTAATGTAATTTAAAATTATATTGAACATAAGATAAGATAAAGATAATTTCTTGTAAAAAAATAAAAATCATACAATAAGAACGCCATTGGCGTTGTTATTGTATTATGTCACAATTGACAATAGGATTGAACTCAGTGTTTTGGCTGTCGCAGCGCTGATTTTCAGTCCACTCCTGATAACTATTACACAGTCACAATAATATAATTAGTTTAACAGTCATGTTGGATACTAACAGACGACGCACCGACAAGCCTTTGTTAGTAGATATAACCTGGAACTTGTGAACACAAATCTGTAGATCGTGAAGTTACAAGAAGAAGCTGTTTTTTTCTAATTAAATCACTATGGACGGAGTTGAGAGCTAGTTTTACGCGGATGAAGCATGTAAAATAGAAAATCACGTCACACCGTCAGGGACTTGTAAAGGTAGACAGGAAAAACGTTTTTTTTAAACAATTGCAACCAGATGTCGCGATGCACCTGCCTCCCATTTAACTGACTGACATCGGAATGCACTGAAATAAAACAACAGTTTACTGTGGACCTGAGTTTTCCTATCTCCCTCTCCTATTGATAAATAAAATACGTATTTTTATTGAAATGGTGGGAAATATAAACATCGAAAAAATAAAAAACGTAAAATTATAAATTTAGTAACACTATTGAGGACATACTATATACATATGTGCAGTATACCTAGGTGTAATACTGTCTCTAAGCCTTTCTGTATCTATAGTGTTATGCTCAGTCTCGAGTATAGTACATAAATTTAGTACATTTCTGTTGAATTACCTCCATGATCTTCTTTTGAAAAATAAAATAGTACGTAGTTTCATACGGTTTCATACTAAAGATATTTTAAGATAATTATCATATACGTCACTATTTTGACTTCCTACGTTATGTCTGACAGAAGTATAACTAGTATAGTATACATTGGGAAGTCTGGTTGCTCAAAGAGATGTTTTAAGTTTCCTATGACGTATATGCTTGTAGCTATGACACACCCATAACTACAAGCATTTTTTTTTTAATATTGGGAAACTGTGTGAAGAGAAGTGGAGAATCGATAGGGTTCAACTACATACATCAAGTGATATTCCACATCTGGAAATTAAAAACGAGAAATTTAGTTAGTCTGAGAATTATATTATTAGTTTATACGAGTATTCCATTTATATTGGCTCTTAAGTGTGTTATTCTCTAGTCTCATCCCTCTTTTGGACGTTTATCTAATTGGGTTAGCCCTCTAAACCCCAAAGTCAGCTGTAGGAATCGGAAGTAGTTTTTGCGTATGTGACTGCCATCTGGCTATTAAACCCTGAGGCAATACTAGACCTTTTAGAAGTTAAGACCACTCCGGAATATTGATCCGGAAGCCTAAAGGCGTAAACAAAACTGCCAAAAATAATGTCTTTAAGAATCTGAACGTACCTATATTTAAAACTCTTTATGTCGTTAAAAAATTACCAAAGCCGTTTTCAATGTTGAATTTGCTAAAATGCCTATAAACTATTATAGATAATTATTTAGATTTTAGCTGTTTCAATTTAAATATAGTTTAGGTTTAGAAATTGATTGGAAAAAATAAAATAATCGTGTTTCCGAATATATCTCTTTTGACGTCGTTTTTCGCACGTTTCAACGACGTATTCAATATGCGCTCAAGTTCGTTGAGGGTATTAGTAGGTAGCCGAAGGCTACATAGTTAAACGGGAAATATGTTTTCCTCCTTTAAACTGCGTTCGTAACTAGTAGTACCTAGGATACGGGTGTCGCGAACCCTTTTTATTTCGTTGTAACCGGCTGCGCGCCGCTTCCTTCCCGTGCGACAGAAACCCGATATTTTATTTTATTTTAAACGCGACACTGCACTGAACTTTGTCACTGATAAATGGTAAAATTGCGGCAAGCGATTTGCTTTGAACGATTTGTTTAGAACTTTTTTTATTTGCTTTGTAAAAAAATACCTAGTTTTTGCTTACTATGTTTTGTTACGCTGCTGCAAACTTCTAGTAAAAACAATGAAATTTAATTACGATAAAGCCCTCAGATTGAAATATACTCCAACTGTCTTTTATTTATGAACCTTAGACAAGATTACTTATAAACTTTTTTGTCTACGGTGTCCAAACTCCAAACAAATTGTTTTAAACGATTACTTATACCGCTATTTAAGGTTTTTTCACATGTTTATCCTCATTGTCTCGGGTAGACAAGATTTTTTTATTTATAATGATATTGTAAGTATACCTAACTAATTGTTATTGAAAGGAGGATGCCCAGATTCATATGGACTCTGGCCTAAAAACTAATAATGACAAGCCATATGTCATTTGAAAGGTTTTTTCATATTATAAAACTTTTTGTATGTCGGGAAATCTTAAATCGCTGTGTGAAACAAGTTATGGCAAAATAAAAACATCCCCTCAATAAGAATTTTTTTACCGATATATCTAGGGTTTAAGTTCTATACAACGGTTTTTAAACGTTTTTACATAAATACACATAAGAAAACAACTAAATATCGATTGATATACCATAAAACAATGACTACTATTCTTTAAACAAAAGGTTCATCAATTATGAGCTGTGTTAAGTGCCCAGCTGGAGGAATAAATACTCCGTGTCTTCCTGCACCAAGGTACCAAACTATGGGTACTACATGTGCACAACTTTTTACACACAAAGATTTGGGATTAGGGGAAGCAGGGGGAATGGTGTTCACTTAAGGAAAAATGCCCATAATTTTGAAAATATCAAGGTTTATTAAATGAAAATCAAATATAACATAAGTGTAACTAATCATTCATTAGAATTTATACATAAAATAAGTTTCGATCTTTTAGATAACGAGAAATATAATAGTATGTTATTCAATCAAATACAAACACTGAAAACATTGAAAAAATAATCAACCCACCAGGATTTGAACCTCGCATCAAATCCTGGTGGGTTGATTATTTTTTCAATGTTTTCAGTGTTTGTATTTGATTGAATAACATACTATTGTATGAGTGGAATGCCCCACTTTAAAAAAACATGTAAAATAATTATGAGAAATATAATCTTAAAAAAAAACACTTTTTAACGGCATTACCCTTAGGTGTGGGTAATGCCTTTCAGGCAATGGGGTAATCACGCTCAAACCAACATTAGCCCAAATAACGTAATTGAGATCAACATTTACTTATTAAAAATAAAAGATCAACTCTTAAAAACAACATTAACGTCGTTTATCATAGTTACTAATATATTAGACATGATAATGAGTTTTTTTTTCTAAAAATCAACATAATCAATATTCGTATATCTTTAGGAACAGAAATCGCATATATACCCCTCTGCCAAATCCCACCCAGAGCACATATCATGACTCCACAGCTCGCAAATGGTGCGGTACCATACTTCATTGTTCTGTCCAAATTCCTTGCATAGGTGGCACATGTTATCGGTATTACCTTCATCGTCCATATCATCATCGTGCACTCGGGGAAAATGGCGTTGTTTCGCACGGACTGGCGGGGCACGTTGCCACTGGTTCAAGCGTCACTCCCCGCTCCCTTTCACCCGCACGCCGGGATCATAGGAGCTAGTTATATCAAGTTATTAAGGTGAGCGCCATTACCCAGTGACTGGTATTACCCCTGCTTCCCCTACCTGCTATAGTAAAAGTTTTAGAACTTTGAATAAGCTATCCAGTGACATATCGCTTGTCCTTATTAGTCAATAGGCCAATCTGACCACCCTCCTTTAACTCAATTAATATTTACCCCTAATTCGATAGTAAAAGTGGGGTGGGTAATTTAGTGGCGTGAACACCCCAACCACAGTAATAGCAATAAGATAACAACAACATTAACAAGTGAGTCCATTATTCACTCGTGCGACGTGTATTTATATTTATAAGAAAACAGTAATTTTAGTTTCACCGTACGTTAGAGAAAAATAAAATACACCTTAATATGGCTGTCAACTGTGGGTGGGACATTGGTGAGACAAATGTGCACACGCTAGCATAGGATAGTGGCGTTTTTGTTGTTTTTCGCCATGACTTTTATACTTTGTCAAATAGGTACGTATGGGCGAGAGTGAGGCACGACACGATTGACGATGGTAACCAACGGGAAGTAGAAAGTCAATGAAAATATTAGTCATTGTTTTCCCGTAACACAATCTTGTCGAGATGATTGTCATCTAGCGTTAACGGATAAATACTGAATCGGAATAAACGAGAAACAATATAAAGGAGGAACAGACTCAAACAAGATTTACTAAATATATGGCTCGTGAAAATTTGTAACCAGTCTTATACCGACCGTAAGAAGACTGTCAGAAAAACAGCAGTCTAAAGGAAATTGCCGACAGGTAACATCTTAAAATATTGGACTGGGCAAATAAAAAGTTTTGCGAACTTCAAACTCTTCAAAGTGTATATTTTTTATGTAATTTTGATATAATTGTAATTAAATTATTAAGACTAACACTAGATTGGACCCAGGTATGTCCTTAAATTACGTCCGGACACGGGTATGTCCTAAAACTACGTCGGTAGTACTATTAGTTATTCTGTGACTACGTTCAAAAGAGAGGTATGGGTACTGCGAATGTCATCTCGCTCAAATCTGGAGCAGAGCCCGACTGGGGAAGTACCTCCACCTTACAGAAAACCAGAGCCAAATAGCACTAGACCTACTCATAATATTGTGTTCCTGCTGGTGAGTAAGGAAGCCAAAGAGCTCAATAAGGACCCAGTGTTTTGCCGATGAGGGACCCTCTTGTTACTTTAGCCGTCAACACAGTGAAGCCTCCCTGTAAAGGTTCGGCAACGCGCATGTGACTCCTCTGGAGTTGCAGGCGTCCATAGGCTACGGTGGCTGCTTACCATCAGGCGGGCCGTATGCTTGTTTGCCACCGTCGTGGTATTTAAAAAAAATTTAGGTTTTTGTTTGTTTGTTACCAACACTCTATGGATACCTGGTTTGTCCGAAATATTTTTTTTACAGCAATATTGTGGGGCCATTGGTTGGGCTGATTGTGTATCCCTAGAATTATTAATCGGTAATCGGAATGATAAATCCAATTTAAAAACCGGCCAAGTGCGTGTCGGACCACGCATAGGAGGGTTCCGTACCTACAATGGAATAAGAACCAAACTAATACGAAAAGGTCGTATCTGATGCCTATGGAAGAAGTTTTTTGGAGATAACTCAAAAATGGCTGAACCGATAATGTTAAAAATAATTTTCGTTGAAAGTATATAATAAAGCGCATCTCTTCAAATTAATTTTTTCATATTTTTTGAATTTACGGTTCAAAAGTTACGGGGGGGGGGCTACACAACTTTTCTGACTTTCGAAGCGATTATTTCAGAAAATATTCAGTTAATCATAAAATAGTCAAAGAAACCTCAATGTTATTTTGAAAGACCTATCGATTGATCTGACACGTGTTGATATTTGTTTTTTTTATTTTTTTATTTAGTTACCTGTATGGAGTGCCCCCCTAAAAAAATTTTTTTTTCAAATTTAACTACATAACTAAGTAGCTGCATACAAAATACACCTTATGTGTAAATTTTATTCAGATACGTCGTATAGTTTCCGAGTAAAATGCCTGTGACATACGGACGGACAGACAGACAGACATGACGAATCCATAAGGGTTCCGTTTTTTGCCATTTGGCTACGGAACCCTAAAAATCAGCAATATTTTGCGTTTATTCAATAAGTAAGTTTTTACAGTTTTCAACCTAGAAAATGACGTCACTTAATGGATCCAGTCTTTGTGTGTATTGCTATGAATATCAAGAAAGATTTATGATTCTGCCTGTAAATTACGTTCACCAATGACAGACTGAACTGAAATTCAGGTGGCAAATAAAGTGCGATTTGCATACGTTAGCGCGCGTGCTGAATTTAAACCAGCTCCATCAGCGGGCTTCGTAATTAACTCTCTAAATTATGCCGTAGTTCAGTGGCTCTTAACCGGCGGCCCGCTGACCACAAGTGGTCTGTGAATGGTTTTTTAGGGTTCCATAGCTATAATTCGTTAATATTAAGTCTCAATCTGTCTGTTAAACTCGTTCACTTTTAATAAGGTGCCAGTGGCAATCTTTGATATTTTCTTACAGTGTGTGAATTTACTTATGTAGGCTTAGCGCACATAAAACAATTTAAAAACCGGCCAAGTGAATGTCGGGCCATGCTCAGTGTAGGGTTCCGTAGTTGCCGGCCTGTTACAATACATCCATTCAAAAGGTCACTTAATACAGGGATATTTGGCGGCACTTACGTCATTTTACTATGCGGCACTTACGTCCTTTTACAATGCGTTTTTGAGTTATAACTCGCCCTTTTTTAAATTTTCGGAGTGAATATATTCGAAAATATTAGTTTCACCTAAATATAACACTCATTATTTTTTAAAGACCTATCCAGCGAAAAAATACATCCCCCACGTTTACGAGAATAACTCTAAAAAACCGGCCAAGTGCGAGTCGGACTCGCGCACCGAGGGTTCCGTACAAACCTGGAGGTATATAGGGGTAGTAAGTTTAAAATTTAAAAAAATATTTTTTTGTATGATTTTACTAAAAATGTCTACTTTTTGTAATTGTTCCATTGTCTATGCTATATGACGTTGCTACGTGCCAAATTTCAAGTTCTGAGTTCACGTGAAGTACCCTGTAGGTTTTGCGAGTTCCGAAAAACTCTAAAATTTGCAGCATAAACGACTGTATCTTTTGATTTCGTTGGCTTTTAAGTTTGATTTTTTTCACAGCTCCAAGGGACAATAGACCTGAGTATTTGATATAAATTTCAGCTTGATACCTCCACGCGTTCCTGAGAAAAATGGTCTTGACAGACAGACAGACAGACAGACGGACGGACAGACGGACAACAAAGTGATCCTATAAGGGTTCCGTTTTTTCCTGTGGAGGTACGGAACCCTAAAAATTTTTTTTTTTTCAATTTCGTTTTACCTCTTTGTCTGCGTGATTAAAACACAAACTTAAGAGTTCCTAGTTAACTTCGGAATCCTAAAAATGTGTTCATGTGTCAAATATGTTATTAGGGTTCCGTACCTCGAAAGGAAAAAACGGAACCCTTATAGGATCACTTTGTTGTCCGTCTGTCTGTCTGTCTGTCTGTCTGTCAAGACCATTTTTCTCAGGAATGCGTGGAGGTATCAAGCTGAAATTTATATCAAATACTCAGGTCTATTGTCCCTTGGAGCTGTGAAAAAATCAAACTTAAAAGCCAACGCAATCAAAAGATACAGTCGTTTATGCTGCAAATTTTAGAGTTTTTCGGCACTCGCAAAACCTACGGGGTACTTCCCGTGAACTCAGAAACTTGAAATTTGGCGAGAAGCAACGTTATATAGCATAGATAATGGAAAAATTACAAAAAGTAGACATTTTTAGTAAAATGAAACAAAAAAATATTTTTTTAAATTTTAAACTTACTACCTTTTTCCTCGTAATCGCGTGGAGTTATTAAATTGAATTTCATGTCAAATACTCAAGGCTATAGGACTTTTCAGATGTAGCAAAACCAAACTTTTATGTCAACGCAATCAAAAGAAATAGCAATTTAAGTCGCATGTTTTGAAACTGAGTACTCGCAAGAAACTCAAAATCTAAAGGGTACTTCCCGCAAACTCAGAAACTTGAAACTTGGCACGAAGAAACTTAATATAGCACAGACAAAGGAAAAATTACGAAACGTAGACATTTTTAGTCAAATCATACAAAAAATATTTTTTTTTAATTTGAAACTTACTTACCTTTTTCCTCGTAAACGCCTAGAGGTATTAAATTGAAATTCGTATCAAATACTCAGATCTATAATACCTTTAAGCTGTAACAAAATCAATTTTCTATGTCAATGCAATGGGTGAACTTTTACTTATATACCTACAGTTTTGTACGGAACCCTCGGTGCGCGAGTCCGACTCGCACTTGGCCGGTTTTTTAGAAGAAGTGGGACTTAGCTATTTGATTGAACAGAGGCCTTATTCCCAAAATGCGCGTAATTTGCGAAATGCATCATTTTCTTCGGAGGTTATAGCGAAAATGCTTTGTGTTTTTAAATTAATGCATATAATAGTCCGTTCCTTTATCTAGACGGCCATGGGAAAAAATATTACATTTTTGAGAAAAAAACCTGAAAAACATGGCTTCTCTTGGCAGGCCTCTTCAGAGTTTGCAGTTAGACGTCTGGTTTTTTTTCAGATTACTCAAATAAAGGGAACCTTTCTCATAAAATTTGAATACAATTCAATTCAGTATATCATGTTCAAGACGGCCATGGTAAGAAAAATTGAAGATTCATCTTGGATAATAGACAAAATACCTTCTGAATATTGCAATTTTTTTGATGAAAACAGGTTTACATTTAATTTTTTTCACGGAAGGCCGATAAATATTCTGCCCTAAAGATATAAATATATTAAAGTTCAGCTATAGATCTACCACGAAAAAAAAATCATTACTGTAACGCAAAATTTAAATAAAGTGTAATTTTTTGAAGATGACTCTAAATCGGTTAAAAACTTGACAAAACACATCGCGCCGTCGCCTCTAGCTCAGTATGGAACGAGAGCTCACAGACGACGGACCTGTGCTAAATCGTCCTACGCGCATTACGTAAGTTTGCCAGCTAGATACACTAAGAGGCCACTAAAACGGGTAACGTTGTATGAAATCCCCAACACGTAGTGACCGGTTTCCATTGCCCTATAGTTGCGAGAAGTGCGATTGAATTATAAAGATCCTTGAAATAAAAGATTACTTTACTTTAATATTATTATATTATAGTACATTAGTTACATTACTTACCAAGGACTGACTGTAAAAGAAAGAAAGCCCGAAATCGCAGGTATTTGTAACCCGAGCCGCAGGCGAAGGTTGTAAATATGCGATAGAGGGCTTTCTTTTTTACTGCCCGTGGTGAGTACACAATTAGCGTAGCGTGCGGTAAAACTCACACTATGGCCAGGTGTGACCTAAAATGATTTTTTATTTGAAAACTAGACAATTTTGTCAATATCGTCATGGTAGTCATTTTCGACTAACTCAGGATGTGCAGAATTTAAAAATAATGGTTATTTTAAAAACAAAGATGGCGGTCATACACTTTATGGAAAAATCGTTATGGTAGTAATTTCCGATTAATTCAGGGGTGTAGATTTCGGAAAAAAGGACGGTTTTAAAATCAATGATGGCGGAAACGGAAAATTCTGTCAAAATCGTCATGGTAGTCATTTCCGACTAATTCGGGTAAGCAGATATCGAAAATAATGTCTATTTTGAAATCCAAGATGGCGGTCATACACTTTTTTTGTAAAAATCGTTATGGTAGTCATTTCCGATTAATTCAGGGGTGTAGATTTCGAAAATAAGGTCCGTTTTAAAATCAAAGATGGCGGAAACGGAAAATTCTGTCAAAATCGTCATGGTAGTCATTTCCGACTAATTCGGGTAAGCAAATATCGAAAATAATGTCTATTTTGAAATCCAAGATGGCGGTCATACACTTTTTTTGTAAAAATCGTTATGGTAGTCATTTTCGATTAATTCAGGGGTGTAGATTTCGAAAATAAGGTCCGTTTTAAAATCGAAGATGGCGGAAACGGAAAATTCTGTCAAAATCATCATGGTAGTCATTTCTGACTAATTCGGGTAAGCAAATATCGAAAATAATGTCTTTTTTGAAATCCAAGATGGCAGGCATACACTTTTTTGTAAAAATCGTTATGGTAGTCATTTTCGATTAATTCAGGGGTCTAGATTTCAAAAATAAGGACCGTTTTAAAATCAAAGATGGCGGAAACGGAAAATTCTGTCAAAATCGTCATGGTAGTCATTTCCGACTAATTCGGGTAAGCAAATATCGAAAATAATGTCTTTTTTGAAATCCAAGATGGCGGTCAAACACTTTTTTGGTAAAAATCGTTATGGTAGTCATTTTCGGTTAATTTAGGGGTGTAGATTTCGAAAATAAGGTCCGTTTTAAAATCGAAGATGGCGGAAACGGAAAATTCTGTCAAAATCGTCATGGTAGTCATTTCCGACTAATTCGGGTAAGCAGATATCGAAAATAATGTCTATTTTGAAATCCAAATGGCGGTCATACACTTTTTTGGTAAAATCCGTTAAATTTGTCACGGTAGCCATTTTTGACTAATTTGGGTGTGCAGATTTCGAAAATATTGTCTATTTTGAAATCCAAGATGGCGGTTATACACTTTTTTGGTAAAAATCGTTAAATCGAAAATAAAGACCGTTTTGAAATACAACATGGCGGAAATGGAAAATTTTGTCAAAATCGTCATGGTAGTCGTCTTCGACTATTTCGGGGGTGTAGATTTCGAAAATGATGTCTATTTTGAAATCGAAGATGGCGGTCATACACTTTTTTGTAAAAATCGTTATGGTAGTCATTTTTGATTAATTCAGGGGTGTAGATTTCGAAAATAAGGTCCGTTTTAAAATCAAAGATGGCGGGAACGGAAAATTCTGTCAAAATCGTCATGGTAGTCATTTTCGACTAATTCGGGTAAGCAAATATCGAAATTAATGTCTATTTTGAAATCCAAGATGGCGGTCATACACTTTTTTGTAAAAATCGTTATGGTAGTCATTTTTGATTAATTCAGGGGTGTAGATTTCGAAAATAAGGTCCGTTTTAAAATCAAAGATGGCGGGAACGGAAAATTCTGTCAAAATCGTCATGGTAGTCATTTTCGACTAATTCGGGTAAGCAAATATCGAAAATAATGTCTATTTTGAAATCCAAGATGGCGGTCATACACTTTTTTGTAAAAATCGTTATGGTAGTCATTTTTGATTAATTCAGGGGTGTAGATTTCGAAAATAAGGACCGTTTTAAAATCAAAGATGGCGGAAACGGAAAATTCTGTCAAAATCGTCATGGTAGTCATTTCCGACTAATTCGGGTAAGCAAATATCGAAAATAATGTCTATTTTGAAATCCAAGATGGCGGTCATACACTTTTTTGTAAAAATCGTTATGGTAGTCATTTTTGATTAATTCAGGGGTGTAGATTTCGAAAATAAGGACCGTTTTAAAATCAAAGATGGCGGAAACGGAAAATTCTGTCAAAATCGTCATGGTAGTCATTTCCGACTAATTCGGGTAAGCAGATATCGAAAATAATGTCTATTTTGAAATCCAAATGGCGGTCATACACTTTTTTGGTAAAATCCGTTAAATTTGTCACGGTAGCCATTTTCGACTAATTTGGGTGTGCAGATTTCGAAAATATTGTCTATTTTGAAATCCAAGATGACGGTTATACACTTTTTAGGTAAAAATCGTTAAATCGAAAATAAAGACCGTTTTAAAATACAAGATGGCGGAAATGGAAAATTTTGTCAAAATCGTCATGGTAGTCGTCTTCGACTAATTCGGGGGTGTAGATTTCGAAAATGATGTCTATTTTGAAATCCAAGATGGCGGTCATACACTTTTTTGTAAAAATCGTTATGGTAGTCATTTTCGATTAATTCAGGTGTGTAGATTTCGAAAATAAGGACCGTTTTAAAATCAAAGATGGCGGAAACGGAAAATTCTGTCAAAATCGTCATGGTAGTCGTCTTCGACTAATTCGGGGGTGTAGATTTCGAAAATGATGTCTATTTTGAAATCGAAGATGGCGGTCATACACTTTTTTGTAAAAATCGTTATGGTAGTCATTTTCGATTAATGCAGGGGTGTAGATTTCGCAAATAAGGACCGTTTTAAAATAAAAGATGGCGGAAACGGAAAATTCTGTCAAAATCGTCATGGTAGTAATTTCCGACTAATTTGGGTAAGCAGATATCAAAAATAATGTCTATTTCGAAGTAGAAATGTTGTTTATACACTTTTTTTGTAAAAATCGTTAAATTTGTCATGGTAGTCATTTTCGACTAATTAGGGTGTGCAGATTTCGAAAATAATGTCTATTTAGAAATCCAAGATGGCGGTCAAACACTTTATGGTAAAAATCGTTATGGTAGTCATATCCGATTAATTCAGGGGTGTAGATTTCGAAAATAAGGTCCGTTTTAAAATCAAAGATGGCGGAAACGGAAAATTCTGTCAAAATCGTCATGGTAGTCATTTCCGACTAATTAGGGTGTGCAGATTTCGAAAATAATGTCTATTTTGAAATCCAAATGGTGGTCATACACCTTTTTTGTAAAAATCGTTCAATTTGTCGTTATGGTAGTCATTTTCGATTCAATCGGGGATACAAAAAAGTATATGGCCGCCGTCTTGAATTTTAAAACAGAATTTATTTTTGAAATCGACATATCTGAATACCAACGATTTTTATAAATGAATGACCATTTCTGCCATCTTGGATTTTGAAACTGACTTTATTTTTGAAATCTACACGCCTGAATTAATCGAAAATGGGTAAAATAACAAGTAAAGTGTATGATCGCCATCTTGGATTTCAAAATAGACATTATTTTCGACAATTACCGAAATAGTCGAAAACGACTTCCATGACGAATTTGAAAATTTTTCATTTCCGCCATCTTTGATTTTAAAACGGTCCTTATTTTCGAAAGCTACACACTTGAATTAATCGGAAATGACTACCATATGGATTTTCACCAAAAAGTGTTTGATCGCCATCTTGGATTTTAAAACAGACATTATTTTCAAAATCTGCACACCCAAATTAGTCGAAGACGACAACCATGACGATTTTGACAAAATTTTCAGTTCCCCCATCTTTGAGTTTAAAACGGTCCTTATTTTCGAATTATTCATCCCAGAATTAATTAGAAATGACGTCCATTACGATTTTCAAGTAAAAAGTGTATGGCCGCCATCTTGGATTTCAAAATAGACATTATTTTCGAAATCTGCACACCCAAATTAGTCGAAAATGACTACCATGACGATTTTGACAAAATTTACCATTTCTGCCATCTTGAATTTTAAAACGGTCTTTATTTTTGAAATGTACATCCCTGCAGTAGTCTAAAATGACTACTGTAACGATTTTTACCAAAAAGATGTATGACCGCCATCTTGGATTTCAAAATAGACATTATTTTATCGAAAATAATGATATCGATCTGCTTAACCGAATTAGTCAAAAATGACTACCATGACGATTTTGACAGAATTTTCCGTTTCCGCCACCTTTGATTTTAAAACGGTCCTTATTGTATAAATCTACACACGTAAATTAGTAAAAATGACTACCATGACGATTTTTACAATAATTGTCCTTTAACCCCTTACCGCATGAATTATTAAAGGTTTGAATAAAAAAATATTTTTTTGCAAAATATAACTTTATTGGATATATATAACACTTTGACATAGTTATTGATTTTTTTAATTCATTAATAAAGAAACTACAAGGCAACGCCATATATGGCTTCATATGCATTATAGTGAATTCACTGGTTAATCATATTTGGCTTCGTATGCAGCTAGGTTTAATCGTATCGTGTTAACTATATTTTGTGAAAATCGGTAAAACAGTTACGTTTATCGTTAAAACATAAATATACCAAGCATTTCTCGCACTTTGTGAAAGAACGGTACTTCCCACAATATTTACGCAACAGGCGGGTGTTTTTCGTCCAAATAGGAAAATGGTCAATATTATCGCATCTAACAGCATTGAGGGGTAGATCTTGAGATCTCATTGGAATCTTGCGAAACTTTTTGGTCGAAACAGGAGACGCGGGTAGGCTGGAGGGAGTACCTAGACGACTTGATGTGGGTGTTGCGTTAATGCCGGCTGGTCTGCCTCTTTTTCTTGCACTAGGTTGACCTACTTTCAGAAAATGCTCTGCAACAGCAAGTTTGAAATAAAACAATGCCATATACTGATCTTCATTGATTATATAAATATAATATATAATATAAATATTATAGGACAATCTTACACAAATCGACCTAGGCCTACAGTAAGCTCAATAAGGCTTGTGTTATAGGTACTAGACGACGTTATATATAATAGATAAATACTTAAATACATAGAAAACATCCATAACTCAGGAACAAATATCTGTGATAACCACACAAATAAATGCCCTGACCAGGATTCGAACCCGGGACCTCCTGCTTCGTAGGCAGGGTCACTACCGACTAGGCTAGGAGGCCGTTAAATTTCGACGACCGATTCGACGCCATAACAACCATATTACGCCATATTAACAATACACATATCAACCATATGAAAAAAAATCCGTTTGTAACATTCGATATCGTAGATGAATCCGGTAACATCCAAGCATTGAATCTAATAGGTCGATACCTCCCGTGTGTTGGTTGTAAACATAACTGCTTGAGGAGAAGTTATATCTTGGTATTCCTTTTACTGTCGAACATAACGTTCTTTTTTTGTTGTCGGTTCGCTTCCCACATACGCCGATAGCATATTCTCTGTCTTTTATTGTCAAACCATGAAACTAAGCTTAACTTCACATCATCCATTATTGCCGTCTTTTCCTCCATGCTTCCACGTCCTCGTTTTTTCATCTCTTTTTCAGGAGGTATATTTGAGTTTGGCACACGGTTAAGCCATACAGTACCAAAAGGAAACAAACCATTTTTAAATAGATATACTTGAAGTTTTGGACTGTTAAACCAATTGTCAAAACATACCTTATAATTGAGATGTTGAGGAACCGTTGAGGTAAGTCGAGTAACCACATTTGAACTGACGCCAAAGTCAGGTGCATCAGCAGGATATGAATTACTTTGGACACCAGCAAAGATATCAAAGTCATAGCTGAAGCCTGATACTCCGCTTAAAACTTGGTTCTTGTAACCCCACTTATGTGGTTTCGCTGGATTGTATTGCTTTAACTCATGAGGACACTTTGTAGGGATAATTTGCTCATCTACTGCTAATAAATTACACCTTAATGCATAGGAAGCCAAATATGACAGGACATGTTGCATGACTCGAATGCATACGAAGCCAAATTTGGCCTTTACAAGAACAAGGTCAAAACTATTACAAAAACAACGTATATCGCAAAATCCATATATCACCTGTATTAATGAATGATTAAACTATGTATTTATATTTTTTTGGTGTCATTACTTACCTTTGTATCGTTGTTATGTAGCTGGAAAGTTTATCTATTTACTCCGCACTGCACTGAACGAGCATCTGTCACTTACCCACAACATTATTGCAATAAATTGACTACCCACCGAAATAAAAAAAAACACGTTCCGATTCACGAAAACTAGCTTTTTAAAAATAGTATTGTAGTTTCGATATTTAATTAAATTTAATATCTTTAAAAAAAAATCTAAATTTGATGAACAAATATGGCTTGGTATGCGGTAAGGGGTTAACACCCATATTGGATCTCAAATCGGTCCTTATATCGAAATCTATACCCCTGAATTAATTGAAAACGACTTACATGATGATTTTTACTAAAAAAGTGTATGACCGCGGTCTTGGATTTCAAAATAGACATCATTTTAGAAATCTGCACACCCTAATTAGTCGAAAATGACTACCATGACGATTTTGACAAAATTTACCATTTCTGCCATCTTGAATTTTAAAACGGTCTTTTTTTTTGAAATATACATCCCTGCAGCAGTCGAAAATGACTACTGTAACGAGTTTTACAAAAAAAGTGTATGACCGCCATCTTGGATTTCAAAATAGACATTATTTTCGATATCTGCTTACCCGAATTAGTCGGAAATGACTACCATGACGATTCTGACAAAATTTTCCGTTTCCGCCATCTTTGATTTTAAAACCGTCCTTTTTTCCGAAATCTACACCCCTGAATTAATCGGAAATGTCTACCATAACGATTTTTACAAAAAAAGTGTTTGACCGCCATCTTGGAAGTCTAAATAGACATTATTTTCGAAATCTGCACACCCTAATTAGTCGGAAATGACTACCATGACGATTTTGACAGAATTTTCCGTTTCCGCCATCTTTGATTTTAAAACGGACCTTATTTTTGAAATCTACAGCCCTGAATTAATCGAAAATGACTACCATAACGATTTATACCAAAAAAGTGTTTGACCGCCATCTTGGATTTCTAAATAGACATTAGTTTCGAAATCTGCACACCCGAATTAGTCGGAAATGACTACCATGACGATTATGACCAAAATTTTCCTTTTCCGCCATCTTTGATTTTCAAACCGTCCTTTTTTCCGAAATCTACACCCCTGAATTAATCGGATATGACTACCATAACGATTTTTACCATAAAGTGTTTGACCGCCATCTTGGATTTCTAAATAGACATTATTTTCGAAATCTGCACACCCTAATTAGTCGAAAATGACTACCATGACAAATTTAACGATTTTTTACAAAAAAAGTGTATAACCAACATTTCGATTTCGAAATAGACATTATTTTCGATATCTGCTTACCCAAATTAGTCGGAAATGACTACCATGACGATTTTGACAGAATTTTCCGTTTCCGCCATCTTTGATTTTAAAACGGTCCTTATTTTCGAAATCTACACACCTGAATTACTCGAAAATGACTACCATAACGATTTTTACAAAAAAGTGTATGACCGCCATCTTGGATTTCAAAATAGACATTATTTTCGATATCTGCTTACCCGAATTAGTCGGAAATGACTACCATGACGATTTTGACAGAATTTTCCGTTTCCGCCATCTTCGATTTTAAAACGGACCTTATTTTCGAAATCTACACCCCTGAAATAATCGGAAATGACTACCATAACGATTTTTACAAAAAAAGTGTATTACCGCCATCTTGGATTTCAAAATAGACATTATTTTCGATATCTGCTTACCCGAATTAGTCGGAAATGACTACCATGACGATTTTGACAGAATTTTCCGTTTCCGCCATCATTGATTTTAAAACCGTCCTTTTTTCCGAAATCTACACCCCTGAATTAATCGGAAATTACTACCATAACGATTTTTACCATAAAGTGTATGAGCGCCATCTTTGTTTTTAAAATAACCATTATTTTTAAATTCTGCACATCCTGAGTTAGTCGAAAATGACTACCATGACGATGATCATTTTCGTAATCGACACACCCGAAGTAGTCGAAATTTGCAACCATGACCATTTTTACAAAAAAAGAATTTCAGCCATATTGGAATAAAAAAAAATAAAAAAAATACTACCTATGTATGTATAAGTAATAAATTATTTCCTACCGAATACAGGCATATTGAAGGAGGGTAAAAAATGAAACATAAGTGTAAAACAGTCTATACAATACTAAATAAACCTAATTTTCGAAATTCGAAATTTATGATACTTTTAATTCGAAAAGTATCTCCAACAGTCCCTACTACATACTTTAATTAGTAGTATCTTCCATATAAAAGAAAATAAATAGCCTGTGTGTAACTTATGCGTAAAAAGAATTTTACTTGTAATTGAAGTTGAAAACGATCAAGATCGTTCGATCGTCGGTCATTGCCAGCGGTCGCGTACTGAGCGCTACCGCCATCTATCGAGTAAGATTTCATGAAATTGAGGAACGTTCATGGGAATAAGGCCTCTTAACTAGTGAATCATCATAATTAGCCAAATAATATGTATCGATATGTTGAGTTCTCACAGTAAGAATTTAACTAGACACTTTCACACGCGTACTACTACTGGAAGCTTAGAGAAATCAACCAACCGGAGTCGCCATTGACAGTCGTTCCCCTCTGCGCAAAACATATGACCAGTGGTCATACACATGTATGGACTGACGTGTATCTATTTGTACGTTACGTACGAATAGCCATACATTTGACGGGAGGGGCCCCGGAAAAATCGGCAGACTTTTTTGTATCGGAAATGACAGACATGACTACTCCATCCGGGTTGAATTCTCTAAGACCGTAAGGGATAGACATAGATGACAATAAAATGAATTCTACAGCATACAACAAAACAATTTACTATTGTTTTACTTAGCCGACACAATTTTGTAAGAAAAATATCAGGTTTTCTCGTAGTAAACACAGAAATTCTTGAAGAAATCGCGAATTATATCTGTTTGTGACCCTCCACTACTATTATAAGTAATGGCGTGGAGGGTAACAAAAAAACGGTGAGTCTATGACAAGGACCAACGATAATAGCACCTTCTCAGTCGTACCTATTGAAAGTGTAATAATACCATCCCGTTCGATCTTGATATTGTTATTACTATTACAGGTCTATGGCTAGTATGTCTATGGTTAAGTTAAACCCCACTGGTTGGAGTTTTAGTTATAGATCTATAATTGGAGATCTAGTCCATGTCAAGCCTCGGCAGTGGTGCTTACAACGTGTCTTTGCCATTATTGGCACATAAATATTCCAAGGTTATTCTTGAGAAAGAGATTAAAAGACCTTTAGTCGAAAAAATGTTGGAAACCACTGACATAGTTACAACAACCAGAGCGTTTCAATTAGTTAGCAATTATCTAACTTTCGCTACTTCTTATATACTTTAACTTTTTAATTAAAACTCAAACTTATACTACAAACAATAAGGTTGAAATTTAAATTGACGCTAAGTTAAAAGAGATTGCGAAAATTATATTCGTCAAAATGAAATTACAGAATCGGCCGGGAAAAATACACCGACATTAAGATGAGGAAAGTTTTAGGAAAGGCTTGAGTTAGCAAAATGGTGTTATAGCCAAAGGCCGTAACCGCCGTTATACATAGAGGCGTTTACGTCCTTTAAATCTGAAGCTATCAATATGTCCAAAGGGCGCAAGTGTCGTTGCTTAGAGTGGCGTTTACGCCTTTTCAGTCTAAAGGTTCAAAGCCAGCTGTTTCTGGCGGTTTGATTCAAAGATGGGAACAAAAGAATGTCTTCATAGTCATTCAATTGTATGTTTGTCTGAAAAGTCTTGTCAAACTTGGCCAAAAGTTGTCCGAGTAGTCCGGCTTTGGGTGTATACACTCGGACAATACAAAAGGGTCACATTATATGGAGATTTCAAACGAAGTAACCCGTTGTCGTTAAGTGATGAATATATATTCTTACAAACAAGATATATTGCGTGTGATGTCATAATGAAATCTAAATCAGAAGTTCGTATGCTGCTCTTGACATCTATATTCAAATAATACTTATGAAAGTTTAGATAAGCTATGATTTACAGCTTTACTATATTTGATTCAGTTTTCCAAAGCTTATCCGGAAAATATCGCTATTTTAACGATAAATAATTTCAATCAAAATAAGACAATTTACTGTCAGTACCATTCATAGGCTGGAGTGAGAATAGAATAATATACATTGATTTATACGAAAAGGGAGATATGGTACCAGGCGCTCGATTGTGTGCCATCAAATATAGGTTCCGGGACCTATATTGAATTAGTCGTGTGGCAGAGTCTCTCAGTCACACTTTTTGCAATGCGCAAAATATGGAGGTTTATCTCTTTTACCCATGATGCACATACATTATAGCGGTGTGTAGCATTTTACAAGTGTGTAGGTGCTGGAACATATTTCAGTTTTATTTACTATGAACGTCACTCATTTTCCTTTTTGTTTATGTCTATGATAATATATGAGCTAATATTCCACTACGATTGTTACGAAGTACAAAATAATCATGCCACCCAAGAAAATGAACAGGAAAATAATAATATTTATTCATGTTGACTAACATTTAGATGTTGATAGTAACATCGATACATATTTGTTGTCGATAAAATATTTTGCTGAATCACTTTAGTATATTTGCCCCGAGTTAACTACGTATGGTCATCTATCTGTATTGCAATGAAAATGACACCTACAAAGTTTACTGTCTGTTATTAGTAGTAACAATAAGGGATAAGTAGGCAGTGAGGAAGTGGCGCCGTAAAACACAACTGTTGTAGTTGTGTCACAGTGATAATATATACGTAGACTAATTGATGAAGAAGCCTGCTTGATATTAGTATAAATACAATACTATAGAGCAACCAGGCAATAAGTCTGGCGTTAAATCCAACTTTTATTAACATGTTACTAGACTCTATGTGTGAATATATTAGTGCTAAAGTATTAATTGATGGTGCCGTAAATCACAACAACTACAGTTGTGTCACTGTGATAATAGATACGTAGACTAATTCCAAATGCATTCTACAAGATACCCTGTATATTTATTATTCGTAGAAATATAGATTAGTGTGTAAGCAGACAGTAAGGTAGTAATCGCAGGCGTGAATCATTGGCGGCGTCGTAAAACGGAACTGTTACAGTTGTCATAGTGATAATAGATACGTAGGCTAATTGCAAATAAATTATACAAAATACTCTGTATATTTATCATTAATGGAAACATATATTCGTGTGTAAGCGGTCAGTAAGGCAGTAGTTACGAGCGTAAGTCATTGGCGGCGTCGAAAAATGGAACTGTTACAGTTGTCACAGTGGTAATACATACTCTACGTTTTAATTTTTTGCTTTAGTTACAGGCCCCACCCTATATTTATCATTAATGGAAACATATATTAGTATGTAAGCAGACAGTAAGGCAGCAGTCGCTAACGGGAGTCATTGGCGGCGTCGTAAAATGGAACTGTTACAGTTGTCACAGTGATAATAGATACGTAGGCTAATTGAATAAGAAGTCAGCTCGTTATTATTAGAAATACAATACTGTAGGGTAACCAGGCAATTATTATGGCGTAAAATATAAGTTTTATTAACATGTTACTAGACTCTATGTGTGAATATATTTGTGCTAAAGTATTAATTGATGGTACCGTAAATCAAATGTTACAGTTGTGTCACAGTGATAATATGCAGCTACGTATGTTAATTGACCTTAGTCTAATTGCAAACACATTCTACAAGATACCCTGTATGTTTATTATTCGTGGAAATATATATTTTTGTGTAAGCAGACAGCAGCAGCAGTAAGGTAATGATCGCAGGTGTGAATCATTGGCGGCGTCGTAAAACGGAACTGTTATAGTTGTGTCACAGTGATGATGGATACGTAGGCTACATGGCTATAAAGTCTGCTTGTTATTAGTAAAAACATACTAAAAGGTAACCAGCCAAAAAGTTTGGAGAATAACTCAACTATTATAACAGTGATACTATAGACTCTATGTGTGAATATATTAGTATTAACGTAATAATTGGTGGTGTTGTAAATTATAACTTCTGCATACACGACTTCTGACACGAGATACGTAGGCGAGTTGAAAACAAACGATATACGCGCTAAAATGCCTACTTGACGAAAAAACGCTTTATGCAATATCGCTTGGATGGAGATGGAAGAAACAGTCCTCACGTGGTACTGGAATGCGACGCAGTGATCCCACAGGGGGTTAAACACCTCGGTTTCCCGAGAAATCTCCCTGAGGTCCTACTCAACATAAAATGTTTGATAGGATTCCTTGAGGAGTTGGGATGGCTGGATTGGCCACTCACCTATCACGCAAAATAGGCGCTAGACGTCGAGTTCCGGAAACCTGCCCGTTCTACAATACAATAAATAAATAAATATTATCGGACAATGTTACACAAATCAACCCAGTCCCACAGTAAGCTCAATAAGGCTTGTGTTGTGGGTACTAGATGACGATATATATAATAAACTATCTTTTTCCCGCGGCTTCGCCCGCGTACTAAAAGTACTAAAAAAGGAGGTTCTCATTCACGCAGGCGTGAATCATCTTGCGTTTCGCTGAACTGATTTAGAAGCGGTTTTCGGAAAAGTATTCGTTACATTCTGGAGGTTTCGTTATACCACGTTTTGAAGACGGC